>CM076573.1:409680058-410100382 GCA_034641835.2 Pinus albicaulis
ATCAAAATAGGAAAAAATACTGATGACTAACAGTTTGGTTGCATGGGTGCAACCCAATAATCCTACAACTTATAGTCAACTTCATTTTCACCTAGATCTCAACTGGGTCTCCACTGGGACTGGCATGCATGCAACTAGTAATAGTAAATCCTTAGTTGCAAATCTCTCACTAGTGTATCTAACAGTTATAACTAGCACAATTGAGTTTAACTCACTTAAATGATTACAACCTGCATTAACTCATGCACCACTACACTTGGAACTCTGTTACAACTAGAATTACTCTGCATGTCTCACCAACTACCCTCAACTCGAAATTCATGAGCTAATTGAGTTTATCACACTCAGTTAACTATTACAAGTTTTTTTGAGAATAGATTACATTTTATTTTCCATCTTAATTAAGGGATAACTAAAATAGACATGCACCAAATTTAGCCCACACCAGTGTAGTTGCTGCTAAGACCTGTGGTCCCACACTAGTGTAGGTGCTTCTTAGACCTCCTCGTCCCACACTAGTGTGGGTGCTGAAATTTATTTTTGAAATTTAACACAACACTTCTCTCTAGTGTTTCTTCTCTTGCAACTTCTGAAACTAAAAATAATCCAAACTGAATCAATATGATGCATCTGTCACGAGAGCATATAACTACTACTAGCTACTGCATTATCTACTAAAACTATGCTCTGCTTCCGATTCAACTTTTGTGCCATTTGTAATGTTGTCAACTCTAATCTACGCTCTAGTATCTGAAATTTGTCACTCTTATATCTGATTGAATCAATCCTACTGATCCATCCTGCTATTGTGTACTACAGGCCCCCGTAGCCAGGTCTGATCCATGAGACATGCCATCTCAATGGACCCTGGCCAAATTTATTCTCTTAGGAGTATGACTTCACATTGCCCCACTTCTCACCTGGAGGTATGGCTGCATGTGCTCCCTTTTCCCATCTGGATTGAAATTCCCCCCTATTGGAGGTCTCTACTTAACTGGACGCCTCCACTCAGTCTCCTCTCTGCTTTTGCAATTGTGGCTTCTCCACAAACTTTTGAAACTGCTTCTAGGGCTGCATGTTGAGAGGTAATTTATGCTCCCTCTAAACCACTAAGTCTCTAACCTCTTATTTTCTCCTTAAATCTTTACATGCATATGGTACCTCAAGTGCATACAGGTTCTTGAATCGCGCATGTTGTAATTGTCTTGTTGTCACAATTTTTTTCTAAAAAAAGAGTTGATTCTATATCGATGATATCTCCCTCATCCAAACGTTGATTCGACCGATTTTTGTTTTTGAATTTGGGTATTTTTTCTCAAGGAATCCAAATATTCCATTTTTTTTAAAACATTTTCACAAAAACATTTAGATATTCTTTGAAAATTTGCCACCCAAAATATTTCTACTCTGATACCATGTAGAAATTATCCAAATGGATTCAACATTAGGGGAAATTTGAGGTATAAACTGGGCCTCCTAAGGAAATTATAAAATAACAGTGGAAATAAAAAAAATAAGATTATATCACATAATCAATTTTGTGAAGGAAAAAAGAAAAAACATTTTTTTAAACTCGTATTTTCAACTTATCTCCTTATGTGTTTACTCAAATTTCGAGTGAGAACACTCGATGGATGCATAATTTGATTCCTAATCCAAGGAATACCCATGTTGCATACTTTCGATGAAACCTGCTACATGAAAAATGAGAAATATATGAAAAAATGTGATTATAATAACATTTCTCGTGTATTTCTCATTTTTCGTGTAGCAAGGTCCATCAAAAGTATACAACATGGATACTCCTTGGATTAAGAATCAAATTTTACATCCAACGAGTAATACCGCTCGAATTTTGAGTAAAATCTTAGGGAGATAAGTTGAAAATATAAGTTGAAAAATTAGTTTATTATTTTATTATTTTTTAATGTTTTTACTTTTTTACCCAAAAAATGGTGAATCACCCCCCATGGTTGACATCATCATCTTGAATCCTATTGGTTCATATAAAGTTTATTTTGGTTGTACATTTTTCTTAGGAGGCCCATTTTAGACCTCAAAAGTTATCTAAGGTCTGATCTTATAATGTACTAAATTAAGATACTGAATCCTTATACAATTTGTGGAAAGAAAAACATGATCGCACAATCACATAAACAAGTAAGGGAAAGAAAAAATCAATCACACAACACAAGTTGTATCTGGAGAAAGCACACTGCCTAAAACCCCACTATCTGTATATTGTATAAATTCAAGATCATGAAACAATACAATTTTATTTCCTTTCCTGAGAAAGATTTGCACTCTGTTAACTGTCTCACATTAACCTATGCACAAGATTCTCTTGGCACACCTTTCTCTCACAAGATCCATGAACAAACTTGTGTTTATGATTGCTTGGTCTCACCAACTTGTGCTCACCAAAACAATGATTAAACTTGTGCCTTAATTCCTCCTTTTAAATGATTTTTTCTCTAATAAAGGAATGATTTATTTTAGGCCTTATTCTGATTGCATGCACCATATGTACATTTTTCTAATCATACAACTGATAGTCTTATTCCCTTTAACCTCAATATCAACTGAGCCTTCCTTAGAACTTATATGCAACAATAATTTATAGTAAATTATCAGTTAAATGATTAATCCCTACTTGTGAATTAAATCAGATTTAATTCACTTGACCTCTCACTAGCTCATCTCTCAATTAGAATTAGTTAAACTGATTTTAACTCAAATAATTGATTTAACTAATTAAAACTCACAAATAACTATAACTAGACCCATTAAAATCATGGGAGAACTCTACATGCATCCTCTCTGACTCTTAACTCAAATTTTCTATGCTAACTAAGTATTCTTAACTTAGTTAACTAATATAAGTTGTCATGAGATGAAATTAAAGTTTTTCTTCCAATTTAATTAAGGGAAAATTAAATCAGAAGCCCCCTTGGGTGCCATTTTTGGTTTCCATTTCTCAATATTTCTTGTTGCCAATTTCAACACATGTCACTAGTGGGGACTTGCACCTGGGTGGGGAAGATAACAAACATTCTTCCCAACCATGTGGGATATGCCCAATTGACTTGCCGAATTACAACATACCATAAAAATAAACCAAATTACTAAATGTGTCATTCAAGCAAGATCAAGGATTGACAAGTCCATAAGGATGTGGTTAAACCTTTGTGAGATGTTAAGTCATGTTTGTTAGTGTACATACATAGTTGTAAGTTAACTTAGTGTTGATGGCCAAAAATCACCTCATCAACATGTAAGGGAGACCACCTGATCATAGCCCTTGTTGAAATTTGCAACAAGAAACATTGAAATTGGCAACCAAAAAGGACAAAAAATGCACCTACAAAGGCCTTCGAAACCTGATGCGCCAAGAATGTAGAATTTTGATGCACTAGAATTTTGGCCATGGAATGTAAAGCATCTAATATATTTTTCCCTTAAATAAATTGGACAATAAATTGTAATTTCATCTCATAACAACTTGTATGAGTTAGCTAAGTCAAGATGACTGAGTTAGCTCAAGAAATTCAAGTTTAGGGTCTAAGATGAGGCATGTAGAGGGATTATATTATTTTTTGGGTCCAGTTGCAGTTGATGCATCAGTGGAGTGTAGGTGTGAATTAGTTAACTCAATTAATTGAGTTAAAATCAATTTAACTAGTTCTAACCGAGTGATGAGCTAGTGAGAGGTCCAGTGAATTAAATGATATTTAATTCACAAGTACTGATCAATAAGATAAATAATAATTCACTATTAATAGCTACATGCATGTCAGTTCTAAGGAAGACCCAGTTGAGATAGAGGTTAAAGGGAACATAACTATCAATTGTATTTATAGAAAATTTCCCATGTGAAATTATAAAGTCATTGGGATGCTATGATGCATTGTGTAATCAAGGAAGGTTATTTTTGGTATTTAATAGGGAGCTAATTCCATAGGAATTGTGTGAGCAAGGAACACTGAAGGAAGGCTGAGAATTGGTTAAGTGCAAGACCGATTTTTGCTAGATCAGTGTGAGACAGTTCGCAGAGTGTTGGAGAATATCATGAGAAATTAAGCATTGTATTGTTTCATGATTCCTTGACTTAATACACAATATAGATAGAGTGGTTTTGAGCAGTTGTTTTCCCCAAGAAAATCTTGTGTTGTGGGATTGATTTACTTCTTTCTATTACTTGCATGCGATTGAGCAATCATGTTTTGTATTATGCAAATATTGTAGAAGGGTTCAGTATCTCGTTTTAGTACATCAAAATATCGAATTGAATCCCATTGGTTATATTTTCTATAACCCCAACTAAGTCCTTATATGTTTAATTTGGTGCTTCCAGCTTATTTTATTGGGTCTAGTTACCCCCTTACCCTCCCTGTTGACTTGTGATGTCTCTAATTAACCATCAATAAGAAGAGGAAATTAAACCTACCTTCTAGTAGTGCACGTAGGGCTAGTCTTGGAATGAATATAACACACACACAACAATGCACATGCAAGAAAGAACTCCTCAAGCTGATTTAATGGATTAGCCAAACCATCAATGGTGTTTTCCTCTTGTTTTCACCCTTAAATTTTTTTCTAAACTTTCTTAGTTTACACTGTTTTAGTCATAGTGTCAAATAGGTCTTGAGTTACTTTAATCTTGATAAATGGTAGGTTATAGCTTTAGAAGTCTTAAAAAATTAGTTTTCAATTTCAAATAAAGTCTTTAGGTCTCATCCCATGGTTGAAAAGTCTCATCATTCACTTAAAAATCATGTCATCAACTTTCGGATGAAACCCCTGTAATTAGCCACAAAACCGCAGTTTCGTAGCGCGGTCAATTCAAAAATTGAGTTTTGCACTACGAAAGTGCTGCTACTTTCATAGCGCAAAGTGCGAAAATTGTACTATGTGTGCTACAAAAGCGCAGATTATTAAAAGGACATCTCAAAGCCCAGAAATTTTCAGAAATCCGTTAAGTTATAATAGGGTAACATCATGGTGAGTCAGTTAGGGGTCATATTTGAAATGCTCAACCATCCATATCCATCATTACTATGGCAGGGGTTTCATATTGAGAAAAGAAATTTCGAATTCGAAAGGTCTTGTCTATTTTAGTCATTCCAGTTTTCATTTTCTCATACTAAACTGTGAAACATCCTTGTTTCAAGCTCAAGCTTATGGTTGTTCTATACCAAGGATATTTCATACATTATCAAGCGAGGCTGAACCTTTTTCAAGTGAGGTTGCCAAATAAAATCAAGAGAGTTTGTTTGCAAGAGAGGTTGATTATCAAATTCTAAAGGAAGCCAATAGGGTTTTTCTAAAACAAGTATGGCTGAGGAGAAAAAGAACCATAGATCCGGACATTGTTTAAGGTCTAAACCCAAAAGCACAAGAATTTTAGGTGAAGACCAAACAATCATGGATGCTTTCAGTAAAGCAGGTTGTTTAAAGTTCTGTGAAAAGCTGCAGGGTGGGCATACTCAAGTATCAAAAGAATTTACATTACATTTCAGTGGTACAAATACAAAGGTTGGGATGTTAAATATGTCAGTGACACCTGAAACCATTTCTCTAGTGACTGAAATACCTAGAGGATAGGAAACATGGTTTAAAGGTTTTAGGTTCAATATGGAGGCATGCAAGATTTTTTTGAAGCCATAATATGTAGAGATGGACTTGAATAATGCATTTCCCAGAATTTGTATTAAGGATAGCTATGCCAAACTACTGCTCAACATCCAGATATATCTCATGTGCGAAGGCAGGTACCAGAAAGTTTACACCTATCATTTCAAACTCCTATTACACTTCATAGGTATGATATCACTAGATTTACCATTTTTCCTATATAGAAGAATTTCTAAGATGGATGATAAGGTCCAAGTGAAATCCGATGACTGTGAAACATCTTTGTTTCACCATGGCTTAATTAAATTTTTGGTTTTGAATGAGCTCCAAAATATTAGTAGGGATTGGTCCTCTTTTCTATTTATAAGTGGATTTGAAATGGAAGCTCAAAATCAAGCTAAAAACCATAAGGAAAATGAAAATCCATCCTCACCAGCAGAATCCAGTCAACCTATAGCTGTAAGGACCAGGAGGTTTGTCAAATTAAAGCCAAGAAAACAAGTGAAAGGGAAAGTATAAAGGACACCAGTGATTGTTTCAGAAACCCCTCCACTTGCAAAACAAGGGTTACAGAGTAGCAAGGAAGCTAAACAGAAACAAACATCTAGTAAGAAAATAGTCCAAAGAATCAGAAGGAGTCAAAGTACAACATCAAAAGGAAAGACAGTGGTTTCGGGATCAAGTTACAGCCCATGTTTGAAAGGAAACTTAGATGCTATATTACATGCAATAGACATACAAGAATCTCCTATAGTGCAAGCTGATTTCATAGGGATTAAAGAAAGAAATCAGAAAGGGATGAAATTATCAAAGAAGCTGGAGTTTAAGGATGAAGATGCAGCATTTGTTTTCCAAGCTAGGAGGCCTGTAACTAGGCATTCTAAAAGGCTAAAAGAACTTAATGCAGAAGTTTAGGAAACAAATGAAGAAGATACTATTCATAAGGAGATAGTTGACCTTTCCTCACCTATAACAAAACATGCAGAAAACAAAGTATCTACAGTAAGGGAGGAAATGACCAAGTATAAAAGTATGGAAGAGAGGTTAAGATAAAAAAATCACGAAATTTCCAAGTTGAAGAAAAGAGCTAGAAAACATGTCATTGAGAAAATAAAGCCTAAAAGGATGAAAGCTGTTTGGGAAGGTGAGAAATTTTCAAAATCAGAAATACTAAGCAGTGAGGAACAATTCTTCACATGAATAGTCCCAGCCATCAAGGAAGCAAAGTTTGTAAGAGTCATAAACACTCATTTCAGAGCTAGCAACAGAAGGGTAAGAAAACAAGTTGAACATCTGGAGATACAGTTGACAAAGTCTCAAGAAAAGTTGAAAGGGCAGTTAAACAGAGTGAATGGGCAGTAAAACAAAGTGATAAATCCATAAGTCAATCTCTGATCAAGATGAAAGAAAAATTTGATGAAGATTATGTTTTTGGGGTCATATTACTATGTTTTTGAAATAATACCAACACCTTTAAAGTTTAAACATCTCCAAGGTACAAATTTTGAAGACAATTTTGACAAAACTTCTTACACGGCAGTTTCGTAGCGCATATAGTGCAAATCTACTAAAATGTGCTATGAAACAGCTGAAGCAATCTTCTAGCACATTTTAATATCAAATTTTGGGGGAAGTTTGGTGAGTTTTAACTTGAAATGGTTGGTGGAAGTGCACAAATAGCATATGAAGGTTTACTTGAAGAAAGCAAGTCAAAAATTGATTGAAAAAAGGAGCTAAGCACTGCGCTGCAAAAAGCGCTACGAAACTGAGCTGCTTTCGTAGCGCAGGTTTATTCTTTGTCTTTTTGCACCATTCAAATTATAGTTTCTGCACAGCTAGAGGATTAAATATATATGGTGAATTTTTGGCAACATGACACATGTAGACCTGATCTATTAATGATAAAAGTACTCAAAATAGATAAATAAATCAAAGAGGCTAAAAAATAGGAAAACATGTTTCCTATTTTTTAGGAGAACATTATCATTAATAGCAGGGTCACTTCAAGTGAAAGGTCAACATCCAAATTCGACTTCATGGGATTTCAAGTGGCAAAAGATGTAATAAATATTAGATAAGGTTGTTAGAAGGATATTCAATAGTTTCTATCCTATTAGAATTAGGACTTTTCATAATCATTATAGCTGTCAATTTGTAATAAATAACATGTCTCAGATAAGGAAAGATGTCAAACTCTTTGCGTTCAATGTATCTAATGGAGAAGAAGGGATCCTATCTTGTAAATGTTCTATAAAGAGTATAAGGTCAAAATCCAAGGGGTTGGACATTTTTATTAGCAAAGACTGTGTTTTGTATGTAATGGTTTTTTCACTTAATATAGAGTTTTGTTTAGACAACTCAAGATTTATGAGGAGTTCTTGTCCATTATTGTTCTAATGGCATTCTTCAATACTTTGTTTGCAGTGGTGTTTTCATATGATACCTAGAATTCATTCATAATGCTCTAACTTCCTTCATATACAAACTAATTGTGGGTATCACTATTTTAAATGTTTTACTCCCTTACTTGAACTCCAAATGCCTTGACTTCCATGCTAGATAGACTGTGATGTTTTTGCTGAAGTTATCTTGACTCCATGGCCTAATGAATGTTTTCTAATGTGTTTTGCAACCAGTTATATCATCTATTTTTTTTACCGTAGAGTTAGCCATCTATTTGTTTATTAAAAATCATAAACCCTTGAGAGAGCCCTCTCAGGCTGAGAAGGCTAAGCCTCAGCCAAAAGATTGGTCTGAAACAGTTACACAAGGTTTAATTGATGAGAAACCCGTCAGGCCTGATTTTGTGATAACACCTCTATGAAAGATGAGTTAAAGAAAGGACAATAGAAATGCAAATCCAGATGCAATCCTAATTTATGATGAAATTAAAAAAAGAAAAACCTATCTTGAATGAGAGACATTAGAGGAAATTTTAGCCTAAAAGTGCCCATGAAAATTTCATGTATATAATATGTAAACTAATTAAAATCCTTTAAATTTTAAAATAGGTACATGTAAATATTTTGGAGGGAAAATAAGAAAAAATAAATTTTTTAATTGTATTTTTGGCTTATCTCCTTATAGGTTTACTCAAATTTCATGAGTAGACACACATTGGATGCAAAATTAAATTACGCATCCAAAAAATACCCATTATGCATACTTTTGAGAATATCCACATTGATAAAAAAAATGAAGATAGATTAAAAAAATGTGTTGAAACATGTTTTTAAATGTATCTTCAAATTTTATCAATGTGGGTATTCTCAAAAGTATGAATACTGGGTACTCGTTGCATGGGGAATTATGCGGAATTAAATTTTGCATCCAACAAGTGTCTACTCGTGAAATTTGAGTAATTCTATAAGGAGATAAAGAAAAATTACAATGAAAAAAAGTAGTTTTGTCCTTTTTCCTCCAAAATTCATAACTATTATTTTATTATTTTTCTTAGGGGACCACTTTTAGGTTGAAATTTCCTATAATGAAGATATATTTACTCCTATTTAAGAGAAAAGGTATCTAATAAAGAGGGGAAAAAAGTGTCATTGTATCTAAAGTTAGATTATACCCTTAAATCCTTAAAATAGTTCAATGAATTAAAGATCATTTCAAGCAAATACAAGATGAAACAATTATGATAAATAGTTATCAAAATAACATATTCATATACTCAGATATAATAATATGGAATGAATTCACTGTAGTATTTATGTTGGGTAAAAGAAAAAGTTCATTTTAATCCAATCATAAAGGAAAGTAAAATAAGGTTGTATGAGACAATAAATAGTTATCAATCACCACAACCAAATCTCCATAAATTCACTGTCTAACTCTGATCAAATCCTATTAACTTTATAAATATAGCTTAAGATAGGGGAATAATCACATATAGATAAGAAATAACAATGATAGTACTAAATATTGTTCACTAGTATGTTAATTGGCACAAAATTAACTAGATTGAAAGAAGCATTAATAAATAACAACAAATATGCCAATATGAAGCAATAGTGCAATGAAAAGAGATCAATTGTTATTAACTACAATGCTTTGTACGTATACATTTTTCAAAGTTTTAAATGGTCTTAGAAATTGATTTTACAATAGTGTAAAATTGATTTCTTGACAAGATTTCCAACACTTATAATTCTACAGAAATGCCTCACTATCACAATACTGCAACCCATAAGCAAATATCTGTGGAATTTTTCCTTTAAAGTGCCAGGTGTAGAACTGTCTCTACATTCTCTAAATTTCTATTTATATTTTATTAAAATAATTCTAAAATTAGAGAGTTGTTGGGAGATAGATTTGCTCCAACAATTTTCAGTTGGAAAAATTAATTTTTTCCTTTGTTATTGTAATTTGATTGATTCAAGGCATTTTGGGGATGATATTTCCAACTTTTTTCTACCAAAACCAATCCAAGGATAGAAAAATGAAAACCCAATTAATTTTGCAAATAGAAATAAAAAGCCATTCTCTCAACAAATTTCCATATACAAATTAAATTCGAAAAATAAAGAAAAAAGGTTCCATATTGTGATTTATTCTTGTAGAGATTTAATTACTGAAAAATGAATTAGCCATAGCAGTTTGTCCAAGCCATTGACAATTTATCAAATCAAACGTAGCAAAACCAATTATTGTTACAAATTCATTACTAAGTTTTATGCTAAATTTTTGGGTTATTAAATCTTCTATTATGATTGATTTGATTTACTAATATTGTTCTCCATGATTCTAGCTTTCCAACAAGACGTCTTGAGCCTCATTTGACAAAGTATAACACAAGATAGAGTGCTCCAAATTTAGAGTGTCAAAATGATCAAAGTGCTAGAAAATGCACGCCTCGACAAAATTTAAACATTTTTTTATTAAAAATTCTAATTTTAAATATATTCCTAATTTTAGTGAATTTAATAACAAAATAATTTAAATTAAATAATTAACAAAATAATTTATATTAAATAATTATTAAAAAAAATTATGAATATATAAAAAATAAAATAAAAATAAAATTATACAAATAATTAAAATCTATTTAAAATATTAAATAATAAACTAAAATAAAATAAATTTTTATAGTAAAAAATCTATTAATTAAAAATTTTAAAAACAATATTAAAAAAATATTAAAACAAAACAGTGGATTCTGGGCTCTATTAAAGTTTTTGGGGGGTTTTTTAGTCATGAATAATGGGACTTATAAGGAAGTGAGGGAGAAGAGGCTCGAAGTGATAAGGAGGGAAAGAGGAGTTTGTAAGGGAGAGTAGCCTGGAGATATTTAAAACGAGTGGTCTTTAAGTGCGATTTTTTGAAAAGTTTTCTTGTTTATTTTTCGATCTTATATGTCTAGAATCTGACACAGATTCATTGAAATCACATGTTTGATGGGTGAACTTTGCACAATCGAAGTTCCCGAGGGGTTTTCCTTAGTGCTAAATCCAAATATGCAGTAAAAAAACTAGTTAAAACAACACAAATCAATATTTGACCATAGTTTTTCCGTCGGATTCTGACTACAAATCCACCAGAAATTCCAAAAAGTTGCATTAAAGACAACTCCTATTTAAAAAGGTAGTCGAGAATATTATGGTGATGAGAGGATGGAGAGGGGGGAGGCCCATGTGGGAGTGGGATCTCCTCTTCTTTAATTAATACATGCTTTCCATTTCACCTATTTTGTAATATAAGAGAGAGTGCCTAGGAGCTCGGAGGCCCATAATGTTTAAGAAATTGCAATTTTTTTTTTTTGTTTGTTGGCAACATTGTCCTACTTTTTAACCTCTATATTACCTCGAACACACTACCTAAACCTATATTTTAACCCTTGAGCCTATTTATTCCTGTACTCCTTCCAAACTTGTACTCATTCTTGTACTCCTTTCATGTTTTTCTTATTAAAGGGTTATGTATGAACTTAATCATTAATTTAATAGGTTTTATATCTTATTTTCCTTTGCAAATAATATGTTCTCTTTCCTAAGGTAATTCGATAAGGAAAAAGTATTAATAGATGTGGGAGATGGGATGGTGCAAGAATGATTCTGGTACCGATCGACATTCCTGCACTTCCGAGGCAACTATCAACTTTAGCTTGGTTTACCGTATACGGTCGAGACAACTCAACAAATCACGCGGATCCCTTGCTAGAAGATAAATTATCCTTATTGGGCTCGGAGCGTAGATGAATAGGCGGGATGTGAATATCAATACTTCGGTCATGAATCCTTGTTTAGTCTTCTGTTAACAATCGAAAGGCTTAAGATAAAATTTTGTTGTATTTCCTATTGCGGCCATGAGCCGAGAATATGTATTTAATAGGGTTTTCTAGTAGATGTTAGGTAGTGATACTTTGAGAAATTTTGACATAAAGTGTGACATTTTTGGCCTCTCCATTTTCTGAGGTTGGATTTGGTATCCATGATGTATATTTTCTATTTTGAAGTTTAATGCAAAGGACTGCGCCAGTTATGAATTTTCTTGTCTCAATATCTTTGTGATGTATCATTTGAGTACTTGAAGTTCCAGATCTCATAGCAGGGAAATGAGTTGTTTGGCTAGGGCCCAACCAACCCATCTCATTCCCCCTTTAACATGAGGTGTGTTAAACTTATTTTTCTGCAAGGTTTGAAGAAGGTTGTTTGTGGTTCTTTCATAGTTAACATGCTTTAACTTCTTTACAAGTTGTGTGACTCGTATCTGAAGCCTTTGGGCTTGGTTATGTTTATTTAATATTTCCCATTCTTTCCATTGATGTGTGTTGCATTTACTTTCTGCAAGAGTACATTTAGCTATTTGCACCAGTGCATTTCTATTTCTGCAAGTTGAAGTTCCCTAGTTGATTTCTGCAAGTCTTCTCCATTTTCTGCAAAGTCATTTGCTTTCTTCTATAAATGGTGTTTTATTTCTGAGTAGAAGCATTCTCAATATTCAAGTTTGGTTTAAGGGTTAACTTATATTGATGATATTTTAATGAAACACTGTTTCATTATATAGATCTATGTTTGCACTTATTGCCCTTGTGGAATAGACTTAATTTAACATTAAGATTATTAAAGGGATTTTCGAGTTAAAACAATTAATCATAAGAAAGTGCATATCTAATTTACATAACAAATAGTCATCTCAGGAAGAAGCCTACTGGTATTTGGAACAGATAGTTTCTCCTTTTACATGCAAGAAGTTTCTTGTTTTAAGCAAGACTTTTCTTTGACTTTTCAAGTGCCTCTCCTCTCTGAATATCTGATTAGTTAAAAGAATATTTTTTCTTTTGAAATTTTATTTTCCAGTTATGTTTCACCTTGAAATTTATTCTTTAAGTTAACACTCTTTTCATTCTTTGCAAGTGATTTGGAAACTAAGTACAGGAACACTGTTTTTCTGGTACAAGAACCTCTGGTTTGGTGTAGGAATCAATATCCTAGTACAGGAATGGAGTGCTCTGGTACAAGGACTCAGAGCTCCTGTGTGAAGGATAAAATCTTCAATGCAGGTACAATATATACTTCCAGTGCAGGAACTATGTTTCAGTATAGGAACAACGTTCCAATACAAGAACATTGCTACAATGCAAGAACGATAGTTGCGTGCAGGAAGGAAAATCATTGAGGAAGGTAGATGTCCCAAACAGATTAATTATTCCTCTGTCTTATGACCACACTGAATATAAGCTCAAATAATTATTCTATTAATTAGGATTGTTCATGATGATTTTCAAGTTCCTTTTATTTGAATATTTTGGAAAGTACTTTCTTTTCATTCCAGCACCATAATTCTCTTGGTATTAATTTCCATGTGATATTTTCTTTTGATTCTGCAAACTATAATTAAGAAAGTAGGAATAGATCTAAGGAAGTTTCATATCATTTCTTGGCATTTCTTGTGGTACGCTTATAAGGTTATGTATCCCCGGGTTGAAAATCAAGTGTTGAAGGAGTTCGCTGAACTGCAACTCCGACACCCTACATTTTGGGGACATTGTCGGGGAGGCGTTTTAAGATTGGTAAAAATTTTCTGATTTTTTCGCAGTAGGGGTATGTCTAGTATTATTTTTTTCTACAGTGTGCTTCTATTGCTTGAAGGATTATTTTTAGTGTTGAACTTTTATTTGCAACACTTTTTAAAGATTTTTCCTGTACTTTTAAGTTTTGTCATTTTTGGTTTGATTATTTTAAGATGAATGCCTAAAATGTGTAGGGGTCCAAAGCCCAATAAGGGTAGAGGAAATACTGATAAATATGAAACTATTTCTCATATTGGGCCTTCTCTTGTAGGAAAAAAGTCCAAACAAACACATACTCAACACATAGGAAATTTCCACTTGGACTCTGGAAATAGCATTTCAAGTGTGACACAACCAACAAAGGGAGAGAAGGGAACCATTTGAGACCAAGCTGATTTGAACCATATTCAACCTTCTCATCCTGTGGGGAGTGGTTCGATTGAAGGTACAAAAATGTCAGATAACGAGGAGCATGCTGAGGGAACTAGCGAGAATCAGGTAAATGAGGAGAAAACCACCTCTGTATTTCCTATCGTGCATCTAGACATAGTTGTGAAAATGAAGAATATACCACCATCATCTCTTCCTCAGTTCCATGGTAAGGTGCATGAAGACCCAAATTATTTCTTATTCGAATTTGATATATTATGTAGAAGCTATGATTACTCCACAAATGGCTAGAAGTTAAAGTTATTTCCTAAAATTCTGAAATATTCAGCCTTGCATTGGTTCATGGGGTTGAGATGGAATACGATAGCCTCTTGGGAAAATATGAAGAGATTTTTTTTGTTCAAATATCAAGAGTATTGTAAAAATATATAAATGCAGGATGGGATCTTTGCCATTGTACAAAGTGATGATGAGACCTTGGAAGATTATCTAGAAAGATTTATATATATCCTCCAAAGGTCAAAACATAAATTTTATCTAAGTATTGTTAGAACCTTGTTCTTACATGGGATTACTAATGATGATAGAAACAATTTGAAATTTTTAGGACAAGGGAATATTTTTAAAAAAACTTTTGATCAGATTTTTGACTTGCGCAAGAAGCTCTCACAAAACCAATCTAGATCTAGTAGAGGAGTTCGAAGTAAAAATAATAAAATAGGATTTACAGATGCTATGAAAATTGGGATGGAGAATAAAATGGACAATATGAAAATTGAAATAATGAACACCATTAGAAAAAAAAATAGACTCTTTGAAATTTCAACAAAAACTTGTAGAAGAACAAGAGTCATTGTCTATTTATTATCCAAAGTGTAGGAAAAAGAAGCTTTTAAGAGAATGTCCTACTGATGCTACGAGTGCTAATAAGTGTGTTATTTTTGAGGAAAAAATATTACCGAGGAGTTCCATTCTATACCTGGAATGAAAGCAGCATTTGAAGGAGAGCGGTCCAAATCTGAGCCATTACATGCTATGGGAGCATGGAAAACTTGGCCTCGGGTAGGTGCAGGTATGTTTCTTGAACAAACACCACATTATTTTAGTTATAATGCACCACCATATTCCTATCATAGTACAAATCACTCTCAACCATGGCATCATGGGAATCACTTTTCATATGGGAAATATCCCCAACCTTGGAAACAAGGATGGAGGGTATCAAACCATCCTCATTATTCCTATCCTACACCCATGCAATCATATCCTCCTACATATGCACCTTATCTAATGCCACAACCATCATTTCCAAACTTACCTCCACAAAGTCAACCTATGCCACCATTACCTTTTCTTCCACCTTTTCGACCACCCCAACTGCATGCTCAACTTGTAGGAAACCCCAATAACAAAGCGGTTCATATGATTCATTCTATGAAACCGCTTACCCCTCCATTTATCAAACCATAATCGTTGGGTTCAATGACCTTCAATTGAGATCAGGGAGGGTAGTAAACTCAAAAAGACCAAAGGAACCTATGGTGATTATCGAGGAGAAAGGTGAGAAGGAAAATCCTAACCGTTTGAAAGGATAATTCACCATTCAACCTATACCCACACCTTCAGAGCTTTTTCCATCTTCTTCAAACTGGCCTCCCTACCCAGAGAGGCTAGTTATGGAGAAGAATGACCCTACTCCCGAGTCTGGCTTTCGAGCTTAGGAATATTTTTATAAAGGTCCCTTTGCTTCAGGCTATCAAAGAGATCCCCATATGTACAATTTTTTTTTGGGAAATATGTCTTAAGAATTCAGGAAGGAAAAGAGTAGAACCTCAAACCATTTAGTTTGTTGGAAGAGAAATTGAGTTAAAGACAGGGTGTGTGAAAATGGAAAAATATAATGACCCTGGAAATTTGATTTTTTTTGTTCAAATAGGTGATGTACTTGTGTCCAATTTGTTGATATAGATAAGGGCAACCATCAATGTTATGAATAATAAAACCATGGATCAACTTGGGTTGGTCCATATTCATTCTACCACTACCGTGCTTCAACTTTCAGATAGATCCAAAATCAAGCTAGAAGGTGTATTGGATGATGTGTTTGTTTTGATTGAATATTGGGAATACCCTACAGATTTCATCATGCTTCAGCCAAAGAATCTTATTGGAGGACATCCCTTGATCCTGAGATGACCATGGATTGCTACAACTGATGCTTCTATTGGGTGTCACTCTAGCAATATTTATATTTCCCATGGAGATTATAGGAAGAAATTCACCTTATATCCACCTGTTAGATATATCCAGAGCTTAAAGATACCTTATGGCTAGATTATAGTAGTGATGAGAAGACTCAGTATGTTCCTTTGATACATCATCATATCAAGTCAACTGAGGAGGGTGAGATACAAGACTTCTTGAAATATCTAGATACAATGCCAAATTTTGACTCACTTCATCAAATCTTTAGTTTTGATTTTCAAGAGAGTTACAATTCTCAACCCTTCTCACCACATACTCTAACATCTCCACCTTGTACTCTCGAACCTGAAACCACTCTTATTGAGATTAGTCCAGGACAATATTTACATATCAGCTCGGACTTAGATTCATCCCAGCAAGAGAAGCTTGTGAGTTTTTTGTGTGATCATCTTGTGCATTTGCATGGGGCTACAAGGAAATGAAAGGAATCCCTCCTGAAACTTATACTCATCATATTTATATTCAGGAGGGGGCCTGACCTGTTTGATAACCCCAAAGGCGCATGAACCATGCACTAATAGAAATTGTGAAAGAATAATTACAAAAACTCTTGGATGATGATTTCATTTATCCTATATCTGATAGACAGTGGGTCTCTTCGTTGGTGATGGTCCCAAAGAAATATGGGAGATGACGGATTTGCATTGATTATAGAGAATTGAACAAAGCCACTCTCAAGGAATATTTTCCCCTTCCTTTCATCGATCAGGTGCTTGATACCCTTGCGGGTAAAAATTACTTCTCATTTTTAGATGGATTTAGCAGTTACAACCAAATACAGATCACATCTGAGGACCAAGATAAGACCACTTTCACATGCCCATGGGGAAAATTTGCCTATCGAGTGCTTCCCTTTGGGCTATGGAATGCTCCAGCTACCTTTCAAAGGGTAGTTTTGGCTATCTTTGCTGACCTCGATTGTGTGGAAATATACATGAATGATTTTTCAGTATTTGGTGTTTCATTTTATGGAGCCCTCAAAAAACTTGAGAAAGTGTTTTTTCGTTGCCAAGAAGATCACCTTTATTTGAGTGATAGAAAATGTAGATTAATGTGAAAAGCAAGAGTATTTCTTGGTCATATTATCTCTGACAAATATATCCAGGTAGACCCAGCTAAAATAAAGGTTATCATACGTCTTCCTGCACCCAAAACACAAAGGGAAGTAAGAGGATTCCTGGGACATGAGGGCTATTATTATAGATTCATTGAGAATTTTTCCAGGATAGATACCCCTTTTTTTCGATTGTTAGCTAAGGATAGAAATTTCTCTTAGACTACGACTTGCCAACAAGCTTTCGAGGAAGTGAAGGAAAAATTGGTACAAACACTAGTTCTACGAGGGCCGAACTAGTCTCTTCCATTTCATATTTCCTCTGATGCCTCAGATACAACTATTGGCACAAATTTACGAGAAGAAGAAACCCAACAATCCTATGCTATTTACTTCATCAGTAAACTTGTCACCTGTTGAATTAAATTACATTGTAACGGAAAAATAGTTTTTAGCCGTGATTTTTTCCATTAATAAATTCAGACACTATGTTACAGGATATGAAGTATTTGTGCATACAGAACATTCCACTATAAAATACTTAATTAATAAACCATTTAATAGTGGTAGAGTGACTAGGTGGTTATTGTTATTACAGGAATTCAATGTTACTATTATTGATAAACCAGGGAAATATAATGTCATGGCCGACCATCTTTCTAGACTAAATAACCTTGGTGAAGCAATTCTTGTAAATGACATTTTCATGAATTTAACATATTTTAATAACAAATCTCACATTAGCTGACATAGCAAATTATTTAAAGTCATAGGCAAAACACCCTCCTCACCTATCCTGTCATGACTTCAGAAACAGAATTCTTCAGAGATCAGAAAAAAAAGCTTGCATTCATGGGATCCAAGAAACAAGGTTTACCAGGCCATCTAATCAAACCAGATGTAAGAGATATGTGTGCTGAAATCATGAAATATTCCCATGATGAACTGTGGGTAATCAATTTAAGGGAGAACCGTGGATATAAGATTTTAACAGCCTAATATTTAGACTATTGCTGTAAAGATGCCAACAATATGATAATGAAGAGGATATTGAAGGATCCACAACTTTTCCAGAAGCTAATTGGAATGACTTTATGAATATCAGTCATGATTGCGCCTTGAAAAATGGGACTATTTTTTTTTAGTAGGATCAAATAAAATCCAATGATTTAAATAAAAATCATATTTTAGTTTGTGTTAAACTAATACAAATGGTGAGGCTAAAGTGTTTCTTCTATATTAAAAAAAAGTTTGTTGCTTAATTTTGTTTCAGTGAAATTTTACAAATACTATGTCCCAGAGATTGTTAATCATAAGACGTTAGCCACTTAACTGTCTGGTAAAGGTGATCACATATAATTACATGCTGTGGAAATTCAAACATCAGATCACCCGCAGAAATGGTATTTTGAATTGGTAATGGTGATTTAATCCATCCAAAGTTCACTAACTCGCGTAGGAGGATTGGGGATTTATATTTCCTAAAGCCTTATGGGATTATTGAACCACTTGGCAGAACAACACAAGGCATGCATCATATGAGTTGGTATATGGGAAACAAGTCCTTTTTTCGATCGAGTTATAGATAAGACCTTCCGAACTGTATTTCAATTGGGACTAGATCTCTCAGAAGCACAATATCAATGTCTATTGCAACTAAATGAGTTAGATGAGTCGTATGTAGTATTAGCACGAATTATTTCGTCAACAACGTTAGCGGGATTGATAAGTTCATCATAATAGCCCCGAACCCATGACGGGCACTCCTTTTATGACTTATATTTAAACATTTTTAGTAAATTCATCACCGATAGGACCTTATGACTGATTAAAAGATGAAGATGGTATAAGAAACTAAAATTATTGATGGATAAGAGTTAGTATTCCTCAGGGGAACTGCAGACTCAAAGATGATGCCAGGGCCTCAAAAAAAAAATCAAATCATGTAGCGCAACAAATAAATCAATTTAATGGTAGGTTGCTGTGCCAACCATTACAACATGATTCTTTATTTAAAATAAAATAAGATAAAAAAGAAAAATCCAACAAAAATGACAAAATTAAAATCTAAAAAGAAAGAAAATTATTTTTTCTTGTGGTTAAAAAAACAATTTGATCATGATCATAAAGTATCAAACCTAAAAACCAAAATATTTGGTAGATGTGGACCAATCTTTATTAGGAATGGATTATTTTTGATCTATATGTTAATTATCACCTGAGAAGAAGCAGGTCGCCTGTGTTGCAAGAATCAGCTCTTATCCAAAGCTCCAGATAGATGGATCCAGAATAGTTATGCAAGAAACACCTAATTCCCTACAGTTTATTTTTATTTGGTACTGTGAGGCAAATTTTGAGGGGAACTCTCACTCCTTTTCAAAATTTCCTTTTCTAGAAATTCCCTTTATAATTCTTTCTTCTGTCCTTATTTAGACTTGACCACCTCTTCATGTGACTATCCTTATCCTATTCTCTATTTTTCTCTTCTTTTTCTCCAAAAATTTCTTGTCTCTTTCTTATGTCCTCTGATTGGTCTCACCTTGGGACTTCATTATAATCTCTCCTTCCCATTCTGAAAATTGTACTCTCATCCACCTTTTCCCTGTCGTACCGATTGGGATCCTATAAAACTCCAGCTTAACTGACAAAGCCTAAAAGACATCAATAACTGGAGAATAAGAACTCCTTTGGAAACTCTACAAATCTTTCAAGATTCACCCTATGAATTCCATTTTATTAGAAACCTTTTTTTCCTTAAGATATTCTGCAACACCTCTGCATTCAGGAGCAGTGATATTCCTCAGTAAAGGAATGTGTGTTTCAGTGCAAGAATGTTTGAACTTTGGGTGCAGGAACAGACACAATTATGTGCACTCGAGTGTAAAAACATGTGTTCCAATGCAGGACAATGGTAGTCTTCAATACAAGAATGTGTGTCTTAGTGTAGGAACCAAGGGATATTGAGCGCAAGAATGCATATTATGGTTTGATAATTTCCAGCACAGGAATGCATGCTTGAAGCAAGAATTCGGTCTTGCAATAAAGGAAATTTATTTTCATTCAATACAGAGAACCTGTTAATGTATAAATGAGTGCACTATTTTAAATTATGGCATGCGATGATTTTTTTTTCTACATTTGATTAGACTTTGTTTCATCATTAAATATTAGGAAATAATTTTTAAGTACAAAGGCATTTAGTTATGAAATCTTATCTTTACATAAGTATAATGTGTACCTTATACCAAATCATGACTTGATTGGGGGATGTGTGCAAACTTTTATCATAATCCCGCGTTCATCTTTAAAGCCTTGTCAACGATTAATGATGATCTGATCCTACATAATACCTTGGGTTGTTATTATAACAAATCTTCTCCATGATCAACGCCCTTTACTAATCATCATTGCTACATGCATGTCAGATCAGGTCGTATTGCTTATTTTCCAAGACCGATATTTTCATGATGAGTGTGTGACCATTGAAGAATGACTGATATAGTAGCTTTTGATTAATTCAAAATTTTGAAATTCTTTCAAACACGAGTCCTAAACCCCCTACTGACTAACTCTTATGAATTTTGAGAAATTAAGTGAATTTGAATAGTGATGGCACCTATTCAAATCAAACCGTGGTCTGTAAGGGAAGTAGAATAGATGACTAAGTGCAAGAATCGTTTCTCTCTGTTATAGGAATTGATATTTCTCCCATTTATACTCAAGTTTGATGGTTTCGATCTGACCATAGCATTAGAATTTTCCCGAAAAGTTGATGGAAGTAGAGCTATGGTGGGGTCTTTGAAATTTGAAGTGATGGAGAAGTCTTTGGATTAGATGCCACTAGTGAGCAGTGGTTAAAGAAAGGAAATTTGTAAAAAGGGGCTTGGTGTAGACTTGTCATTGACAAGAAGCAGAAGGTGGATTGGAAGATTGGGTTATAGCGTAATTCCTTAATAGAAAAGTGGAAAAATTTGTTGTACATTCTGCAAAAGTTTCTCACTTGTGAAGGCTTGTATTCGCTAACCTTCTTATACCATATCTAGTTTCTATTACATTTTTAAATATGCAATCTAATCAATTTCCCTTATTTCCTGCTGAAAAATCTAGAAAAGATGTCCAAGGGTGTCCAGAAAAGGCAAGAAAGCCAAATTGGATTTAAATTATGTCATTATAAGTTAATTTCAATTTTGGTTAGAAAGGAGCTAGAAGGCAAAAATATGACCTGGGAAGAGTTCTTGAAAGAGTTCCAAGAATTGAGCACAGTGGATTCATCGGTGAAGAAGGGAAAGAGTAGAAAGGAGAAGTCTAAACGGAAGGGTAAAACCTTAACTCCACAGAAGAGTAAGACTAGGGAGAAGGAAACCCCATATAAGAAGCCAGTGCATGGAGAAAAGAAAGAATCCATAATCGAAACGTTGTGCCCTCTAAAAAGAATAACTAGAAGATCTGTCAGAAAGAGGTCTACCTCCTTAAAAGAAGACCACACTCAGTCAACCTCTCTAATATATGCAGACGATTTCCAACCTAGTTCGCCAAATGAAAATAATCTTTTGCTCCTTGCGAATGTCGTGGTTCACACAATGATTAGAGAATGTTATATAGAGGAGGAAGATGTGACTCCTATGTCAGTTTTAGTTGAGAAAATGAAGAAATTAAATATCTTGAAGACACCTGATGTGAGTGCAGGGAAGGACCCAGAAGTGCGTCAAGGTGATTATGAAATTTAGGGTGTTGAAACACAATGTGATATTGAAATGCAATATACTGACAAAAAAGGTGATGTTGGCCTTGGTGATATCGTCACTTGTTTTGATTTGACTACTGGAAAAAATCTGGCACAAGAGGATTTTGATAGAGAAGATCCTACTCTCTCTTTGGATAGTTAGGTAGAGGAACTGAAGAAATGCATTTATGGACTCGAAGTACTGAACCGGGCCATGAAGGAACATAGTAAAGTGCTACAGAAGAAGAATATTGAACTAATGGAAGAAGTGCAATCGTGAAAGTGACAAGTAAAAGTGCGTAAATTTCGAGCATCGAAACGCTATGGTCGCCTTAAGAAATTTTAAAATTAGAAGTTTTTTATGCTCATTATTAAATATTTGAAATTGATTTCCATGTATGCCCCTTACTACATTTGATGAGTGTTTAAAGATTTAGTTCTCAAAATTCCAGCGTAATATGTCAAAAAATTCAAAAATAAAATTGGAAAAAAAATTAAACTCAAACCGAGAAAAATGAAGAAAATCCAAATCATAATTTACTTAATCTTACAAATGATAGTACAACATAGTTGGAGTTTGTTTACAAAAAAATTTTTCCCACAAGTGTCAGCCGAAATAATGAGACTAAAATTATTATTAGCATCCACTCCTGGAAATGGAAAAAAGTTAGGCTCATGATAAAAAAAGAAACTTCGTCATCATAAGAATCAAAGATGGGAATGGATTCTTGAATAATGAAACCATCACAATGTTGAGATGTTTGAAAATGAGAAACAAGTGGGACAATTTAGGGATTTGTGTTTTTCTCATCTTCAAATATGCATGGACTTAAAGGACTGGAACTATGAGAATCTAACCAAACCATTACCAAAGGGTGAAAAGACTCATTCTCCACCTTCAAATCATAATTATAAATGACTACACTAGTGTTTTCTTCCTCTTCATAATATAAATCAAAACTAGACAAATGATTAGATGCATAATTTATAGAATTTTTAGGACTCTTGAAATTATGGGTAATTTTATCCTCTTTATCCCAATCTCAATCAGAATTTACCAATAATTCATCACTAATTAAATTTGTGACAAATTCTCAGTTTCTAAAATTAAATTTGTGTTCAAAATAATTGTTGAATGATTAGTAATTGAATTACTCTCACTAAAAATTTAGGATAGAGAAAGAAATAAGTATATGAAGATATGTACATGAAAATTCCTCTATCCAAATATTCTTGTTCATTATTCAAAATAAAATTTGAGAGCCTTTGTCGTTTTCATTATTGCAAATTTCATATTTTTTATTGATGTTTTCCTTAGTAGAAAAATCATATTTGTTATTATTTGGGAGAATATCAGGAAAGACATGTATTCTTGTGACCATATTTTCTTGAGAATTTATGCTCGACTTCCCTTTTGATGGAGCATTAACTTCAACAAAAAAATTCATGATCAAAATTTTTTACTTTTATTTATGCTTGTTGATTTGCTTGATGTGAATTGTTAATTTTACTTATTGCTTTCTTGTTGTTGTTAGTTGATTTTGCAGCTTGTTGATCTTCCACTTCAGCAGGAGAGCATGATTTGAAGCAACGAAATCATTTTGATTCAAATAAACTTGGAAATCAATATTGGAAATCAACATGGTTTGTTTCGACAACATATTCTCCTTGTTGAGATTGTTGATTGGTAGTGTTTTCATTTTCAATTTTTAGTGGATCAACATTGTTTTTTTGATTTGTTGACTCTTCAATAATAGTGCATATGTTTATAAAGTTCATATCTTCTAGTTCCTTACAATGATTGGAAATACATGGAAGAGAAGCGAAATGATTAAACCATCCTATTAACAGAAATTGAGGAGACAAATATTTTGAATGGAATTGTAAACAAACTGATTTAAATCGAATTACAAAATTTTCCAAATACTCACCTTCTGTTCTACAAAGTGATTCAAGTTGATCACAAAAGTTTTCACAATTATATTCCTAAAAAGTGTAAAGAAATTTAAAATAAAATAATCCCAACTATGTACAAAGGAAATTGTTAATGATCGACATCAGTCTTCGACTTGACTTGTCAAAGTGTGAATATCCTACAAATGACACCTTCATTAATATCAAAATGATTTCAATCTAAAATAAATCGAAGGAGATGATGAAAATAAAAATTCTTACCATTGAATTTTGTTTTCGATAAGAGCCTAACTACATTCATCTGAGTGGTTTCTAGTGGAACTCTCGTAAAACATCTCTAAATAGGTAATTTTGAAGGAGTCATTGTAAATAGATAATTTTTTTTAGAAAAAAAATATTTAAAGATACAATTTATTGTTGGCCCTCCTTCTAGTTCCAGAAATGTTGATGGCAAAAAATGACCTCATCAACATGTAAGAGAGACCACTTGGTCAGAGCCCTAACTAAGCCCTTATATGTTTAATTTGGTGGTTAATATTTAAAGATACAATTTATTGTTGGCCCTCCTTCTAGTTCCAAAAATGTTGATGGCCAAAAATGACCTCATCAACATGTAAGAGAGACCACTTGGTTAGAGCCCCAACTAAGCCCTTATCTGTTTAATTTGGTGGTTCCGACTAGTTCAGTTGGGTCCAATTACCCCCTCACCGTCTCTGTTGACTTGTGATGTCGCTAATTAACCATCAACAAGAAGTGAAATTCAAACCTACCTTCATGTAGTGCACATGTAAAAAAGAAGTCATCATGTTTATTTAATAACTTAGCCAAGACACCAATGGTGTTTGCCTCTATGAAAGAGGACTTAAAAAAAGATAAAAGAAATGCACATGTAAATGCAATCTTAATTTATGATGAATATACAAAAAGGAAAACTTATCTTGAATAAGAAAAAAATAACTTTATTCCTACTCAAAAGCAAACACATCTGACAAGAGAGGAAAACACTGTGATTGTATCTAGGGTTAGATTATACCTTTAAATAAATAAAATAGTTAAATGCTTTACATATCATTTCAAGCAAATAAAAAATGAAACAATCATGATACATAGTTATCAAAATAACTCGTTCATATACCCAGATATAGTCATATGGAATGAATTTCCTATAAGATTTATGTCGTATAAAAAAAAAATCATTTTAATCCAATCATAAAGGAAAACAAAACAAGGTTGTAAGCAGACCATCAATAGGATTTATGTTGTATAAAAAAGGTCATTTTAATCCAATCATAAAGGAAAACAAACATGATTGTAAGCAGACCATAAATAGTTATCAGTCACCACAAACAAATCTCCATGAATTCATTGGTCAACTCAGATCAAATCACAAACAAATCTCCATGAATTTATTGGTAAACTCTGATCAAATCCTATTAGCTCTGCAAATATAGCTTAAAACAGAGCAAGAATCAACATATAGATAAGCAATACCAACGATAGTGCCAAATATTGTTCACTAGTATACTAATTGGAAAAAAAAAAAAAAAACAGATTGAAAGAAGCATAAATAAATAACAACAAATATGGCAATCTGAAGTAATAGTGCAATGAAAAGAGATATATACAATATTCAAAGTCTTAAATTTTCTCAAAAATCTATTTTACAACCGTGTAAAATTGATTGCGGAACAGAATTTCCAACTCTTATAATTTTACTGAAATGCCTCATTGTCACAATAGTGCAACCCATAAGAAATTATATGCAGAATTTCCCCTTTAAATCCCAGATCTGGAACTCTCTCCATTTTCCAAATTTCCATTTATAATTTACAAAGGAAATTCTAATTAGAGAGTTCTTGAGAGACATAAATTTACAAAAGGAATTCTAATTAGAGAGTTGTTGGGAGACATATTTGCTCAAACAATTTCTAGTTGGAAACAATATATTTTTCTTTGTTTTCGCAATCTCATTGATTCAATGCATTTTTGGGTTGATCTTTCCAACCTATCTCCTCTAAAACCAATCAAGAACAAAAAAATTGAAAACCAAATTAATTTTGTATAATTAAAATAGAAAATCATTCTCTTAACAAATTGGCAAATAAAAATTAAATTGGAAAAATAAAACAAAAAGGTTTTATGTTGTGATTACTTTTTCTAGACATTTAATTGGCACTTGAAGAAGTTGAATAATGAATTAGCGACAACAGTTCGTCTTAGTCAATGAAAATTTCCCAAATTAAACTTATCAAAACCAATTATTGTTAAACCATCATCCCGAATCTCATTTGGCCAAGCAAACTCAAGATAAAACCTTCCAAACCCAGAGTGCCAAAACTATAAGTGTCTTGGTAAAAATTGAATTTTTTTTTTATTAAAATTACAATTTTAACTATATTCCTAATTTTAATAAATTTAACAAAAATAATTTATATTAAATAATTATTAAATAAAATCATTAATATATAAAAATTAAAATAAAATAAAACTATAAGAATAATTAATTAATTTAAAATATTAATTAATAAAATAAAATAAAATAAAAATTATTTTTTTTAAAAACAATATTAATAAAATATTAAAACAAAATAGTGACATTTTTGCTAAATTAAAGAGCAAACTGAGAGTTATAAGGAGGTGAGGGAAAAGAGACTTGGAGTAATAAGGAAAGAATGAGGAGCAATGAAGGAAGATGAGACGAGATGATATTTAAAAAGGGAATCGAGTATATTATGGTGAGGAGAGGAGGAAGAGGGGTGAGGCCCAAATGGGAATGGGAACTTCTTCCCTTTAATTAATACAAGCTTTCCACTTCACCCATTTTGAAATATAAGAGAGAGTGCCCTCGAGCTCGGAGACTTGTAATGTTCAAAAAAATGCAATAAAAAATGCAATTTAATTTTGTTATGGGCTCCAGGTATTTTATATATATAGTTTTATTATATGGTTATGTATTATACAATATTTGTTTTTTTAGATTAGTTAATTAATAAAATAATTAAAAATTAATTATTTACCAATTATTTAAATAAAATACAATTAGTCTAATTAATTTATAATTTATAGTAGATGAATTTATTAACTTAATAAGTTAAAATTAAATGAAAAATTTTATTTACATATATATTGATTAAATAATTTTATTTACATATAAATTAATTAAATAATTTATAAAATGTAATAAAATACAATTTTTACTTTAGGTGGTGAAAATCACCAAAATTTTGAACAAACATCATCTTCAAACTATAAGTCTAAATGAGATGAAACAAGAACCATTGAAAATATGGTGAGAAACCACACAGGGAACAATCAAAATGCAAATCCGAAGAAAGTAAAAATTCTGCAAAATTAACCAAATCAAAGCATTAAAGGAGTGATATGACCATCATTTACATAGAGGGGCCCAATATCTCTTATAAAAAAATTAGGGGGAGAGGGGGGGAGTTGTGGCCACAACACTTACGTAAATCATGAAATGCTCAGTTGGTATATCTACCAACTATCCTTTTGAAATGTTATACTAATGCTCAGTTGGTATACCTACCAACTATCGTTTTGAAATGTTATACTTCTCCTAGTTTGCTAAATATAGTCTCCCTTTGTATTTCAAACATAACATATCTAACAGGTGTAGTGATTCTAATGTTCCTCCAATAGCTTTTGAGTCTTTTTTAATTTTATGTGCCCTGTTGTTTATGACCATTATGATCTTATTGTATGTGTTTGGTTCCACATGGTACTATATTTGCAGGGAATCATCTTCCATCTTCCGCCATCTCACTTGGTTGTGTTAGCTTTGAGTTTTGGACATTTCTATGCTTCTATGCTCTAGGCATCTTTTCCTTTTCTCCTGTGTTGTGGAATTTTTATTCCTTCTTCCTATGTGTGAGCATCTCAATGCTTTCTCCTGATGTGTTTTTCAATAAATAATTCACAACATATCATTGTGGTGATAATCACCTTGGGCTATTCGCCCCCCATAACCATTTTTATGAACCTTTTATCACATAAAGGTTGTAAATTTTTTCTTGTGGAGCTATTTTTTTGCGGGTGTAAATACATATCTGTAAAATGAAGTTTCTGTTAATTTATGGGTTGTGCTATTATAAAGTGCCTCTTTGATAAATGTTTTTGAAGTTGAGAGTTATTTTTAGAAGGCCTATTTAGTGGTTGTTCTTGTGGTTATTTCATTCTTCTTTAGCACTTTCATTCTCTTGCTACGAAAAATAAGTTGCATCTTCCTATTTGAACTCCTCACAACTAATTCACTTAAAAATATGCAATGGTTTTTATTTTTATTTTTATTTTGGAGTAAGGGCCTATATAGGCTTACTATTAGTACAAGAAAAAAAAACCCACAAAAAATATTGAAAAAACTAAATGGCATAACATTGTGATTAAGCATTAGGTTAGTATGTCTTTCTCTTCCACCAGATGTTTCATCTTAAAGGCATAGATACTCATGAAACATGGATGAAACTTGATCAACTATCTAGTAAAACAAATGTATTTCGTGGTAATCAATTGAAAAATGAATTACTTAGTCTCAATAATAATAATTTTGATACTATTCAATATTTTATTTTCAAGTTCAAATCCCCTCAACTTCAATTAAAAGAATGTAATATTGAGAAAAATAATAAACAACTCATAAGTTAAGTGAGTCCTATTTAGTTTTATTTCCACATCTTATTGAACTTAGAATGCCTTAGTCCAATATTTTGTAATGTAAATGGAGGAGGCGGGCTATGTGCTTGACACAAATTTTATGTTGCATGACATTGAGGAGGATACAAAGGAACACATGCCCTATAGTCATAGTGAAAAGTTATACATTTATTTTGGGATTATCAATGCATGCCCTAGTACTAATATAAAAATTACAAAGAGTCTTCGTGTATGGGGAAACAATATTCAAGTACACTAGTTGCAAAATTATCCCATTTATTTGGTCATATAGTCTCATAAAAACATGCATTTCTATGTACAACTTAGAATTTATAAAAGAAGATGTACAATTAGAAAATAATGCATGATAATGAATTTTATATAGAGTTTACAACATACAACATGCACTAGACAATCTAAAAAATATCATTCTTAAAAACAATCCCATAATCAAGTGCTCCAAATCTACACGCAACAATTGCCTCAAAAAATCCAATATGAATATTCTAGGACTAAGGAGTTTGGGGAGTTTGTGGGGGGCAATAGTATGATGCATATAACCAAATTAATTTTAAATATTATACAAAAAAATAATCAAATTTATGTTGTGTAGTCACCTATAAGTATGTTCTAATTTTCATCTCGCTCTTTCCCTACTATAATATAATGTGTTGTATACATTTTTTTTATGTAAGGAAAGAGGGGGATTTTTACTCATTATTGATCTATTCTGTGAATTTTGTGAGTTTATTGTAATTTAAAAGATGCAACCTAAATGTGATATGGAATATCACTGACAGAGGATGAATAAGTACTAGGTAGGAAGGATACCGAAAGAATTTGAAAAATGAAATTGGGAAAATTTCTCCCTCATATTTGCGATGATAAAATCAACATATCGGTAGGAGGGGGTTCACTTACTATGGAATATATCAATAATAATCAGCAAATCCTCATATAAAACATATCATGAACATATTATAGGAAATGCATAAACTTTTTTCCTTAGCAAGTGCTATTATAACAACACTCCCCTTTCACCTATCAGGTTGAACTCTCCTAGTTATGATTTTCTTTAAGCAAGAAAATGAACATATAAGTTCCGTCTGAGACAAATATAATACTAGCTTATATCTAACACCTACCCCTTTTTCAAAGTGAAATAAAAATAAGAATTTCGGGACAACCTGTTTTATCTACTTCAAAACTTAAGAGTTGTGTCAAATGGTTTTCAATGGCCAAAATATTACATTGGGGAGAACTCACGGCCATAGTTATGAGAGTTTCAAAATGAATAGCAAGCTTAGGCCAATAATGCGAAGATTTCCAATATAGATTTACATTTCAAGCACATGAACCTGGCTGATGCAGGAGCATCTTAGCTTCCAAATCTATCAATTTTTTCAAGACAAATTTCAAAGAATGGGTGTTGAAATTGGTGGAGGAATTCTAATTCCTAAATGAAAATAATTGTATTTTCTAAATTAATGATTTTATTTCTAAAGAGGATAAGTCATAATATATAAGATTTGAAAATATAGAATTTGTTGACTAAGAATCTATTATGTCATAGACATGATAGATTGCAGGAAGAGATTTTGGAGACATTGTAGAATTAGTTAGTGAGATGTTGGGACCTAAGACCATTCTAGTTTATTTCTAAATTCTATTTATCTTTGTAAGCCTACGAACACTAGAAGGTAGAGAAACATAGAAGAATGGAAGGGCATATAGAGAATACAAATAAACAATGAGTTTGAGAGGAGAAAATAGGTGAGGGATGCATATTCCCCTATCATATATTAGGCCAGACATAACATATATTCAAAATGATTAAATAGAAAAACATATTTATATGCTTTTTTATTGATGTAATATCTATTTCTAAATGTTAATGAATTATTAAGCTAATGTTTGTATAGCCTTAAGATTATATACAATGCCTGTGACTAAAATATGAGTAGAAGTTTTTGGTATTGGGTTGGTTTTGCAACGATCAACAATTACAGGAAATTCTGGTGAAGAGGATTAAAACATGTCAATTTGTGAACTCAATTTGTAGGGGATTACAAGAGAAAGTAATGGAAAATGGAATTATATTCCAAATCAATATTATGAAATTTTGTTGTTCAATTCAAGAAACAGAAATAATTTGTAGTGAAAGTGCATTCCAACAAAATATACCTTGCATCGGTCACATTGATTAAAATTGTGCTTGAAGAATGGACTCAAATTGAGGAAATCAGGTTCCTCATATGTAATGGGTGTGAAAAAGGGGTGTCCAAAGTAATGAAGGAGAATATGCCTCGATGGATAAAGGAGACATTGAACAACATATCAAGTGAACAATTCCATGGTAAACGATAAGTCTTGCGTGTTAGATCATTGACCAAGGCATGATCCATCAATGTGTTGGGTTTTATTCAGAATTTTTCCTTGGTATCGTTTTTTGTACTTTCTATACCCTCTGACCTTTAATAAAATTATTTCATTTATCATTATGAGATACCTAGTGACAACAATTTTCTATAAAGGGACAACCAGGAAGAATAACTTGACCTATGCATATCTAAGCTGACAAGTCAAAGAGTGTAATGAATGAAGTGACTACAGGGCCTATTAAAGATGCTAATAAATTACAATGATATTTTAAAATGTGTTCTATAGCATTGGACGTTAGCAAGACTAGTTACCTGGGTAGACTGGTAGAAGCTGTAGCACCATAAGAACACGGTAATTAAAGTTGTGGTGAGGCTAGTTTTCTTGTTGGTACAAGCCATTGATGATGATATCTAGGAAAGAATATAATAATGTACCAAAGAGGGAGTTTTTTGGAAGGGATTTCAGTGTCAAAGGTATCGTTCATATCAAATACTAAATATATAGGTAAATATGTGAAACAATTAGGAAAGAGTTCTAACTATAATCAATAACCTACATAATTTATAGATATGTATAGAAAGATCTGGGAGAAAAAAGAGGTAGATATATCCTCGTTGATTGTGTCAAAATGATGGCCACCTTTTGAGGTCTGATAAAACATCTATGTACATTTTTTTTGTCATCATTAAATTCACTATTCTATACTTTTTCTATATTCATTTTCCAAGATTTGTTGGTGTACATGGCTTACACTTGGTGAACAAATTTGTGTTCATAAATCTTTGATATGAAGTTACAAATTGGTTAGAAAATATCATTTTATAGTATAACTCAAGAGTGAAACCACATGGATTAGTAGCTTAAATATTTTTAACCTTAGACAAACCTTGTGTGGGCCCTTTGAATTTTTTTATAATATTTGTTCCCCCTTTTTTAGTGATTCATGGAATCCTTATTATGGATGAAAATGGTTTCTAACCCTTTTTTTTACAAGAAGACAACATGGCATGTCAAATATTTACATTGAGAATACATGTATTAATAGTTTTTTCTTACATGGAAATGATATCCTCATTATATCATTTTACCACATGGAGGAAAAGAAATAAAAAAAAAATACTATATATTCCAACAGACACAATTATAAACAAAATTCTAAAAAAAACCCTCCGTTTATAACATGATTTTGTTGGAGTCTCTACATTTTCCATTGGTGATCTAATGAGCTCAAGTATGTGTACCACCTTTGACATGGATGGCCTATTTGAAGGTACTTAGGAAGTGAAAATCAATCCTAACTTGATCACAGTAATAACCTCATCCTCAGGGTCTTTAGAGAAGCTCAAATCCACACAAGTCAGTTCCTTTCCTTCATATAGTAATGACCACACATTTTCACATAAGATCACAACATCATACTCCATGCATTCAATTGGACTTCTTCCTATAACAAGTTCTAATATCAACAACCCTAATCCATAAAAACCACATCTTTCATTTGTCTTAATGCTCTTACAGGAAAATTTAGGTGCCATATATCGTAATGCACTCTATATTTTTCTACTAAGAATGTATCTATCAAGCATGGGAAACAACATTTCAAGGTGATAATATGCAGCTTTAGGTTTTCAATTCTCATCAAACAAAAATATTTCTAGATTTTATGTTATAGTGTATTACGGGCGGTCTGCAAGCATGGTGAAGATGTGCAGGTCCCATTGCAGTCCCCAAAGCTATATTAAACTGACTTGAACAACTTAACAAGGGGTCGTTTTGGGATCTTTCATGAATTTGACTATAAAAACTTCCACTTTGAATGTAGTCATATATAAGAAATTGCAGTTGTGGTATCCAATAGTAGCCTCGAAAATTCACTAGATTTGGTTGCTTGATTCTATGTAAAAGTTGTATCTCCTTCTCAAAGTCTTCTTGTGATTTAACCAAACTTGAAACCATCAAAATATTTTTAGAAACTAATTGTATATCCCCTAGTATTGCTTTGTACACAATGTCACACCCTCCCCTTCTTGAAACTCACAATATTTTTTAATGACTGCATGAGCACTAGTCATCCAGTCCTCAGATGCTTGATTAGAGTTGGGTATAAACATACCCAGTTTTCCTAGAGCCATATGAGTGGATGGGGATTGAGAAAATATATCAAGAACAATATTCGTCGATATTTAATTGGACTATGCTCTTATATTCTGTTGTAGTATTACAACAACTCCCTGTCATCTAAGTAAAATAGATTAGAAAGGATAATGGGGACCCTTTAAATTTTTTAAGTTAATATTTATTTTTATAAATAAGAATTAAAAATAGGATTTCATTAGAATAAGCTTTAAAAAATAAATAAAAGACACCTAAAAAGAACCCTCAAACCTAAAAATCACAAAAGCGGGGGGAAAACATCAACGAAATTGCAAACAATGAACCACCGAAATAGCGCAATGTCGAAATCCAATCAGCGAAGTTACAATTGAAAAATTCCAAAATGTAAAGTAGCGAAACTATCACCTAACATATGTAGACATCACAAACGTCATCTGATAGATGCCAATATCACATCCCATCTCAAAACATCGCAATGTCGCACTTCGCATTTCACATATTTCTTTCAAGCATTATAAATTGCAAACGACCAAAATCGTCGATCAACATATCCCAACATAATGACATTTGTCAAAATCAAATGAACCCATGCTTGTCAATTTAATATTAATTCATGTTTTTTGCAATCACGAGGCTTGTAATTTATTTTTAATTATTTCAAATATTAATACCAAGGATTTTCCATTATGCATGAGTTAAGTTGATAGGATGGTTAATATCATTCAAAGTGATTTTAGCTTATCCTCTCTGGTTTTATTTTAAACGGGGTAATTCCAAACACTTAGGCATAAAAGGATGTCAAGGCTGATTAAAGCATGAAGGAAATATGCCACCCCAACACTGTTAGTCATACAACAAGAGGAAAACAATGAAATGGCGCCCCTAATCTTGAATACTACATGCAACCCAGAAATTGGTTCTTTAAGCTGGGAAGGCATCTATCAGTTGTTCAAGAACAAGAAAACGCAAGTAATTCTGAACAGAAGGTTGTGGTCGATGATACTTTGTCCAATGATTCATAATCATTTACGGACACTGCTAATTCTTTTCTTCATGGAATTGTTGCTCATTCTAAGATGTTGCCATAGACTGACTTAGTGAAATGGGTGTTGGACAGTGTAGATATCAGAGATAGGAAATTTGTTACTCGAAGAAGAACTATCATTGGCTCTCCCAGGCCATCAGATTTGAAGAATGTGTATAAACTTCCAGAACCCCAGAAGAGATATGATGCCCAATTTGTTCAAGAGTTCATGCGCAAGAATGAACATCCTACGACTTTAATTAAAGAATGGATAAATGATCCTAACTAGCATAAGCGCAATGATAAGGGTATGTATTCAGTCGTCTCTCTTAAAATCCTAGTCTCTCAAATAGTTTCAATGATGTGTTGTCTCTTTGGATCTATAAATATGACCAAGTTTAAAGAGAATTGGACACCCTTGATAGAAGTAGCCTCTGATGGCTATATTATATATTGGGCTGCTATTATTTCTGATAATTTGATAAGATTTATCACATCCTATAGAGAAAATAAAAATTCCCCACCGAATGTAGTCTCTCCTTTTTATATGAGTTCCTATATCTTAGACGTGGTCTATTTTTCCTTTGAATTTTCATCATTAGGATGGAAATGGACCAAAGAAGTTGAAACCCCCATCTACGTACAGTTATGTTTCTTGTGGGATTCAAAATATCATTCTCACGTATTCAAAATATGCAATGATATAATTCTCCTAGTATTCCAAGTCATTTTCTAAAGAAAAATCCCTAGAGTCACCCCCGAAGCCAATAAGAGTCTTAAGTCTGTAGATAGGTGGTTTGGTGAAGAGAATTTTACATACATCCATATTTTTGGAATTTATGCCCATCCTCATGTCCTACCCCTGTAGATACCATACACATTATTGGCCAAGGAAATTTCTTATCAAACAGTTGGTAATGGTTTGAATAAAATCCCGAAAGATGCCAAAAAGACCATTTGGACAACTTTTCCTTTTTCCTGTGATTCATATTCCCTAGAGAATTTCAAGCATGCATGTCTTGAAATTGATTTATTAAAACCTTTCAATTTTCCAGCGTTACCCAATATAAGTTATGATTCCTACGGTATTGCTAGAGAGATAATGAATTCGGTCAAGCTGCAAGCATTTCCAAGCGAGCCTGACAGATTTGACGATATGTTTGAATTAATTCACGAATTTTCAATAGTTCAAAAGAAAGAAGCTAAATGTCTTAGCCTGGAGATTTGTTAAGATTCAAAGTGTATCGAGAATAGAGAAATGCTCATTTTCCATATTATTTGTTTCATAGACCAGAGTCGAAGGGAGGACATGTTATAATTGCAATAGCTTCTCAAGTACCAGTACTAGTTCAAGAAGAAGAAATCAATAATTTTGATATATCATGCTTCTGTTGATATAGATAAATCCAAGAATCAAGAATAAATCAGAGAAACCTCATTCACTGAAGAGGTTTCTGAAATTATTCTTGAGCAAAGGCAGATCCAAGGACACAATGATACATAGGAGAAACCAGAAGAAACACTAGTATGAGATATGGAAATCATCCCTACTTTTCTGACTACTGAAATAGTCCTGAAAGTTGAAGAGATACCTCCACTGGATGTTTTTTATAGTCCAAGGCACAAATATGTCATGGCCAGGTCAAAGAAGAAGCGAAAGATGGAAGAATCTCCAAAACTGCCTATAGATTCAACACTAATGCGAATCATTTGGAAATGATTTCAATTATCTCTAGGGAAAGAGCTTAATAAATTATCTCAATTTGTAGGTGCTTATGAAAATGCAACAATTGATAAGGAAGCAGAGGTTGAATCATTGATTATAGAAAAGTACCAGAAAATTGCTCAAATGGAGAAAGTTTTCACAGATGAAAAGAAAAGGATCGAGCCAGAGCTTGATTCAAGCATGAATAATATGCAACAATAATTTGAAGTTCTCAAACTCAAACTTGAAAACGAAATTAAAGAGAATGATCAAATAATTCATAAAATGTAGTAGAAGATTGAAAAGCTCCAAGAAAAGCCCGAAATCAATGAAGTAAAGAAAGAAGCAATAGAGTTGGAAGCATTACTGGCAACGCAACAAGCAGTTTTCTATCAGAAGTATAATAAAATTCAAGAGCAAGTTAAGACCAGTGATCAATTAGTTACTCAAATTTCCAATATGTGAACTTATTATGAAGAAACTGATGACAAGGTGTCAAAATACATAGATTGGCAAGACACTACACAGGGTAGAGTAGTCGATCTCCTTCGTCTTGAAGAATCAATTAAAGATATAATATTTAGAGATTGGGATATTAAATTGAAGAGAATTGAATTAGCTATTATCAGAGCTAAGAATTTATCTTCCAGCATCTCTGAGCATATAAAACATCTCTTCTTAAGGCCAACCTGATTCATGAAGCATCAAAAGACACCCTGCCAGATATCAGTTTCCTAAAGAAATCCTAGCAAGAGACATCAAATAGAAAATATCTTGACATAGAAAATCTGACAAGGTTAAATATGGATATTTACTGGTACTTGTTGATTAAGCCTCATAACTAATTGATAATGTTGAGGTGCCTATCCAATGCAGCAACTTACTTCTTCTGACACTAAACGATGTAGTATTCACGGGACATATGTGAATGCAGCCAATTCATCCCCCCAAGATCGAACATATGATCAAAGCATGCCAACTCAAAGACCAGCTAGAGAGTGAATACGGGAAATAGTCATAGAATGTTACAACTTATGAATTTTATTTTCCTAGTTTATAGTTTTATAGCTTAGAGTAGTATTAGAAGACTTCTTTTACAAGTATTCTATTTTTGTAATGTTAATTAGTATTTAAACCCCTTTCATGCATTTAGAAAAGGGTCCAAAATTTTGAGAATACTTCTTTTGGAACTTACACTACTGTTTGAACGAAATTTATCTAATTGAAAATCTAACCTTGAAGCTATCTTTTTAGATCTAAAGCTATGATGCAATGAGTACTATTATTTGTGTATTGATTGTTTTATGTTTATGAACTTGTGGCAAACTTATTCTTTCTATTAGTTTCATTATGATAAGCATTGAACTGATATATGTTCTTATTACTATTAATGTAATATATTGAACGATATGCTGTTAGATGTGAGACTTAGAGATATTTTATGTGATTAATGTTCTTCATAAACTAAATCAATTAAATTGATTTAGTTTCTTAAATGTGCTTATATTCATTAAGTATGCAATGATCTATTTTATTTCATGCTTGTGAAATTCTATGCCTTAATCATATAAATGAATCCAACGCCAGGAAGTAGTTATATTAGTTTTAATTTATATTATCATTAGAATAAATCACCCCGCTAGTGTTTATTTCATTTATTTTGTTAGATAAACTATCTTTATACGGTAAACTGGTCCCTTTATCCCTAGTCGGACCCACCATTTTCAACAGAAAAGGAGTTTTTTTAAGCTCTTGACCGGGTGGAATCCCTAATGTTGAGGAAGTCACTTTACAGCCTTTAACATTTTTTATGCTAGAAGGAGGGCCTCCGACTATGTATGGCATATAAAGCTAAATATCAATAAAAAAGCCAACGTAAGAGTCAATCCCCCTGCAAATCTCTTATAGCTTCTAGATCTTGTTCATTATCTCCAGGTCATAAGTCTAAAGATGTAGAGCCATGTCTTTCATCTCCTGAAACATTACCTCGTAGACCTTCTTCAGATCATATTCCTGAGTCTCCCGAAGTTTAGTGTTTGATTGAGAAGTTAGAGAAAATAACTATATCTATAGATAATCCTGTTAATCCTGAAATTTCTGAAGAAAGTGTTACATCCATATTTCGAAGTACTGGTGTATTAACTCGTGAAAAAATTGGGATAACTCCTTTCGAGTTTCCTATTTTAGCTCATCGTAAAAAAGATACTACATCAGCATATCAATTAGGTATCACTGAGATCACATCATCTTCATCTCCATTTACTTCTACCTTCTCTTCTAATCAACCCATTTCTTCTCAAAAAATTAGTGCTACTGTAAGTAGTACTAGTCTAGTAGTTAGTTCTTCTCCATCCACATATGATCTTAGACCTACTATCTCATCTTCACAAACAGCAAGTCAAGTAATGGCCAACTTACCATGGGTCAATCCGAGTGCCATTCAAATGGTAAATTTACATCCTCTCCTAGATCATCTAGAAAAATGGTTACCAAAGTATAATCCTGATGATGGTGTTCCCGTTGAAGAACATCTCAATAATTTTATGTGATCCATGAATCTTAAGGGCGTTGAAAATGAAGATGTTGTAGTTATATTTTTTCCATATAATTTCCGAGGATCTGCAGGATCCTGTTATTTCTCCCTCCCTTCAAGTTCTACAGGAAATTGGGATACTTTTCAAGAAATATTTCTTGATAAATTTGGCAATGATAGGACAATTGCATCATTGATCAATGATATTTCTAATTTAAAAGCTAATACAATTGAAAATATTAAAGACTTCAACTCCGGATTTAACAAGTTATTGAATAAAATTCCATCTACCTCTAAACCTAGATTAGATGTACAAATAGAATGGTACATATCTTCTCTTGCCTTTAATATATCAATTTTTGTGGATAGAGCTAATAAAGTCACCCTTGTAGAAAACATGAAAGAATCCTTGTCTGTTGAAAGAAGAATTTTTGCTTTGGAAAAGAAAACTAAGCTTGAAGATAAAACATCTAAAAAGGTAACATTCAAAGATGAGCCAAAGAAGAAAACTCCTAAATATCCTTTTGATCTCGAGGGATTGCAAAAGTTTCTCAAAACCATGTATAACGATATGGTTGAAATCAAAAAACAAGTTGCCAAAACCTGCACCAGGAAACCCTTTAGATCATTTAGAAAAAATCAATCCTCTATCTCTCAGCCCCCGAACGTTATTTATAATGTTGAATCTGACCAAGAGGAAGAGGAAGAATAAACCACAACTTCCGCTAATGAATCCCAAGATTAAGAAATAACTGAATTACATGGATTATGGGATTTCGTTTTACCTTCCTCTGATGAAGAGATAGAAGCTTAAGTCATGCCTGTTAGTACATGAAGTAGAAATTATGTAGAACCAACTCAATCAACTCAACCTCCAGTCAAATCATCTCAGTAGGTTATCAATGATTCCCACCCAATCAAATCTACACCCAATCCTTAATCTAAAACTCTAGTAGTATCTGATAATATTGAATATAATATATTCGAGGATATGAAGAATATTAAGGCCAATATTTATCTTTATTAAGTTAGCAAATTAAAGAAACAACATAAAATTTTATTGAAACAACTGAATGCAGTTACAACATCCCCTCTTCCTCCAACTGTTGTATTTAAAGCTGCTAATGGAACAGGAAAACATATGATTAAAAATTCAAATAGGGTTAATGCTTCAGACTCTATTTTGATTGGTGATAGATATAATTCTCATACTCCTTTTCTTTTAACTTTTGAAATCTATAATAGAAATGGTCATAACTGTTTGATCGATTTTGGGGCTTCATCCAATATAATTCCATATTCAATTTACAAAAATTTAAATATCACACCCCAGAAGTCATCAGTTAGTATAGTCTGATTAGATAGAACAAAGGTTAAAGTATTAGGAGAGATTAACTCGGTAAGTATTAGATTGTTATCAAACCCAAAAGTTGCTCAGATTATCGATATACTGATTGCAAACATCCCTGAATTTTACGGTTTAGTTCTTAGCTGAGACTTGTCTGAAAAATTGCATGGATATTTTGCAACAGACTAGTCTCACATATGGCTTCCATATAATGGAAAGCCAAATCAAATAAAATTTGTTGGAAATACTGAGAGGGGGGGGGGGTGGGGGGGAGGGTGAATCAGTATTCCTTTCAATTAGAGCATTAGTTAATCTTCAATTATTATCAGTGTTTGTAAAATGATAGCAGCAAACAAGAGGAACACAAATGCAAACAGTTTTTAAAGTGGAAACCCACTTTGGGACAAAAACCACCTAATGATTTTCTAATAATTCTTTAATATTCAACTTCAATTGAAAATAAAGCTCCAACTTCCTAGAATCTAGAAAAGCATTCTTCTCCAGCTCCCACTAGATGGACACTCCAATTCCTGAGATTCTTCAGTAGTTAATTGAACGGATGCCCCAACACCCAATGAGCTACAACTCACCCTAGCACCACCGTACCACCCTATAGAAGAATAAAAGAAGAATGGACTCCCATACCAGGGAAAATGGTCCACTTTAAAATGATATAGAATGATGTAGAATAAGAAGATATACTAGACCATAACCCCAAATTTGACACAACCACCTAATGATGATCCTATACCTCCTAACATTGTCTCTTCAACCCTTGGCAGATAGAGATTAGTACAATTTTTACAATAATGTATTTACAATGACTTAGTACAATGATACCTTTACAATGATTGTATGCAGTGTTGCCCACTTGAAGACTTCATATGATGAAATTCTTGCTATTGTTATGTACCTTGGTTGTTGCTCTTGTCATGCTACCTTCTGCTACACCTTGCTTTGCTTTGCTGCCATAGAAAGTCTGGTCCTTTGCAACCCTTGACAACACATGATCTAGCTTTTTTCTTGCCTTCTACATTAGGGGAATTTTGAGGTCTAAAATGGGCCTCCTAAGGAAATTATAAAATAATAGTGGAAAAAATCTAATAAGATTTGATGACATCATCAAATTTTAGAGGGAAAACTGAAAAAACTACTTTTTCAATTCATATTTTCAACTTATCTCCCAAATTTTTTACTCAAATTTCGAGCGGGAGTACTTGTTGGATGCGGAATTTAATTCCCCATCCAATGAGTACCCATGCTGCATACTTTTGATGGGTCCTACTACACGAAAAATGAGAAATACATAAAAAAATGTGATTACAATCACGTTTTTTATGTATTTCTCATTTTTCATGTAGAAGAGTTCATCGAAAGTATGCAACATGGGTACTCCTTGGATGAGGAATTAAATTCCACATCCAACGAGTACTCCCGCTCGAAATTTGAGTAAAAATTTTGGGAGATAAGTTTAAAATACGAGTTGAAAAAGTAGTTTTATTATTTTATTATTTTTTAATATTTTTACTTTTTTACTCCAAAAATGTTGAATCATCCATTATGGATGACATCATCATCTTGAATCCTATTGGTTGTTATAAAGTTTATTTTTGTTGTACATTTTTCTTATGAGGCCCATTTTAGACCTCAAAATTCCCCTAATGAGAGCTCGATATTGAATTTGGTGTATCTCTGTTATTTCAGATCCTCAATATCAGATTTTTGATTTTGTAGTATTCCTCTATGTCATATTTCCAATGCCATAGGTCTGACCCAATTTGGATTCTTCAAGAGAGAGTTATACCCAATCTCTCACAATGCCCTAATTATGGACTGTTTCAGTAGAGTGAACTTGTATGGCGTTCCATGTGTCACTGTTTCTTCATTTGGATCTAAAATTGATAGAGAAAAAACTGCAGTCTATTCACTATCTCTCACTTTTTACAGAATTCCAATCCGATACACAGAGAGATATTTATGATGCTTTTACCAAGGTCACTTCTTTGAGATTAATTTCAGGAGCCTGCAAAAACCCTGACTTCCACAGATCATATCTCCAAAAATGTTGCGCACCTTGATTTGAAATATTTACAGCAGCTTCCTTAGGATTTCAGATTTGCCTCATAAAAATTTGAGCTTCTGAACCTTCGTAGAAAAGAAGTTAGAGTGAAAATGCCACGATGACCTATTTCAGATGGAAAAATCCCTTGCATAAGGAGGAAATGAGGATCAAAATTTATATAAATGCTTGGGTTGAGAGGGGCTTCAACAAGTGAATGTGGGAGAGATTTTAGGGGCTTAAAAAATATTAATTATGACTTTTCAATGATCCATGCCCCAACCCCATGGGGTTTTAGCCCACTAACAGGGGGTACAAACTTCAAACATGAATATCTCTTGAACCGTGAAGAATTACATGGCATTCCATATATCAATGGAAACATCTCGACAAGTAGAAACCATCAATGACAACCGCTAATCAACAATCTCCCCCTTTGGCATTGATGGCAACACAAGTACTCCTACAACATTCTCTCCCCCTTTGACATCAATGAGAAAGGGTAACTCCCCCTGAAACACAACCATCCTGCGGACCTGTACACACTTCTACTCCCCTTGACACACAACCGTCCTGTAGACCTGTATTCTAATGATAAATTGGGAGAATTCCAAGCTTTTGACGAAGATATTCAAATGCTTCACGAGGTAAAGCTTTAGTGAAGATATCAGCAATTTGTTCTTTTGTACAAACATACTCAAGTTTGATATTATTTTCAGCGACTTGTTCTATAACAAAATGATATTTGATTGGAATGTGTTTTGTTTTTGAATGCATGACAGGATTCTTGGAGATGCTGATGGCACTAGTGTTGTCACAGAATATGGGAATAGGCTCACTAAATTGTACTTGAAGATCTTGCAAAGTTTGTTTCATCCAAATTACTTGAGTGCAACATGATGCTGCTGAAACATATTTTGCTTCTGCTGTAGATAACGAGATTGAAGTTTTCTTTTTTCTCAACCATGATACGAGATAACCACCTAGATAGAATGTTGCTCCACTAGTACCCTTACGATAATCAACGCTTTCTGCCCAATCTGCATCTGTAAAGGCTTGAATAATGAGAATGTCACCCTTGGGATACCACAAGCCATATTCTTTTGTGCCCTTTAGATAATGAAGAATTCTTTTGACGACAATAATATGTGATTCTTTTGGTGCTGCTTGGAATCTTGCTACTTGTCCATCTGCTTGCATAAACTCTGGCCGAGAGGCTGTTACATATAGAAGACTACAAATCATAGATCTATACAACCTCTAATCCACATCCTTAGATGAGTCGTCTATGCTCAATTTGCAACCTGTTACCATCGGAGTAAGGACGGGTTTGCAATCTTCCATTTTGAATTTCTTGAGCATTTCCTTGATGTACTTGGCTTGACATATAAATATTCCTTTCTCTTGCTGAGATATTTGAAGCCCTAAGAAGTATGTCAGCTCACCACGTAAAGACATCTCAAACTCACTTTGCATCTTTGTAGAAAATTTATTTCTTAGTCGATCATCATTGCTACCAAATATTATATCATCCACATATACCTCAACAATTGTTAAATTATCTTTATCTATTTGTACATAAAGATTGCTATCAACAGTACCTTTCTTGAACCCTTGTTGATGTAGATATCCATCAAGATGAGCATACCATGCTTTGGGAGCCTGCTTGAGACCATATAGAGCCTTCTTTAACTTGCAAACATAGTCTTCTTTTTGTGATAGTAGAAAACCTTCAGGTTGTTCAATGTAAACTTATTCTTCTAATTCTCCATTCAGAAATGTTGACTTAACATCCATTTGGTAGACTTTGATTTTTCTTGAACATGCATAGGTGAGAAACATTCGGATGGCTTCCATTATGGAAATTGGTGCAAATGTTTCATCGAAATCAATTCCTTCCACTTGTGCATAGCTTTTGCAAACCAATCTTGCTTTGTTTCTGGTAACCTACTCATCTTCATTCAATTTGTTCCTGAACACCCATTTAGTCCCAATGACATTTTTATCTTTTAGTCGTGGAACTAATTCCCAGGTGTTATTCTTCTCAATTTGATCCAATTATTCATTCATAGCTGCTACCCAATGTTCATTCTGGCTGGCTAACTTAAAACTACTAGGCTCAAAGGTTGCTAGAAAAGCAACATGAGCTTGTTGTGATGAACGAAGCTGTCGACCTTCATTTATGTCACCAATGATTTGATTTGATGGATGGTTCTTTTGGATCCACTCTTTTGTTCTCATTGGAGGAGCTTCTTGTTGTTGTTCTGGTATATCTTGATGATCATTGTTTACTTCTTCCTCTTTGATAGTTGTTTCTTGTTCTACAATTTTATCTTTGTCTTTTTCAGCCTCTGTCTCAAGTTTCAAAGATTCTAGATCCTCATCATTACTCGCTAGAACACCATCTTCATCAAATGTAACATTTATGCTCTCCACTATCTGTTCTCGTCTTAGATTATAGCATTTATAGGCCTTTCTTTTGCGTGAGTAACCAACAAAGATACCTTCATCAACACGTGATTCAAACTTACCCAAATTTTGATCTTCTCTTTTGATATAACATTTGCTTCCAAAGATTCTGAAATATTTTACATTAGCTGTTTTTCCTTTCCATAATTCATATGGAGTCTTGTTGCAATTATTTCTGAGAAGACTTCGGTTGATAATGAAGATTGTCATGTCAATTGCTTGAACCTAGAATTTTTCATCCAATTTTGAGTTCTTCAACATTGTTCTACCCATTTCCTGTACGGCTCCGTTCTTTCTTTCAGCAACTCCATTTTGCTGAGGTGTTCGTACTATTGAAAATTGACTTTTTATTCCATTTTCGTCACAATATTGCTGAAATAATTTGGAAGTGAATTCTCCACCATTATCTGATCTTAAACACTTTATTTTCAAATCAGTTTCATTTTCAACCAAATCCTTGTAGATCTTAAAGCACTCAAATGCTTCAGATTTTTTCTTTAGGAAACTGACGGTTTTCATCCTGGTATAGTCATCTATCATTAACATGAAATGTAATTCTCCATCTAAGCCTTTTTTTCTCACAGGACCACATAGATCAGTATGTATCAATTCCAATGGATGTGATGCAAAGCATTCTTTTGTTTTAAATTGGAATTTTGTCTGCTTGCCATGCCGACATGCCTCACATAGTGTGTTGGAAGGTTTTGAGATTTTCGGCATTTCTCGTACTGCTTCCTTTTTGCTTATCTTGACAAGATTGTCAAAGTTTATGTGACACATTCGTTTGTGCCATAACCAACATTCATCTTATTTATCTAGTAGACATGCTTTAGTTGCTTGATCCAGAACATATATGTCGTTTGGAGCTCGACTTGCTGTAGCCACAATTTTACCATACCTGCCTTTCCTGATTTCACATTTTGTGGAGTTGAATAGCATTGTGTGTCCTTGATCACACATTTTTCCAACACTGAGTAGATTTTGATTCATGTTTTCAACCAATAGAACATTCTTGGATATAACATCTTTGCTTTTGAGAGTGACAGTACCTGATCCTATAACATTTGAAGATCCATCATTTCCAAAGGATATGGTTCCATCATTCTTCTCTTTAAGAGATACAAAATTCCTTATATCTCCAGTCATATGCGTTGAGCAACCGCTGTCAACATACCACACATATTTATTTTTTTGAGCCTTGAGAACGAGAGCACAATTATCAGTCTTCTTCTTCTTCCATGTTCGTTCATTATGTGGCTTCGAAGATTCTTCTGGAGGATTTTCAAGTCTGCAGTCTCTGGCTATGTGTCCAAAGTTCTGACATTTGTAACATTCCATATTATTTCTTAAATGTTCAAATCTATTGATGTTTCGTTGAGCCCTGGGAGGTTCATATTTGAAGAATCTCTTGGAATTGTATTGGTTCCTAGGGTACATGCAACATTCTACAACTTTATGAGAAAATTTTCCACATGAATAAAAATAGCCATGAAAAATATGTTGGTACCTGGATGAAAATATTCGTCGAGGAATCGTCTTCCAAGGTTGTGCTTGCGAATCTTGTCCAATGAAGTCTAAATGTATGTCAAATCTCATAGGTTCATTGTATTTTGTTGTAGAAGGTCCTGCTTCTTCTTCTTTGTAATCGAGGCCAGTTCTATCGTTGTAATATCGTTGATTGTTGATGAGTTCTTCCAATGCCCTTAAGTTGTTGGCATAGTTTTGGACAATTTTTCCCTTCTTCACTTCCTTACGCAGCGAGACTACTTCGGCTTCTAATGCTTACCTTTCTTGGTTGCTTTCTTCCAACTTCTTTTGAAGTGACTCTTCAATACATTTGTGTTCTTCAACCTCAATTTTGAGACCTTGAACTTGTTCTTCAAGAGTATTGGAACGGATCTTCTCAGCATTGAGCTCTTTTATAAGCTTGATTGCCTCCTCATAAAATTCTTCTATGGTCAACCCTTCTTCTTCACTATTTGATACTTCTTGTTTATTATGCTTGGCCATAAAAAATACTTTCTCATTGGCTTCTTCTTTGCTGTCACTTTCTTCATCGAATGATGAGCTATCTTCTTTAGAGAGAAAGTTCCTTTTGGATCCTTTATTTTTGCCTTGCTTGTTGAATTTCTTAAAGCTTTCTTTCCTTTTGAGTTGCCATCACTTTTGTTTGGACATTTTGCTACGAAATGCCCAACCTCACCACAACCAAAACATATCAATGGAAGTTTACCTTTGAATTTTCCCTTACCAGGTTTTAGTTTTCTCGTAAAGTAAGCATATTCTTCATCTGAAATACCTTCTCCATCATCTCCCTTTTCTTCACACTTGCAGGTGCATGTCATTTCAATTGAAGGTTGTTTGTCCTTATTGGTTTTCTTAGATGCAACGAATACAGTTTCCAGATTCGAAGTACCCTATTCTTCATCAAGTCTCATTTCATATGCTATGAGAACTCCATGTAATTCCTCTTTCCTGAGTTTGTCCAGATTTGCACTGTATTCTTAGACCGATACTTTTGGGTTGAATCTCCCTGGTAACATTCTAAGAATCTTCCGTATAATAGTCTTCTCATCAACTGGTTCTCCCAATCCTTCCAGAGTATTGGTTATTTCATCAACGTATTGGAAGTATGAAGCAATGTTGCAATCTTCTTTCATTCTGAGTTGCTCAAATTTTTCTCTATAGATTTGAAGCTTTGCTTCTTTGACATTTGAGTCACCTGCATATATATTCTCAAGCTTGTCCCATACATTTTTGGCAGTTTTACAACCCAACACCTTATGATAAGAAAATTCAATAAGTCCACTGATAATAATATTCTTTTCTTTTGCATCATTTACCAAATTCTTCTTACCTTTTTCATCCGCGGTTGATGTAAATCCATTTTGAACAGTGTCCCATACTTCGTAACCTTGCACCAAGAGATAGACATCCATTATTCCTTTCCAAAATTCATAATTATTTTCATTGAATAGAGGTACACCATTCTTGGTATGCTCCATGACCTCCTTCCAGTGGTTAAACTGCTATTGAAGGAACCAAGCTCTGATACCAATTGTTGGAAATACTAAGAGGGGGGGTGAATCAGTATTCCTTTCAATTATAGCATTAGTTAATCTTCAATTATTATCAGTGTTTGTACAATTATAGCAGCAAACAAGAGGAACACAAATGCACACAGTTTTTAAGGTGGAAACCCACTCTGGGACAAAAACCACCTAATGCTTTTCTAATAATTCTTTAATATTCAACTCCAATTGAAAATAAAGCTCCAAAATCCTAGAATCTAGAAAAGCATTCTTCTCTAGCTCCCACTGGATGGACGCTCCAACACCCAAGATTCTTTAGTATTCAACTGAACAGATGCCCCAACACCCAATGAGCTACAACTCACCCTAGCACCACCCTACCACCCTATAGAAGAATAAAAGAAGAATGAACTCCCGTACCAGGGAAAATGGTCCACTTTACAATGATATAGAATGATGTAGAATAAGAATATATACTAGACCATAACCCCAACTTTGACACAACCACCTAATAATGATCCTAGACCTCCCAACACTACCTCTTCAACCCTTGGTAGATAGACACTAGTACAATTTTTACAATAATGTATTTACAATGACTTCGTACAATGGTACCTTTACAATGATTGTATGCAGTGCTGCCCACTTGAAGACTTCATATGATGAACTTCTTGCTGCTGTTATGCACCTTGGTTGCTGCTCTTGTCATGTTACCTTCTGTTGCACCTTGCTTTGCTTTGCTGCCATAGAAAGTCTGGTCCTTTGCAACCCTTGACAACACATGATCTAGCTTTTTTCTTGCCTTCTAGGAGCTCGATATTGAATCTATTGTATCTCTATTATTTCAGATCCTCAATATCTGATTTTCGGTCCTGTAGTATTCCTCTGATTCATCTTTCCAATGCCATAGGTCTGACCCAATTTGGATTCCTCAAGAGAGAGTTATACTCAATCTCTCACACCTAATTATGGACTGTTTCAGCAGAGCGAACTTGTATGGCATGCCACGTGTCATTTTTTCTTCATTCGGCTTTGAAATTGATAGAGAAAAAACTGCATTCTGTTCACTATCTATAACTTTTTATAGAATTCCAATCTGATACTCAGAGAGAGAGTTATGATGCTTTTACCAAGGTCACTTCTTTGAGATTAATTTCAGGAGCCTGCAAAAACCCTGACTTCCACAGATATATCTCCAAAAATATTGCACAACTTGATTTGAAATATTTACAGCAGCTTTCTCAGGATTTTAGCTTTGCCTCATAAAAATTTCAGCTTCTGAACCTTCGTAGAAAAAAATTTAGAGCGAAAATGCCATGATGACCTGTTTCAGATGGCGAAATCCCTTGCATAAGGAGGAAATGAGGATAACAATTTATATAAATGCTTAGGTTGAGAGGGGCTTCAACAAGTGAACGTGGGAGGGATTTTAGGAGATTAAAAAATATTAATTATGTCTTTTCAATGACCCATGCCCCAACCCCATGGGGTTTTAGCCCACTAACAGGGGGTACAAACTTCAAACATGAATATCTCTCAAACCGTGAAGAATTACATGGTGTGCCATATATCAATGGAAACATATCGACAAGTAGAAACCATCAAAAGCATTATTTACCCATAATATATTAATTTGGTAGGTCAAAATTCCCATGCAATATTGGGTTAGCCCTGGTGCTGCTTGGGTTGACATCAATGACAACCACTGATCAACAAGATTCGATCATGAAAAACATATTAAGTACTTAGTTACAGACCTTGGGGAAGAAAATGAGCCTATAGCATTGAACAACTATATTTTGGGCAATTACACTCTAGACTCATCCTTAGGGAATTTCAATGTGCAAATTTCACCTTTTTCATTTGATTATGTTAACTCACATTTGAAATTTTTTCTCAAAATGATTCCATTATATGATTCAATTTAGAAGAGGAAACTATAGTCCAATGTTCGTTTTGGAAACTTTATTTTGACAGATCAAGATCCAATGATGGTGTAGGAGCAGGATGTGTACTTATTAGACTAGAAGGCGAGAAAAACATGATAGCTTGTAGGTTAGAATTTGAATGCACTAAAAATATTGTTGAATACGAGACATTGGTTGAAGGTCTCCAATAAGAAATTAGTCTTGATATAAAATATATTCAGGTGTTTGGAGATTCAATTATTGTTGTAAGACAAGTGCGAAATACTATTCACTGTCTCTCAATTCACTTGAAACATTACCAATTTTTGGTTCAAGAGCTCACATCACATTTTATTGCATTCAATATCTCTGCTATTCCTAGATCACATAACGCCAACGCTGAAATTTTAGCTAATGATTCCTCCAAGATTATTCTGTTTGGTCTCAATCTAGTCTTCTAAATTGAGCTCATTTAATTGTCAACCAGGGTTGGTAAACTGCTGAAGTGAAGTGTACTGTATGTACTTAGGTGTTTGTTTCTTAATGCGTTGTGTGTAGTATTTTTTGATGTTTTTGGTCTTTTGTGATGATTTATGATGTTTTTGGTCTTTTGGTAGTTTTATGTTCACAAGGAAAAAATGACTAGAAAGCTAATGGAAAGGAGCTAATGATTAAAAACAGAGTGAAGCCTAATTGGTTGATGACAAATGACAAATGCAAGTGCAATACTGAAACAGAATCAAATCTAGACTATGACTAAGCAGAAACAAAGCTTGATAATGACTTTTAAACAAATGATTCAAAACATAAATTCAACTTGTCAAATGCTTTCATCAAAGGTGTTTTGAGAGAGAGCTTGAGACATGGTCAATTAAGTATGCAAATCCTCCTATATAAACAGTTAAACAACTAACTTATAATGATGCAACATTTTGTCCTTGATTAGAGATTTGTTGAAGAATAATTGGAGTAAAATATTGATACCATCATAAGGTCTTTTACTCTAAGGCTAGTTCCTAACTCTATTCTGCCACTTAGTTTGATAACACTACACTTCACTCAAAGGTTAGAGGTTTTTAAAATAGTCTCTTGAGGAAATGTTTGTTTGTAAAATGATCAGGAAGTTGCAGAAGTACTTCAGGCCTTAAAATGATATTGTCTTCTATTCATATGGTTATGAATCAATTATGGGTTTTAGAACAAGAAGAGGTTTGTGAATAATGAAGGCTGTTTTGTTAAGTTTAACAACTGAAGTAATCTAATATGCAGTGAATGACAACTGAATGTGGAGTGCCAATGCAATGAGTGAAGCTAAAAATTGTGCTTAAGATGTCACTAGTCTAAAACAGTGTTAAACTACAAGTCATTATCAAACTTAAAGCAAAACAACTGAACATGAGTTAAGTGCAATTAAACTCCGGAGTATCCTAACTATGCTAGGTAAACATAAAGACTAAAAGCAATTAAAAACTAAGATATCATGGCTATCTCCCACTCATCATTATGATATGTTGGAAAAGCGTTTAAGAGCAAGGACAACTATGGTACTTAGTGCAAACACACAAATGAAGCGTTCAGGATCACAATCATGCTTAAAACATTATAAAGATTTCTTGGAAGAGTTTCTTCTTGTGGAAGAGTATTTAGCATAAGTATAACTGTGATGGTGAGCAAAAGAGATTGCAATTAAATCCTACAATACTATAGCCATTTCCCATTCCTTTTCATAATCTTTTGGAAGAGCTTCTTCTTTTGGAAGAGTTTTTAGAACGAGTTATAACTATAGTAACTAATGAAAACAACTACGAATTCAACTTCAAGAAATGTAAAGGCAGCTAGGATACTTATCTAAATTACGCAAATAAATCCGTGCAAGAGGCAGGGGCCCTCTACCACCTGACGGAATCTAACTCCAAATCAAATTAATGCTTTCAAAACAACACTGTCTGCTTTATTAAAAGAGGAATAACTTGAACAGAGCAATCTGCGTCTTCAGAAATGTAGCACAGAATCTAAGAAAAATCTAGAACAAAATGTAGCCTAGCTCTCGGTTTCCCAAGTGTTTATATAACAAATGTACATAACAAGACTTGCAACAATTCCAGGGTCATTTTCTTTCCTTATCGAAATCACAGTAGGACTCTTGAAGTGGCAACGTAAAAATGAAAAGGACATCTGGACTGAGACAGTCCTAATAGAAGTCTGCCTTCCTAAATGTGTTCCCACGTATCAAAACCATATCCAGAATCCGTTTCTTCCTTCATGGTGAGCAATGAACAATGTAGACATGACGTGGATTATGCCCATATGCGGTTTTTCTTGAGAGACCACCTGGAACATACCCAAACGTGAAGACAGCTGCAGAATTTCCGGTTAGCTACGGAATGTCTGCATTCTGCAGCTAGTTCTAGTCAAAATGCTTTACAATGGAAAAAATCACAAAACTTAGCAAGTCAGTCATGTAAATCATTCTAAAAGTAATTTTAACTAAATTCATTGATCAATTGCGTCTAGGATATCAATGGACAAAGGAAAATGAGGTAAAGTAAGATAAAAGGAAGCACAAGTTTGAGGCTCAACATACCCCCACTGCTGTCTCCTTGCATGTCCTCATGCAAATTATCCTATAAACTTAGAGGCTTCTGCAAGAACATCTAATCCTTTCCTTCTCCTTTTCCTGGAAGCTAAAGATCTTCTGCGTTTTCTGATGACAAGTTTGAACCTTAGGTTGGTAAGTGCCCTGATTAGCTTCTTGTTCCTCTTCTTCAACTTGTCATTAGCCTTTTCCACTTTGTCTGTATGTAGGGATAAGGTTGAGTTCATATCGGTTTTGAGCTTGACTTGTTCCTTCAAAATTTCATTCTTATTTTTGATGTGTCTATTAAGTATCTCCAGCTCGTACCTATCCCTTCTTAACACATCTATTTCGGACAGTGGAGGACTAGGGGTTCTCTCTCTACTCTCTGAAGCTTTCCTTTCCAAAGTTTCAACATAATCATAAACTTCTTGCTGAGTAGGGTCAATTTCAGGGGTTCCTTCATTAAAATCCTCTTCAACATCTTCTTCAATAGATGTTTCCTCATCCTCTATATTAATCACCCATGTTTGTTTGATTTGAGTTTTCCTTAGTTTCCCCTTTAGTCTATGGCTTCTTCTTGGCTGAGAAGATCCCTCTCCTCTCTCTGTGGCAGATTTCCTGATTACCTTCTCTTTCTTAAGTTGTCTCTTTATTTGAGTCAACTTCTCTGAGATGATTTCCTCACTACTTTCTTGGACTGTTTTGTCAATTTCAATTTTTGAAGCTCTCCATTTTCTACTTCTCCTTGTAGGCTGTTGTTCAGGTGAGGGTTCTTTTGGCTCTTCAAAATGATTTCTTATCAATAAATTGTCCCATGTATCATTTGTTTTGGATAAATGGTGTTCAGTTAAAATTTTCACCAAGCCATGATGATATAGAGTTGTCTCTAAAAATTGAACCCTTCTTTGAACACAGGAAGCCATCTTTTTCAAGCTTTGAAGCAAGAAGTAGGGTAGGTTTAAGTCTTCCCCCAGAAAATGCATTATCAATCTAATGTGATAAACATAAAATGTGCCATATCTACCCTCACATGTAATGAATTTTTGCAGAATAAGTAGTATGTTTCTCCATTTATTTTTCAATGCAGAACTTGGAATTCCTTTCTTAAACACAATGACATCCATACCTGGTGATTTTAAAATTTTCTTCCACGATTCATGATGGAATTCTCTGTTTTTGAACCATCTCTCTCCATTTCTAAGCAATCCCGTAGCTTCTGCAATGAAAACTTCATTGACTGTGAATTTAACATCCCCCACTTCAACTTCAGCTCCTTGAAATGATCTTGCAAATTTTTTAGTGACTTCTTTGTGGAAGCCATTAAATTTCTCCAAAAATTGTAGCCATCCTATCTGTTGCAACATTTCTTTACATTGAGGGTAGCCTTCTAGGTATTTTGTACCCACTGGTTCAGTTCTTACAATGAAACCCATAATTTCTTCTTCAATGTTCAAATTAATACTTTTTCTACCCTCTGAAACAATAACTTTCACCTTTGAATTTAAATGGCTTCAAGTTCTTAATGACAATGGCTTAAAACTTCGGAATGATATACCTCTGATTGATAGTGACAACAGCTTCAAACTTCGGACTGATATGCCTTTGATTGACAATGAAAACAGCTTCAAACTTCGAGCTGATATGCCTCTGGTTGACAATGAAACTTTGGATTGATATGCCTCTGGTTGACAATGAAACTTTGGATTGATATGCCTCTGGTTGACAGTGACAAATGGCTTCAAATTCCCACACTGCTATACCTCTATCTCTCGGTGGTAAATGACTTCAAATTCTCACGCTGCTATACCTCTGTCTCTTGGTAACAAATGGCTTCAAAATCTTCACTGCTATACCTCTGCGTTTACAGTGATAATGCTCAATCTCTACCCACAGTGATACTTTGTCTGCCCACGGTAACAAATGGCTTCAAATTCTCACGCTGCTATACCTCTGCATTTACCCTTTTGCTCTGCTCTCAGTGGTAAGGATATCTCTTTTTGTGGAATGAAGTGCCGGCTACAGAATGGAGTGATGGAGGTAGTTACGAAATGAGGTAATGGAGTGAGGTGGAGGAAGCGAATTAATGATTGAAAAGACGACGGAGATTTTTACAACGGAAAAGAAAATCATCATTGAATGATTTTGTTGGGTGACGTGAAGAATTCAAACACTTCGACCATTTGAACCGCTTAAATAATTTCGGGTATGGAATTTGAAATGAGAGATTTAATCCAAAGTTTGTGGAGGGTTTATTGGTCATGATCAATAAAAATAATTAAAACAACCTTTTCGAACAATTCATAACTAAAACTATGCTAAACTTTATGAAATGCCATTATAATCTAAACTTGTTACCTCTACTTTTCATTTGATTTTTGTAGTCTTTGTCTTCTTTGTTCACCTTTGGAAGAGTCTTCATAATTCTTCTTGATGTTTCTTATTCATGGATATTCTGGATCATTTTGTTGCAATTCTAATGTCTGCTGGTTGGTGCCTTCAGGATTTGTAGCTGCAGAATGACTGTCTGGCTGTAGAAAGGCTGATCAGCTGCAGAATGTCTGTTGAGCTGCAGAATGTACCTGTAGAGTATTTTAATCATGGAATGGAGTGTTTTTGGATATAGGTGAAATGTTATATGATATGAATGGAGATGGATGATGTGTTATGATATGTATGAAGTGGTTGATAAAATGAAATGGATTCAGTTTATGAAATGGAGTGGAAGAACATAAGAACTTCACTGCAATCCATGACATGTTTTATTCATTTACAGCAAGACATCAAACTTTAAATTTTGACATGAAAATGAGATGGATGGAGTATGGAATGGAATGAATGAAATATGGAATGAAGTAGAGCATGAATGAATGAAATGGAATATGGATGGATAAGTGAATGAAGTGAAATGAAATGAGATGGATCATAAGCACTATGGATCTGAACTTATGATTTTGTAACAGTTGCTTGCAAAAACAAAATGGGAAAAGTTATAGTGTCAGAGAGATTCTGATTTTCACCCTATATTTTCTATATAAACATCCCAATCTATGATTGGTTTTCATGTTTATACCTTTATTTTTTTCAAAAGAGAAATACTTCAGAAAATTTAATCAAGTTGATGAAGAAGAAAAATTCTTCTTCATTAACTTCAGATCACTGCATTCTTGGAACTTCTTGACAAATTCTTCTCTTGAGAGTGGTTTGTGATACAACTTCAATCTATGACCATTCACAAGAAAAGTGACCTCTTCTTCATCTATAGTTCTGATTTTTACTGCCCCATTATAAAAAATTTCAACAATTTCATATGGCCCAAGCCAATGTGTTTGAAATTTCCCTTGAAAATCCTTGAATTTTGAATCAAACAAGAGAGCCCAGTCACCTTCTTTGAATTTCTTCTCTTTGATGTACTTGTCATGCCATCTAGCCCTTTGTTGTTGGACTAGACTTGTTTTCTGAACTGCATCTTGTCTGATCTCATCCAATTCATTGATTTGCTCCAGTCTATGATTTTATGCCTCCGTTAAATCAAGTCCTAGCTGAACTGCCATTTTGAAAGTTTGAATCTGGAACTCTATGTGAAACAAAACTTGCTTTCCATAAACAAGTTCATAAGGAGTATGGCCTATTGTGTTTCTCCATGTAGTTCTATAGGCCCACAAGGCTTCAGGAAGCCTATCTACCCAATCTCTTCTATGTAAATGAACAGTCTTTGTTAGGATTCCCTCAATGACCTTATTAGTAGATTCCACTTGACCATTTGCTTGTGGATGATAAGGATTAGATTTTCTATGTCTGATTTTGTACTTCTCCATCATTTGCTCCACTAGCCTTGATGTAAATTGAGCTCCTTGATCTGTAACAATTTCCCTTGGGACACCAAAACGAGTAAAAATATCCTCAAAAAGAAAAGTAACTACAGATGCTTCATTAGCAACAAGTAATGGTTTAGCTTCTACCCATTTAGTAACATAATCAATGCAAACTAATATATATTTCTTTTGTCTTGATGGAGGACTAATAGGTCCTACAAAATCCAAAGCCCATTTTTCAAAAGGTTCAATATGTACCCGAGGTTGTAATGGCATCTCACCTGAAGGAGAAGGTTTCCCTACCCTTTGGCAACTGTCACACCTTTTGACATACTCCTTAGCATCTTTAAACAAGGATGGCCAATAATATCCTAAGTTAAGGATCTTATAGGCTGTCCTCTTATCTGCAAAGTGTCCGCCACAAGGCTCATCATGACATGCCTTGAGAATCTCAGGCATCTCATCTTCACGAACACACCTTCTAATGATCAAATCTGGACCTGTCTTGTACAACTCATTAGCGACCCATGAATATTTTGCACTATCACAAATGATTTTTCTTTTATCCCTTGCATTCATAATTGAAGGAAATTTTCCTGAAACTAAATAATTAGCAATATCAGCAAACCATGGAGTTTGAGTAGAGATTGCAAAAAGATATTCATCATGAAATTGATCTTCAACTGGAGTGTCATCTTTGATATTTTGGAGTCTAGATAGGAAATCAGCTACTGTGTTTTGTTTTCCAGGCCTATCTAGAATAGTAATGTTGAATTCTTGTAAGAGAAATAACCATCTTATAACTCTGCCATTAGTGATTGATTTTTTCATTAGGTATCTAATTGCAGAATGATCAGTGTGAATAAAATTTTCATAGCCTGTTATATAGTGTCTAAATTTGTTTATGGCATGAACAACAGCTAAAAACTCTTTTTCAGTTACAGTATAGTTTAACTCTGCAGGAGTCAAATTTTTACTGGTATAATAGATGGCATAGGGAATTAAATATTTTTGTCCCAATACTGCTCCTAGAGCTGTATCGGAAGCATCTGTCGAGATATGAAAAGGTAACTTCTAGTTAGGTCCCCTTAATATAGGTGCTTCAGAAATTTTGGTTTTCAGGGTTTCAAAAGCTAACTGGCAATCAGAAGTCCACTTGAATTCACAATCTTTGGTCAGTAATTTGAAGAGTGGAGATGCTATTTTGGTAAAGTTTTCTATAAATCTCCGATAATACCCTGTAAATCCTAGAAAACTTCTAAAATCTCTTTGACAACTTGGAATGGATAGGTTAGAAATGACTTCAACTTTTGCCTCATCAACTCTAATCCCATCCCCTGAAATGTGGTGCCCTAAAACAATACCTTCAGTAAACATCATAAAACATTTTTCATGACTAAGTGAAAGGTTTGCTTCTTGACATCTTTTAAGACTTTTTCCAAGTTTTCTAAAGCCTCTTCAAATGTGTCCCCATAAACTGTGAAATCATCCATGTACACCTCTACACAGTCATGTATTAGATCCAAAAAAATTCCTAATACTGCCCTTTGGAATGTTGCAGGTGCATTGCATAATCCAAATGGCAATAATCGGTAAGCATAGGTACCCCAAGGACAGGTGAATGTGGTTTTGTCTTGGTCTTCAAGTGCTACTTGGATTTTATTGTAACCACTAAACCCATCTAGGAATGAGAAGTACTTTTTGCCAGCTAATGTATCTAATACTTGATCTATGAAAGGTAAGGGAAAATGGTCTTTAAGAGTAGCTTTATTTAGTTCTCGGTAGTCAACACACACCCTCCATTTTCCATTTTTATTTGGCACAATTACCAAAGGAGAAACCCACTAACTATCTGAAATAGGATAGATAAAATTAACATTTAACATTTTTTGCAATTCTTCTTTAACAATTTCCCTAAGATTTGGATTCATCCGTCTTTGAGGCTGTCTGATTGGTTTTCAATTTGCCTCTATATAGATGTGATGAGTACAAATCTTGGGGCTTATCCCTTTCATGTCAGTGTACTCCCATGCATATGCAGAAGAATGTCTCTGTAATACTTTGATTAACTCTTCTTGTTGAGATTTTTCTAGGTTCTTGTTTATGTTCAAAGTTTTGCCTAGAAAAATCTCACTTGTAGAGCTGCCAAATTTGTCCATAGAATGAAGAGACATCTGCCTAGATGACAAAAATTCAATATTGGATCCCTCCTGAAATGATTCATGTTTGTGTTCTGGAGAGGATTCAAAGTTTTCTAGAGTATTCAGAATTTGATTATCTTCACTAATTTCTGAAATTGTGAAGAGTGGTTGTAAATATTCTTCATCCTCTATCCATTGAGTGTCATCTAGATCCGTAATTGTCCTAGCTGGAGGATATAAAGTGAATTTCTTAGTTGAACTACCATCAGAAATATACATATCACCGGACCTAAAACTAATAAAAGCATCAGCTGTAGCCAACCAAGGTCTTCCTAATATAACATGATGGCCTCCTAGATTATTCTTAGGAGTTAGGATCATGAAATCCACAGGGTATTCCCAAGAATCTAGGGACACTGGAATGTCTTCTATTACCCCATCTGGTTTGATCACAGATCTATCTACTAATTGTAATAGTGTGGGTGTAAAGAGAAGATTAGGAAGTTTCAGTTTGTCCATGATTTGTCTACTCATGATATTTATTGCTGCTCCTAAATCAATGAGTGTGTTTTGAATTTCAATTCCATTGATGTGAATTTTGACAATTGGATTTCCTGGGTCAAGATACTTTGGAATAGCAACCTTGCCCATCATAATGTCTACTATTTGTCCTACCAGTTGAATTTTCTTTGTTTCTCTTATTCTTTTTCTTGTTGTCTTCATACTCAACTCCTTTATTGTTTTGGCTAAAATTGGGATTTCTTTGATGGCTTGTAATAATGGAATTTTAATGAAAACATTTCTCAGCTCATCTAAGAAATCATAATTAGGCACCATGATTTGTTTTTCTACACCTCTATCAATTTGTAATCTTTCCGGAAAAGGAGGTATAGAAGTAGATGTAGATGGTTGCTCTAATACAGGAGTTGGATTTATTGGATCTTTTTGTTTTAGTTTTTCAGTGTTTGGGTCTTGAAAGGATGTGTCTTCCTCAAGACTTTTATTCACCTGTAGGGAGTCTTCCTCAGAATTATCTTGTTCTTGTATGATCACAGAAGGTTTCCTCTTTTCAAGTATTCTTCCAGACCTCAGTTGAACATCACTAAGGTCTAAAGGAGTGATTAAATAAGTTGGAAATTGTTGGCCTTCTATCATGTATGTATTCCGAGGGTTCTTATTATTGGGGTTTGGTATGGGTTGAGCAGGAAATTGATTTGATTTTTGAGGGAATGGTAATGAAAGTGGTTGATTTTGATGTGGTTGGTTTTGATGATGTTGTTGAGGATTTTGTTGAAAATTTTGTTGAAGATTTTGAGGAAAATTTTGTTCAGGATTTTGAGGATAAAAATGTGGGTATGGTGGATAGGATGGTGGATACTGATAGTATGGAGAGTATCTTCCATAGGGACTTTGTGTTCCTTGTGCCCATGACTGAGATTTATTTTGAAATTGGGGCCAAGGTTGCTGCCAAGAATTCCAAGGTGGAGGTTGATTATACATTTGATCATGGAATCCTTGTGTTTGAGGTCCCTGCCAAGGCCTTCTAGATACAAAATTGAGAGACTCTGTGGAATCTGTAGGAGTTTCCTCCTGAAAGACATCTTTGAGACCCGGAAGAGAAGGACAATTCTTGGTCTCATGTTTTTCGGAACAAATAACACAGGTTTCTACAACTTTTACATCCAAAGGACACTCTATCAAGGCATGTTTCTTTCTACATTTGGGACAAAATATTGCCAAGGCATCAGATTCAGCCTTTTGCTTGTTTTGTATCTTGAGGGTGTCTATTTGTTCACTAAGACTCCCTAAGATGTCAGATTTAAAATCATCAAGCATGTGACCTATTTCTGATCTACTTACTGTCCCAGAAGTAGACTTACTTGCCCTTGCAAGAGTAGGATCTCTTGGACCTTTGACAGTTTTAGATTTCCCTCTTGAAAGGTTTATACATAACTCAGATATTTCAGGTAATGTGAGTTGTGATATATCCCCTTTTCCCATCATGTTAAGAATATCCAACCATTCATCCCTAATTGTTTTCAACAAAAGAGCTTTTAAGGTGTCTTGATCTAGGTTTTCCATTTTTGCTCTTTTGATATTGTAATTAAATCTCTCCAACAAATCTTCCAAATTTTCATCTTCTTTTTGTAACATCTTGAACACTTCTTCCTTATGATTAACCGGCATACAATAATCCAAATATCTCTCTAGAAATGTTTGTTTCATGTCTTCCCATGTTCTAATAGAACTGCTGATCAGACTCATAAACCACTTCAATGCTGCTCCCTTCAAAGTTGAAGGAAATAATTTCAATTTTTGAGCATCTTGTAAGTAGTCATAAGTTCTACAAAGCACTTCAAATTCGAATAAGAAGGTTTCAGGATCTTCAGTTTTAAGTCCATATAAGTTTGGAAGGACAGAGGGTGAAATATTTTTCATAGTTGTATTGGTTTCTTCATCAATTATAGGGAACCCAAAAGAGCTTCCTATTCTACCTCTTCCTCCATCTGCACCTCTGCCTCCTTCTCCTCTACCTCCTTCTCCTCTACCTCTACCTCTACCTCCAAATAGTGTGTGTTCTCCATTAAAAAATCCTCCTCCTCCTTCTTCTGCCATGGTTGACTCTCCTGTGGAAGTGGAAAGATTTATGTCCCTACCAGAAGTCTTTAGATTTTTTTCTATGGCAAGTTCAGTGGATGAAGTGGAAGGTTTCTCTAATGGGATATTTGATTTCAGGTCTTCTAGGAGTCCAGGATCAGTAAAGGATGGAAGATGGGTTTGAGTTGAAGGTGTACTAGCTCTGGATCTACATGAAACAAGTAGTGTTCTAGAAATCAAACTTCTGCCTCTGCTGCTTATAAATATTCCCCTTGAATCTCTCTCCCTACGCATAAAATTGTTTTTGGATGCTAAGAAATAAAGGTTACCTAGTTTTCACTTCCCCGGCAACGGCGCCAAAATGTTTGGTCTCAATCTGGTCTCCTAAATTGAGCTCATTTAATTGTCAACCAGGGTTGGTAAACTGCTGAAGTGAAGTGTACTGTATGTACCTAGGTGTTTGTTTCTTAATGCATTGTGTGTAGTATTTTATGATGTTTTTGGTCTTTTGTGATGATTTCTGATGTTTTTGGTCTTTTGGTAGTTTTATGTTCACAAGGAAAAATGACTAGAAAGCTAATGGAAAGGAGCTAATGATTAAAAACAGAGTGAAACCTAATTGGTTGATGACAAATGAAAAATGCAAGTGCAATACTGAAACAGAATCAAATCTAGACTATGACTAAGTAGAAACAAAGCTTGATAATGACTTTTAAACAAATGATTCAAAAAATAAATTCAACTTGTCAAATGCTTTCATCAAAGGTGTTTTGAGAGAGAGCTTGAGACATGGTCAATTAAGTATGCAAATCCTCCTATCTAAACAGTTAAACAACTAACTTATAATGATGCAACATTTTTTCCTTGATTAGAGATTTGTTGAAGAATAATTGGAGTAAAATATTGATACCATCATAAGGTCTTTTACTCTAAGGCTAGTTCCTAACTCTATTCTGCCACTTAGTTTGATAACACTACACTTCACTCAAAGGTTAGAGGTTTTTAAAATAGTCTCTTGAGGAAATGTTTGTTTGTAAGATGATTAGGAAGTTGCAGAAGTACTTTAGGCCTTAAAATGATTTTGTCTTCTGTTCATATGGTTATGAATCAATTATGGGTTTTAGAACAAGAAGAGGTTTGTGAATAATGAAGGCTGTTTTGTTAAGTTTAACAACTGAAGTAATCTAATATGCAGTGAATGACAACTGAATGTGGAGTGCCAATGCAATGAGTGAAGCTAAAAACTGTGCTTAAGATGTCACTAGTCTAAAATAGTGTTAAAATACAAGTCATTATCAAACTTAAAGCAAAACAACTGAACATGAGTTAAGTGCAATTAAACTCTGGAGTATCCTAACTATGCTATGTAAACATAAAGACTGAAAGCAATTAAAAACTAAGATATCATGGCTATCTCCCACTCATCATTATGATATGTTGGACAAGCGTTTAAGAGCAAGGACAGCTATGGTACTTAGTGCAAACACACAAATTAAGCGTTCAGGATCACAATCATGCTTAAAACATTATAAAGATTTCTTGGAAGAGTTTCTTCTTGTGGAAGAGTATTTAGCATAAGTATAACTGTGATGGTGAGCAAAAGAGATTACAATTAAATCCTACAATACTATAGCCATTTCCCATTCCTTTTCATAATCTTTTGGAAGAGCTTCTTCTTTTGGAAGAGTTTTTAGAACGAGTTATAACTATATTAACTAATGAAAACAACTACGAATTCAACTTCAAGAAATGTAAAGGCAGCTAGGATACTTATCTAAATTACGCAAATAAATCCATGCAAGAGGCAGGGGCCCTCTACCACCTGATGGAATCTAACTCCAAATCAAATTAACGCTTTCAAAACAACACTGTCTGCTTTATTAAAAGAGGAATAACTTGAATATATCAAGCTGCGTCTTCAGAAATGTAGCACAGAATCTAAGCAAAATCTAGAACAAAATCTAGCCTAGCTCTCGGTTTCCCAAGTGTTTATATAACAAATGTACATAACAATACTTGCAACAATTCCAGGGTCATTGTCTTTCCTTATCGAAATCACATTAGGACTCTTGAAGTGGCAACGTAAAAATGAAAAGGACATCTGGACTGAGATAGTCCTAATAGAAGTCTGCCTTCCTAAATGTGTTCCCACGTATCAAAACCATATCCAGAATCCGTTTCTTCCTTCATGGTGAGCAACGAACAATGTAGACATGACGTGGATTATGCCCATATGCGGTTTTTCTTGAGAGGCCACCTGGAACATACTCAAACGTGAAGACAGCTGCAGAATCGCTGGTTAGCTACGGAATGTCTGCATTCTGCAGCTAGTTTCGGTCAAAATGCTTTACAATGGCAAAAATCACAAAACTTAGCAAGTCAGTCATGTAAATCATTCTAAAAGTAATTTTAACTAAATTCATTGATCAATTAGGTCTAGGATATCAATGGACAAAGGAAAATGAGGTAAATTAAGATGAAAGGAAGCACAATTTTGAGGCTCAACATATTCCACCACAGGATTTTAGTCCTGAAATATTCTCTATTGAATTAATTTTTCGACCATATATACCAGATACTGTTACTAGTTGGCGGGTTTTTAATGACGATAGTAATATTTTAATTTTTCTTACTTCTGAGAAATCATAATATAATCAAATTGTGGATGAGGATGAACACGATAATCAAATCAACTAAGAAAATGATAAAAATCCTTTTCCAAAGTCTGTGGTTGAGCTGAAAGATTTATATGATTTAAAATATAGATTCAAGAAAGTCAACAAATCTAAACTACAGAGTTCTACTCTAAGGTATGAATTATTTAAATTAGGATCTACTGATTTACACCAATATATAAATCTAGGACTTAGATTTTTATCTGAAGAATGTAGGTTTTAACCCTGAACATAAATTATCTACACACGAATCTTATAACAGAAAATAAACAATAGCGAGAGCATAAAACATAAAACAGATAAACACAGAGATTTTCCCCTGGATCCCAAATCGGGATGACCAGCTTGATTTTTCATTATATTCCTTTTAGTGTTACAACACATATATATACATGCCGAAGCATACATGAACCCTAATCCATTAACCCTGTATTAGAACATAGCCATAGTTCCCTTGACCGGATCTAAAAAAATACCAGGGGCCGAAAACCATCGTACCCCGAAACCATGTTCAAAACCATGCACAAAACCATGCGCGCAGACTACCCACCAGAAAGCATGGGCATGTGCTTAGTCATGGAAAGAATATAACACATACCCAACATTCTCCCACTTGTTGTTTTCTTTCCGCAGGGGGGCACAGGAGAGTTTAGTCACTGGCCCAATTCTTCAACACCCATTGTTTCTATACACCAAGAGAACTTTTGAGTGCTCACTGACTTTGTCAATCTATCTGCAACATTCTTCAAAGTGTCCACCTTTACCAGCAACACCCTTTTAGCCTCAACCATATCTCTAACAAAGTGATATTGAACATCAATGTGCTTTGTCTTTAAATGATAAGCAGGGTTCTTGGCCAAGAAAATTTCACTTTGGCTATCGCAGTCTATCCTTATAGCTTGATGTACCAACCCCATACTTGAACACAATCTCTGCAACCAAACTGCTTCCTTTCTTGCATGAGTGGCTACTATGTATTCTTCCTCTGTAGTTGAAAGAGCAACTGCATACTGTCTTTTACTTATCCAAGTGACTGCGCCTCCAAATAGGCTAAACACATACCCACTTGTAGATCTTCTTTGGTCCAGATCTCCAGCCCAGTCTGCATCAACAAAACCATGAATGTCCAACATTCTTTCCAATCCTGGTCTTCCCAAAGAATATAACACATACCGAACAAAGAAATAAATGCGTTCATTTCATTATTGAAGGGATACAATGATATTTTTGCATGGAATTACCAAGATCTTAAAATATATGACCCATAAATCATTCAACATACTATTTCTATGTTCCCTAATGCTAAGCTTATTCAACAAAATCTCAGGAAAATTCATCCAAATTTAGAAACTGAAATAAAAAATGAATTAAACAATTTATTGAAAGCCAAGATCATTTTTCCTGTTAGACATTTAAAATGGGTTTCTAATTTAGTACCTGTTAGGAAAAAGAGTGGAGATATTTGGATTTGTATTGATTTCAGAAATCTGAACAAAGCATGTCAAATGGATAATTTTCCTTTACCATCAACGGAACATGTTTTACAATTAGTAGCAGGTTCTGAATTAATGTCTTTTCTAGATGCATTTTTAGGGTATAACCAATTTTTGGTTCATACAGAAGATCGTTTGAAAACAACATTACAAACCAAATGGGGAACTTATGCATATTAGAAGATGCCCTTCGGACTAATGAATGCAGGAGCCACATTTCACAGAGCCATGGATATTGCATTCAAAGGATTGATAAATAAAACAATGGTAGTATATCTTAGTGATATAACCATATATTCAAAAGATAGAAACAATCACTTGCATGATTGAAAGTGGATATTGAAAGGAGCAGAAGATTTGGGATCTGTCTTAATCCAAAGAAGTCAATTTTTTCTTTAAGCGAAGGTAAACTTCTAGGTTTTATTGTCTCAAAGAATGGAATTTGTATTGATCTAGACAAGATTAAAACAATTTCAAAAATTTCACTACCACATAATAAGAATTCAATGCAATCCTTTTTAGGACAAATAAATTTTGTCAAAAGGTTCATTCCAGATTTTTCCCATATAGTTCCTGCACTACAAAAAATGATCAAGAAAGTTACATTGTTTAAATGGGGAGAAGAAGAACATGAAGCGTTTAAAATTATCAAACAAAGAATTGATGATGCTCCTTCTATTTCAACTCCTAATTTTTCCAATGATTTCATTTTATATACCTTTGCCTCAAAGCTATCATATCTAGTGGTCTTAAATCAACTAGATGATCAAAAACTTGAAACCCCAATTTCTTTTTTTAGTTCTAATTTTCAAGGAGCTGAACTGAACTACTCAGGCGCCGAAAAGCAAGCATTTGTAGTTTATAAAGAAGTCAAGTATTTTTGACCTTTTATTTTGAAAAATCATGTCAAAATAATAGTTCCTTTCTCATCAGTCAGAAAAATACTTATACAGAAGGAACTAGGAGAAAAAAGGGCCAATTGGGTAATGACAATGCAAGAATACTATTTAGAGATAAAAACCTCTAAAATTGTAAGAGGTCAAGGATTTTGTAGGTTGATTACAGGAATGAATAACACATCATCGATGAGGTAACAACTAGTATTGAACATTTTATAGAAGTACTCAATGTTAGCCCTCAATCTTCGTATGTTGATTTAAAATTTTATTTAAAGAACAATCATGTTCCACTTAATTTGGATTACAAAAGAAAACGAGCGTTAAGATTGAAATCTAATCAATATCAATTAGTTAGTGATGTGTTATTCAGAAAAAATTATGGCTCTGTCTTACTCAGATGCTTAGAGAAAACATAAATACCTAATGTGCTCCAGGAACTTCATGATGGACCAGTCGCTGGACACTTTGGTGGAGACACCACAACACATAAAATTGTGCATGCAGGATATTATTGGCCAACATTATTTGAGATACATATAGTTATGTAAAAAACTGTAAGTTTTGTTAAACTGCAATAGGAAAACAAAGAAAAGCTTCAATGCCACTCCAACGAGTCAATATGGAACAACATTTCGAACAATGGGGACTTGACATAATAGGTGAGATCATTCCTCATTCCTCTAAAAAACACAAATATATATTGACTGCTACAAACTATTTTACAAAGTGGTTAGAAGCAATACCTCTTAAGATGACCAATTTAGAAAACATTATTGAGTGTATTGATCAACTCATTATTACAAGGTTCGGTGTTCCTAATGCTTTGGTATTTGATAATGCTTCCTATTTTTTGGGTAATGCCATGACTGAATTTTCCTTGAAAAGAGGTTTTAAATTAAAATATTCTACAAATTATTACTCTCAAGGAAATGGTCTAGCATAATCAATAAATAAAAACCTCATAAGGATAATTAAACGAACTATCGATCAAAACCAAAAAAATTGGCATAAAACCTTAACTTTTGCATTATGGGCAGATAGGATAACAAGAAAAGCTTCAATAGGAATTTCTCGTTTTCGATTGCTATATGGGAAAGAGGTAATTTTGCCTTTGAATATAGCTATCCCATCAATAACACTAGTTCAATTCATTAATGAAAAACCTTTCTCTTCATCACAATTAATAATTTATGAAATAATTAAAATGGAAGAAGAAAGAGAGAAAGCAAAAATGGTACATAGTCATCATCAACAGTTGATCAAAACTTCGTTTGATTCAAATATAGTCAAAACTAAATAGTTTGAGATTGGAGATTTGGTTTTGAAATGGGATAAAGTGCATGAGGATAAAGGAAAACATACAAATAATCGAAAAAATAGGTTCATCAACTTTCATTTTGCAAGATTTACAAGGGAATAAGGAAACTCTTCCTGTTAATGGACTTGTCCTTAAGAAATATTTTTCTTAAAAGAACAATAGTTCTTTTGTATAAATATGAATATAGGTTTAATTTAAAAATAAACTAATTTTTTTCAATATTATGAAAAATGTGAAACACTTTATTATTCTTCTTGAACATGGAAGTGTTAATCCTTAAAGATATAAAATAAGGAAATAAATCATAAATTGAATTCTCTACTTCTTTGGAAGATTTTAATTTAAATAGCCAATTAGAAAGAAGAATACTTCTAACTTATGTGATTTGAAAAATTATTTTGACATGAATCATGTTTGAAAAGTTACTTTTACAAAGTGGGAAATTTTATTGAAGTATTAGCATCTTTTACTGATCTAAAGCTCAAGTTTTAGCTAAAAATTGAAAGTGCTTGAAATTTATTCAAACCTGAATGACTGGATAGAGGCCATCGCCAGGTTTCCGACGGAACTCTTTTCATCAAAATCTGAGTTCGTATGACTGAGTTATCGTCTACTGATTGTTTTCCAAAATAGACAAAAAACAAGCAGAACAAGTATAGTGCTGATGTGGTAGGTACAGTCATCATTGTAAGAATATTCTCCAGATTGCAGCCAGTGACATTGTGACAATTGTTGTACTCAGATTCTCTAGATGGGTTAAGTGAAGAGAAAAATTTCCCAATGACCTCCAAATTCTTCCTACGCCCCTCTCTTCCATTTTTCTAGATTCCACTGCTATAACGAACTTTTATCTTGTGTTGAAACTATGGATGTAACCAAATTTCCTTTTGGAAAATGATTGAATTCTTTTCCTTTATCCTAACTTTGGAAGTGCTCCATTCCTTAAATTTTCACCATAAACAATTGGGCCAAATAATATGAACACAAAGAAGCAGGGGATAAAGATGGAAGAAGCCCCTATTTCTTCTATTTTAACGTTTCATACGATATTCATAAGTGTATGATTATGTCTACCAACCTGGTAGTATTACTAATTCCTAACATTGTAGGTCTAGCACAGCTATACTGAAATTTTATACAATATCTCTACAAATTAGATAATAATATATAAAAATTGGGAACATAGCTTTGTGTAAATTACTCTGTTGAATGCTTCAATCGAAGTCGATCAAAGTGTAGCCATAATCGGTGATTTCTTTATTGAGCCACTTGTGGAACTTGGAGAATATATCTTACCACTCTGGGATCTTTTTCTTGACAAAGTTGAGGATTGTGTGAATATGATTTGGATTTTCACGTCTTCAACATATAGATATATTGTATATTTACTTTAGATACTAATCTGGTCATTCTTGATTCTATTCTCCCTTCTATGGAGTAAAGGAGTCTCGGTATGTTTCTACTCTCTAGAACTCGATATTAGAGTTTATTTTAGATGTAATATTCTTATGAATTTTCTATAAGTGAATATTCGTAATATCTATGTTATAAAGTTTCATTGGTATTAACAAATTCGTTGGTATTGAGCTTAAATGTTAAAAACCTTCACCACAAACTGCATGGTTGTGTTGAATTCAAAGTTATTTTAACTGATGTTCGTGGGATTAACAACATTAATGAACTTTAGGTTTGGAATTTTTGAATTTTTCTATGCCTCTGGGAATTATCTTTTTAAATACAACATAGTGCATTTTGATTTCTTGGTGTTTTTTGATTGATAGATAGATACTTGTGTTTGTCTTGAAGTTAATTCCATGATAAAGAAGGACTTTGACAGTATAAAACAAGAATTAAATTGCATTAAATCGCAGTGCTTGGGTACAAGAGCTGGAATTTCAACATTATTTGAAGCTTCATTGAGGAGATGGTTAGGTGATAAAACACCCAAATCTCAAGAATCTCCTTCTCTGCAGGTTCATTCCAAGCATCACCCCATAGTTGTAGATTTCAGTGTGGAGGGGACAGTGGAGATGAAAAATTCTTTGATATTATGGATATCCAAGACAACTTGGCTAAACTAGATCAAGATATTGATGCTAAAATGTTGCAGATTTTGGACTTAATAACTCAGAAGGACAGTCCAAGAAAAACTAGCCTAAGCTCTTGTGGCATCACTGAAGATACTCTCCCACATGATTGCTCCATAAAAATCAAAGAGAGATGCTAAAGTTCAGAGTTTAATGCCTCTGAATCTCATGTTGATATGGAGTCACTGTCTGAAAAATAAAGGACTGTCTCAAGTTTATAATATGGGGTCTAAAGCTCAAAGAGAAAGAAGACCAATATCTGAGGATGTTTTATTGGGCCTCATAACTTCTCCACCTTCTAACAACATTGGATAAGGGTTTTCTGAGAGTGAGAATCTAAAGGCTATCCACGGAAATGATGAAATTTCCGTTGATAGAACTGTACAGCTAGCTTTTGAGATTGTTGACTACAAGGATGTACTAATAATTTTTAAGTTTAATGATGTTTGGCTTCCATTTGAACTGAAAAAATGGGATTACATCTGACCTGTGGTTATTAAGTTTATTGGAGCCTCTGCTACCTTCTTGGGTTATAATTTTTAATCCTATCCAATATTTTTCCAGATGTATTGTCCATTGATGCATCCATTATCAATAACTCTTTACATCTTAATTTATATCACTATTGTTCTGATTTGTAGTGTTTTCTGATTGACAGAAAGGTATTTGTGTTGTGATAGAAGTTAAGTCCATGAGAAAGAAGGATTTTGACAGTATAAAACAAGCCTTCGATTGCAGTAAATCAGAGTGCTTGGCTACAAGATATGGAATTTTAGCATTATCTGAAGCTTCATTGAGTAGATGGTTTGATGATAAAACAACCAATATCAAGAATTTCTTTTTGCAAGTTCGTTCCAGGCTTCACCTTATAGGATTAGATTTCAGTTTGGAGAGCATGGTGAAGATAAAAAATTCTATGATATTATGGATATACAAGAGAACTTGGCTAAACTATATCAAGATATTGATGGTGAAATGGTGCAAAGTTTGGACTTAATACCTCAGAAGGACAACCCAAGAGAAACTTGCCAAAGCTCTTGTGGCATCACTGAAGATACTCTACCACGTCATTGTTCCATAAAACTCAAAGAGAGCTGCTAAAATTAAAATTTTAATACCTCTCAATCTCATGTTGATGCAAAAATACTAGGAAGGTGTCACAATGCTCTCGATGGAATGGAGTCACTGTCTGAAAATAAAGGACCGTCTCAAGTTTACAGTATGGAATTTGAAGCTCAAAGAGAAAGAATATCAATATTTGAGGATGTTTTATTAGGCCTCAGAAATTATCCACCTTCTAACAACATAGCAGAAGGGTGTTCTAAGAGTGAGTGTCTAAGGAGTGTCCCTGGAAATGATGATATCTCCGCTTGTAAAACTGTGCAGTCGGGTTGTGAGATTGTTGACTACAAGGATGTAGTAATTATTTTTAAGTTTAATGATGCTTGGCTTCCATTTGAACTGAAAAATGTGATTACATATGAATTGCAGTTATTAAGATTATTGGAGCCTAGGCTGTTTTCCTATATTATATTTTTTTAATCCTATCTAATATTCTTCCAGATGTATTGTCGGTGGATGCGTCCACTAACAAGAAATTTTGACATCTTAATTTCTATCACCAGTGTTTTGATTGGATTCTATGACTTGTATAAAAATGTACATGTTCTAAAGGCTACAACAACATGGAGATGATTTCCCGCCTTAAATATTTAGGCACTGTGAACTGACCTGCAAGAACTCTCTCAAGGAATCATATCTCTCCTATTCATAAGAAATATAGATATTTTTATGTTGTAAATCTTTACAAAAAACAATTTGAAGCTTAGAAACTCAGGAGATAGTATTTAAAAGTTAGTTTGAAATTGGTGTTATATTTGATTTATAGTATTTAAAATTTAGTTTGAAATTGGTGTTATATTTGATTTACCTACTAATTTGTAGAAATTAGTGTTTTATATATAAACTTTGCATTGCATAACCATGCATAAATCTCCTTTCATTTTCAGAAGAAATAATCTCTCTCATGTTAAGAATAAATTGAAATTAGAAGACTTCGCTGCAAATCTTTACAACAACGAATTTAGTAGAAAAAATTATATATACATTTAATTTTATATATGTATCTATTTTAAAAAATTAAATTAAAAAAAAGTTGGATATATGAAAACCAAATAACTTTTTTATATGCATCTATTTAAAAATAAAAAATCTAAATGAAGTTGGATATATGAAAACCAAATTTATAAAAAATGTCCCGAATAACAAAAATAAAAAACCTGTACAGTTCTCCCTTGGTATCAAAAATCTTGAAAGACATTTTTTTTTTTCGAGATGTATAACTGAAGCAAAATTTTTGTATTTCAATGTGCCCCTCTACTTGTGATGAAGTCTCACTATTTCTTTAAAGTCTCCCCTTCTAGAAGGTTGTAATTCATATCTTGCTTCAATTTTATCATGGTTTTAACATTATATGCAGTTGTGATTAACTAATTGCAAGTGTAATCACATCACATAAAATGGAAAAAGTTTTTTCATTTTTTTCTTTTAATTAAAATGAAATGAAACTGAAAATTATATAATTGTAATATTGAATTTACATGCTATAAAATCTTTCGATCTGGTTCAAGCTCCTAAAAGAAATATATTGTTCTTTCTATATATAGATATAGTTTTTGGCTCTTTAACATTGTTGGTCACCATTTTACAAAAATATACCACATATTTTCCTACATATGTAAGGATGCTTGTGGATTTTTACATTCTCATGACTGTAAATTTTGGGAACTTAAAAAAAAACTAATATCACTAGTGATTCAATTTTTCAAACTAATATCACAAAAAATTGGATCAAGTACATATGATTTCATTCTTTTAAGAATAGGTTAGATGTGCCTCCAAAAGCAACCATACTCTTATTGGCACCTCCATGGGAAGTGGGGGTCTTTCATCTTCGCCATTGAAGCTCCCAAAGGTTCTTTTAGGCTCTGTTGTGAAACCAGCTCCAAAAATAGAAGAAAAGAGATATCAACGCCTTAGAAATAAGCCACTTCAAGGGGGAAACCTCCAATACATTACATGAATGAACAATTCTTGAATGATTCAAATTACAAAGCCTCCTTTCTATATATAGGAGTCCATGGGGCCACAATGTAATCCTAGCCGACCTAACAATAATAATTTAATGGCACAATAATAACAATATGGGGGTTACAAGGGTACAATAATAACAATAAGGGGGTTACACTAACAAAAATAAGGGACTATACTAGTAATATAGGGACCTAACATGCCCCTCTCCTTCAACAAAGTGTTGTCCTCAATGCTTGAGTAGCTCTGGGTGCTTCTGTATTAAATTCTCATCCTCCCATGTAGAATATTCAGTGGGTAAGTTCTTCCACTTGATGAGATACTCTGAAATTGGTCGATTCCGTAGCTGTCGAGTTCTGATTTCTGTGACTGCTTCAGGTTCCAATATGATTTTTCCTTCCTCATCAAGTTCTGGCAATACTATTTGAACTGGAAGATTTTCACCTATAACCTTCTTTAAGCATGAAACATGGAAAATTGGATGCACTCGTGAAGAAGCAAGAAGTTCCAATTTGTATGCCATTGTACCAATGTTTTGTAACACCTTGTAAGTGTTGAACACCTAATCCTCCATGGGTAGGTGTGGAAGGCGAAAAGTCACAAAGGAGTCCAAGTGACCTTGGAAGATGAATCCAAGAGTCACATTAATGTAATATAAATGTACATCTATGTGTAATAGAGAAGCAACGAATGCCTATCTTTTTATGTGTGTGTTTATCTTTCCTCATACACCATGTGTGTGTTTAACATGGTATCAGAGCTGATGCATTCATAACCAGCTCAACCTTATGTGAGCCATTTGTTTTTGTGGCCTGTGTAAATCAACAAAAATCCTTTGCAGTTTTGCAACATTCAGAAATCAATTGTTGCAGCATTCAAAAATTTTCTGCAGCATTTAGGAATCAATTTTTGCAGCATTTGGAAATTATTCTGTTGGGTTCATTCAGAAGTGTGCACGTTTTCTCACTGCTCCCTGCTGCATTCAATTTTTACAACAAGTTCTGTAATTTTTCTGCACTTTCTACCTACTTTTTACTGTGCAATCTCTAAATTTTGGAAAAGGATTGAGTTGGAGAGCTGCTGAAAAATATTTTCTGCTACTGTCTAAAGTGGGTCTCTGAGAAAATTCTGAGTTTTACTAACAATTCTACAAATTTCTGCAGATTTCTGTTACTGTGAAATTTTTGCAATTTCTACAAATTGTTCTGCAAATTCTACAAACTTCTACAAATTCTACTATTTCTACACAGTTTACCTCACACCTCACCCTCTTGATCTCATAAAATAAATAAATAAATAAAATAAAAAATAAATTAAAAAAAAATTCTAAGCAACCTGCACTCCTCGGCCCCCACGGCCCCCGTCCCAACCCATCACTCTCTATTCCCTCAAGACTCACACTCACCTCATCACACTCCACCCAACGCTCACCTCTCCTCTCGGCCATCCCCCTCGCCCGTCCCCCCAACCCCTCTACCTGCTGCACTTTCCAACCCGCCCCCTTGTCCTCCCTGCCTCCTAATGGACTCACGGCTCTCCTCAGCCTCACGGCCCTCCTCATTCCCTTCGCGCCCACTCTGCTCCACTCCCCTCTCCGTCTCCCCTCCCCATAGCCCTCCGGCTTCCCCACTCCACCCCCTCTTCCTCGCTCACCTCAAAACACCGCTCCTCGCTCCCTCGCTCGTCCCCAACCCCTCTTACGTCTCCTTTCCACCCTGCTCGCTCTCCCTACGCTCTCCCTCCATACCCTCAACCCATTACCCCTTACCTCCCTCGCTCCCTCGGCCTCACCACACTCAACGCTCTCCCCAACCCACCCTACCCCCTCACTGCCCCCTCACACTCACCCTCTGGCCCTCACCATACCCATCCCCCTTGGCCTTCTTCACACACTGCGTCGCCCCCCTCTCCCCAATGGCCATCTCGCACAGCAAATCACCCTTTCCCCTCATGCTCAGCCTTCCCTCCCTCATTCTGCGTTCTTTTTTCAAATTAATTCCCTCCCCCTTTTTAATTAATTATCTCCCTTTTTTTTTTAATCTGCAAATGATTTAATTTTAATTTTTTTTACAGATTAAACTCCCCCAGAAATACCTTCCCCAGTTTCACCTCCCCCAGATAAATCCTTTCCCAGTTAAAACCTCCCCCAGATAATACCTCTATTTTTCCCTATATATTTTTTTTCATAAAAAAAAAACAGAGAGAGAGAAGATGGTATAGATGGTATGAATATATGGATTTTATATAGTGAAAAGTGAAGTTTGTGTTGTATGACCAAGATTTGTGGCATGTATAGAAGGGTGACTCTCTCAAAGAGATTGACAATGTGAAGGCAAATGTTGAAAATTGGTGGCATCATAATACTTACTCATAGTTTTTGGAATTTGCCTTCCTCTTTATTGTGAAGTAATACAACAAGCTCAAGACCATCTGCTCATCAATAGTGAAGCATCCAAGCTTGTGAACATCTTTTTTTTGAATGAGAGTTGTTGGTGTAAAACAGTTCTTTGAAGAAGAGAGAAATCATCTGCCTTAAACAGTTATTGCACAGTGGTTTTTGCTGCACATTTACAAAATAGTTGCAGTGACATTGCATTGCTTCTTAATTCATAGTTGCAGTCAGTGTTTAACTTTGAGTTGTTTAGAAATTGTTGAACACTTCTATGATGTGAGTCATTGTTTCTTTCTGATCAGACAACCAAGTTTACACCTTGAGGTCCTCCATAATTTGAGTAGCGGAGTTTTTTCTTTGGTAATTCCATAATTGGAAGTTCATGAAAGAAAAGGGTCTTTGAAGTCACTGGTATTCTTTTGAAAATAAGTTGAATTACATTGTAAACGGGTGCATTATTGGATAAAGCCGACACCCTTTATTTCTTGAGCCTGATTTGTTGAAAAATGGCTAAAATAAATGATGCATTAGAGCTGTTGAATAACCTCATTTATTCCACTATTCATGATATGATAAAAATGAGCAAGAATGCTCTTTTTAATATTCAAACTTGCTTGCAATATGCACAAGACAAGATTGAGTTTTTGCAGTTGGAGTCTCAGCTTCAGCAAGATGAACTTCACCAAAAGAGTCATCATTCTGAACCTATTTCTGTTCAAAAAATTGAGAAGGACTCTCATCAGAAGCAATAATATAAAGTTGCAGTCAATTCACATTCAGTTGCTTGTACAAGAGCAGATTTACATGCAGATGCAACAGCTCAGTCTGCACTTCCCAAGCCCATCATCAGACCTTTGGAAGAGCTTGTACACAACAAGCACAAAGCTGGTCTTGGATATGACAAGGATGTGTCCTTTCATATTCCGAACTAATCCAAGCCCATCAAATTTCAGAGTGCTGGATTTCTTTATAACAGTTCACATGCAGCTGTTCTAGATCCTGCTCCACTTCCACAACAACAACAACATATTGTAAAATGCCAACACTATGATTGAGTTGGCCATATGAAAGATCACTGTTTTGATCTTCACCCATGCAAGCACTGTGGTCGGCACACCCATTCTTCACACAGATGCTTCAGAAACAAGCCTCCTGCAAGAACAAAGATTCATCTTGGATGGATTTCTTCTTGGCAATGGGCATCAACATCCAAGAATATGTTTAAGTCGCATTTCAGAACTTGTTCTCGAATATTGAACAAACTTGCAGTTGATTTTTCTCCATCATCTCACCTTGTACCTGATATGGGGGAAAATGGTGGTCATCTACAAGCTTCGACGCCACATCAAGCGAGCCTGAGCCACAATATCTCATTCCATATTCAGAGTTGTAGCCAGAGACACAACAGTTCAAGTGAGCATGAGCCACAATTCGTCATTCCAGATTTAGAGTTGTAGCGAGAGACACAGATGTCGATGAGCATGCATTTGGTTGATGGACAAGCTTAAACCATCCATGTGAGGTTGATATTCTTCCTCTTTCGGAGCACTTCCTCTAGCAGAAGATTTCAGCTTCTTGCCAGTTTTGGTTGAGTTCCAGGAATCTTATCAAGCATTCCAGTGTTGGTGGTGATCCTTAAACCATCACAGGTTGTACACTTCCCTTCTTTTAGGTTGAAGGTCTCCCTTTTCAAATATGAGGGACAATTCCTCTAGTAGAAGCCCTAAGCTTCTTGCTAGTTTTGGAAGAGTTCCAGGAACTGCAATAAGCATTGCGTTCCAGTGTTAGTGGTCATCCTTAAACCACCTCTTTATGCCAACATTTTAGAGAGCTGATTCAGCCTAAGTGCTGCTATGCATATTTTGTAGATTTCTATTACAACTCTCTTCTTGGACTCACACATACCCCTTCGGATTAGGGGGGGAATGTTGAACACCTAATCCTCCATGGGTAGGTGTGGAAGGTGAAAAGTCACAAAGGAGTCCAAGTGACTTTGGAAGATGGATCCAAGAGTCACATTAATGTAATATAAATGTACATCTATGTGTAATAGAGAAGTAACGAATGCCTATCTTTTTATGTGTGTGTTTATCTTTCCTCATACACCATGTGTGTGTTTAACAGTAAGGACCACAGTACTTTGGCGATAATTTATTATCCTTCTTAGCTTGATTGAGGGACATTTGTTTGTATGGTTGTAGCCGTAAAAATACCCAGTCTCCTACATCAAAAGTTCACTCGCTACGATGTTGATCTGCCTGTTATTTCATTTCATTTTGTGCCAAATTTAGGTTGTCCTTTAAGAGTTGGAGAACTTCTTGTTGATGCTCGATGTGATCTTCCACTGCTTGAACCTTTGAATTTTCTCTTAAAGATGATCTGATGGATGGTGGATGATATCCATAAAGTGCCATAAATGGGGTCATTTTTGCTGCAGTATGGAAGGAAGTGTTATACCACCATTCATTGAGAGGTAATCACTTGACCCATTGTGTTTGTTTATCAAATACAAAACAACGAAGATATCCTTCCAAACGTTTATTTACTATCTCAGTTTGACCATCGAATTGAGCATGATTGAGTACCCAAACAAGAAAATAACTTTGTCCAAAAATTTCCAGTAAAAATGGGATCTCTGTCGCTCACAATAACCCTTGGGTTTCCATGTAGCTTTTGAATTGTGTCCATAAATGTAGTAGCAACTGTACTTGCTTTAAATGGATGAGATAATGCACAAAAGTGTGCATACTTGGTAAGTCTATCAGCTACCACCATGATGACACTCTTTCCTTCGGACTTAGGTAAACCTGTGATAAAATCCATTGAAATCTCCTCCCAACGTTGACTTGGAATGGATAAAGGTTGTAGAAGTCCTGGGGTCTTAATTGTCTCCACTTTATTCTGCTGGCAAACCAAACATTCTACCACAAACTTTTGAATATCAGATTTAAGGCCATCCCAAAAAAATTCTTTCTTCACCCTGTGGTAAGTTTTTAAAAATCCTGAGTGTCCTCCTAAAGGAGAAGTGTGCAATTCCAAAACAATCTTTTGTTTTAGTTGGGAATTCTTACAAAGATATAAGCGATCTTTGTACCATAAGGAATCATTTTTCCAACTAAATGTATCAGATTTACTAGGATCTTGCTGCAACTTTTGAATGAGTGTCCACACTTCTTCATCCTTCTTCCATTCATCTCTTGCTTCGGTTATCCAATCTGGTTGGATAATAGAAATGACACAAAGAAATGCTTCCCCCTCTTTATTCTATCTTGAGAGTGCATCTGCAACAACATTTAGCTTCCATTTTTTGTAGATTATTTCAAAGTCATAACCCAACATATTTGTGACCCATTTTTGCTGCTCTTTTGAAGATAATCTTTGTTCCAAAAAGTGTTTAAGACTATCATGATCAGTTTTTACCTTGAAGTGTCTTCCCATTAGGTAAGTTCTCCATTTATTTATTGCATGTAGTATTGCTAACATTTCCTTCTCATAAATAGGTTTCTGTAAATACTTTCCTTTGATTGGATGACTTTCAAAAGCAATGGGTCTTCCTTCTTGCATTAAAAAAACACCAATTCCATTTCCTGAGGCATCACATTCCACAATAAAGGTTTTTATGAAGTCTGGCGTAGCTAAGACCGGTGCTAGGCACATTGCCTCTTTAAGATGTTCAAAGGCCTTAGTTGCTTCAAGAGTCCATGAAAATGCATCTTTCTTCAATAATGTTGTTAGAGGTGCTACTATTCTCCCATAATTCTTAAGAAACTTGCGATAATACCCTGTTAACCCGAGAAATCCTCGCAACTGCTTTATGGTTGTGGGGACTTTCCATTCCTTAATGGCTTTAATTTTGTTAGGGTCTACTTTAACACCCTCGTGAGATACAATATGACCCAGATATTCCACCTCTTGTACTCCAAAGAAACATTTGGATGTTTTAGCATATAATTGTTTCTCCTACAATAGTTTGAGCACCCTGTCAACATGTTCAACATGATCCTTCCAAGACCTGCTGTAGATTAGTATATCATCAAAAAATACTAGCACAAATTTTCTAAGGAAGGGTTTGAAAATGGAATTCATCAACCCTGGAAATGTAGAAGGTGCATTGGTAAGGCCAAAAGGCATGACCAAAAATTCATAATGACCCTCATGAGTTCGAAATGATGTTTTCGGAATATCTTCAGTCTTCATTCTAATTTGATGATATCCTGAACAAAGATCCAACTTGGTAAAATAAATTGCTCCATGTACTTCATCCAATAATTCATCAATCATAGGAATGGGAAATTTATATTTAATGGTGAGCTTATTAAGCTCCCTATAATCGGGACACATGCACCATGATCCATCCTTCTTGTGTACCAATACTATAGGAGCAGAGAAAGAACTTTGACTAGGTTGAATTATACCCTCCTTTAACATTTCTGCAATCATACGTTCAATTTTTCTCTTTTGGACATGAGGATATCTATAAGGCTTGATTTTTGGAGGAACACTTCCTGGAACCAAATGAATAGCATGATCATGATCACGAATAGGTGGGAGTCCTTTGGGAGTTTCAAAAACCTTGGAATTTTTGTCCAAGAATTTTTGGAGATCTGCAGAAATAGATGATTTTTATGTTGGAACTTCTAGTGAGCATAATTGTGAAATTATGCCTCATTTTTCTTTCTTTAGAAGCTTTTTCATGACATTAGAGCTTATTATATTTCCCGGATTCCCTGCAATACCCCGTAATTCGACTTCCTTTCCTTCTAAAACAAATTTCAAGAAAAGTTCTTGAAAATTAAAAGCTACCGTCCCCAAAGATTGTAACCATTGTACTCCTAATACAACATCAACACCTCCCATAGGAATGGAAAGCATTGGACTATTCCATACATATTCCCCCATGGTTAGCTTGATATTATGGCATTTTCCAGAGAAATTTATATTTCCTCCATTTTCAATCATCACTTGACATTCTGGTGCTGGGTATAGGAAACAATTCAATTCCTTGGCTACCTTACAATGAATAAAATTATGGGTACTACCTAAATCAATCAACACTATTACCTTTTTCTTCTTGATATGTCCTTCTATCTTGAGAGTTCAAGGAGTGATAATTCCTACCAATGCATTACACGATATGGTTGGACTCATTTCTTCCTCTTCTAGGGTTGGTTCCTCGTGTATATACTCTTCTTGTTCATTTTCTTCTTCCTCTTCACAATCTATGTAAAATAGTTTCTTCTCAGCACACTTATGACCTTTAGTTTATTTGTTATCACAACTGTAGCAAAGCCCTTTTTCTCTTTTTAGTTCCAATTGTTGTGGTGTCAACCTTGTAGGTTGATGAAATCTAGGAGTAGCAACACTTCCCTCTTTATAGAAGTGAGTGGTAGGCTTCCTTGTTGCCATAATTTTACATTCAATTTTTCTTGCCAACCTGAATGCCTTTTCCAATGAATCAGGTTCCAAAATTTGAACTTCATGTTGGATGTTATCCTTTAAATTACCTATGAAGAGATCAATCCTATGTTCCTCTGGAAAATCAGTTACCCTTATATTCAATTTTTGGAAGTCCTCAATGTGCTCCCCCACTAAACCCTTTTGTTTGAGATTTATCAATTGGCTAAAGAAGGTGTTGCTCTTTGTATCCTCATAATGTGATATCATTTCCTCCGTAAAAATTGACCAAGTGACAATTTTTTTACGGGAGCAAAGCCATTGATACCATACAAATGTATTTTGTTCTAAATGTAAAGTTGCAATGCGTACCTTTTATGTGTTTTGCACGTTATGGAGATCAAAATATTGCTCCATCTTTAGTATCCATGTTACAGGATCCTTTCCATCAAACTTCCTCATATCCATTTTTGGAATATGGTGGTTCTTCCCGCCAACATTAGAGTTTATGAAATCACGATTAGCATTTATTTTGTTCTCATCATGAGTTTCCTCTACTATCTTTTCACCATTAGGAAACATTTGTTGTTTCAACTTTGTCAAACCTTCCATGTCTGCTTTTAGATCATTCTTCATGTTTTCCATTTGTTCATCAATCATAGCTTCCATGTCATCCATCTTAGATTCCACGCCAGCTTCCATGCCATCTATCTTAGCTTCCATACCATCTATTGTAGCTTCCATGCCATTCTTCAAACCATCCATCTTAGATTCCACACCTTTATTCAAACCATCCATCTTAGTTTCCACACTTTTCTTCAAAACTTCCATGTCATTTTTTTTTTCTCTTTGTGAGAGTGAAATTTGTTGCAGTTGCTCTTGTAAATTTGATATGTCATGTTGCCATTCTTCGTCTTCATGAGTCATAGTAGAGCCTTCTAAAGGCTTAATGGGTGTTGAATTAATTTTAGGGGCCATTTTAGAATCTAATACTGATATATATTCTACAATATGCCCTTAGAATCAATTCAACTTGATTCTTCAAACAAGACTTATGCAATTCGGGAAAAAAAATATACACACCTTTTACTTACTTTTGAGGAGCTCTATATTGAAATTGAATTATCTCTGTAATTGTATATCCTCAATATCTGAAATTCAGCCTTGTAGTATCCCTCTAAAGCTTCTTTCAAATGTCATAGGTTTGACTTCATTTGGTTTCTTCAAGGCAAATTTAGTCCAATCTCCCACAATGACCCAATTATGGACTGGTTCAGTAGAGCGAACTTGTACGACTCGCCATGTGTCACTGTTTCCTCCTTTGGCTCTAAAATTTATAGAAAAGAAACTACAGTCCGTGTACTTGCGTCCACTTTTTACAACATTCCAATCCGATGCTCAGAGAGAGAGAGTTATGAATATTTTCCCACGATAACCTCTTTGAGATGAAATTCGGGAGCCTGAAAAAGACTTAACTTCCACAGATCATATCTCTGAAAATATTGCGAATGAAGCTCTGAAAGTTTGCAATGTTGTTCCTCAGAATTTCGGCTTTGCTCTCTAAAATTTTCAGCTTCTGACCTATTTAGGTTAAATTCAGGAGCCTGCAAAAAGCCCTAACTTCCACAGATCATATATCTGAAAATATTGCGAACCAAGCTATAAAATTTTGCAACAATGTTCCTTTGGGTTTCGGATTTGCACGCTAAATATTTCAGCTTCTGAACCTTCATAGAAAAAACATTATAGCGAAAATTCCACGATGACCAGTTTGGAGCAGTGAAAACCCTAGAATCCAAAGCTATGATACCAAATTTTGTGAAACCAGCTCCAAAAATAGAAGAAAAGAGATATCAACGCCTTAGAAATAAGCCACTTCGAGGGGGAAACCTCCAATACATTACATGAATGAACAATTCTTGGATGATTCAAATTACAAAACCTCCTTTCTATATATAGGACTCCATTGGGCCATAATGTAGTCCTAGTGGGGCCACAATGTAATCCTAGCCGACCTAACAATAATAATTTAAGGGCACAATAATAACAATATGGGGGTTACAAGGGTACAATAATAACAATAAGGGGGTTACACTAACAACAATAAGGGACTATACTAGTAATATAGGGACCTAACAGGCTCAATCCTCAATAAAATTTCCTCTAACTTCTCGTTAGAGTTAAGATAGGTTACCTTCAGTTCTTCCATATGTCCATCTTGATGGTTTTTTTCTATTGAAGATGGTGAAGAAGTATACTATCTATATTTGTCCCCAGCCGAGGCTGAAATGCTTGTCTTATATCATACCATCATAGTTTACTGAGCCCAGGATAGCCTTTCTTATATCACACTGTCATAGTTTGGTGCTTGAAGTTGAAATTGGCATAGAAAGCATGGGCTTGGCTTTATGCTTTCCTTATATCATACTGTCATAGTTTGGGGCTTGAAGTTTAAATTAGCATAGAAAGCATGGGTTTGTCTTTTCACTCATGTGAGATGTGATATTCTACAATTATTTGTAGATGGATAGGTGGCCTCATTTAGATTGAGGTCTTGTCTAAGAATCTATCCATATGTTAAACACACACATGGTAAACACACATAGGGAAAGAGTAAACATACATAAACAAAAAGATAAACGTGAATTGTATTATTATTCACCATAAAAGTACATTTATATTACATTGGTGTGACCCTTGGATTCCCATTCCAAGTGGTCTCTTGGACTCCATTAGTCCATTCTCCATCCACACCTACCCGTTGAGGATTATGTGTACAACATTCCCCCCCTTAATCCGAAGGGGTATGTGTGAGTCCAAGAAGAGAGTTTTTATACAAATCTGCAAAGAATGCTTGGCAACACTTAGGTTGAATCAAATCTCTAAAATGTTGGCATAAAGAGGTGGTTTAAGGATGACCACCACCACTGGAATGCTTAGTGCAGTTCTCAGAACTCTTCCAAATCTGGCAAGAAGTTGAGGGCTTTTGCTACAGGAAGTTTCCGTCATATTTGAGGAGGGAGACCTTAAACCTAGAAGAAGAAAGGTATTCAACCTACGACAGTTTAAGGATGACCACCAACATTGGAATGCTTAATGCATTTCCCGGAACTCTACCAAAAATGGAAAGAAGATGAAGTCTTCTGCTAGAGGAAGTGTCCCGAATTCTTTAACGAGGTAGAATATGAACCTCACATAGATGGTTTAAGGTTTTCCATAAACCAAAGGCATGCTCATGGGAATCTGTGTCTCTGGCTACAACTTTGAATCTGGAATGAGAGATTGTGGCTCGGGCTTACTTAATGTGGCTTCAAAGCTTGTAGATGAACACCCTTTCCCCCCCTATCAGGTACAATGTGAGATGATGGTGAAAAATCAACTGCAAGTTTGTCGAATATTATAGAACAAGTTTTGACATGTGACCTAATCATCTTCTTGGTTGTTTATGCCCATTTTCAAGAAGCGATTCATCTAAGATGAATCTTTGTTCTTGCATGAGGCTTGTTTCTGAAGAATCTGTGTGAAGAATGGGTGTGCTGCCCACAGTGCTTGCATGGGTGAAGATAAAAACAATGATATTTTATATGGCCAACTCGATCATAGTGTTGGAATTTTTCAATATGTTGTTGTTGTGGTGGAAGAGGAGAAGGATCTGGAACAACTGAAGGTGAAGTGTCATAAAGAAATTTGGCACTCTGAAATTTTATGGGCTTGGAGTAGTCCGGAATATGAAAGGAAAATTCCTTGTCATATCCAAGAAATTTTATGTGTTTGTTGTGGATAAGCTCTTCCCAAGGTCTTATGATGGGATTGGGAAGTGGAGACGTAACTGTTGCATTTTCATGTGAATCTGCTCTTGTACGAGGAAGATGATGGGAGTCTACCTCAATGTTACTGACTTGAACATTTCCCGATTGTTGATGGGTGTCATGATGCTTATGCTACTATAACTCATCTTGTTGAAACTGAGACTCAAGTTGCAAAAATTCAATCTTGTCTTGTGCATCTTGTAGAAAATTTTGGATGTCAACAAGGTTGGCCTTGTTGATTTTTACTGTGTCTTCAACCATACTTTGTATCAAGGTTTGGAGGAAATCTAATACTTCACCAATTAGACTCATTTTTAGCAAATCAACCTAAAAAATTAGTAAAACAATCTTCTTAACTCCCATTAACTGCCGGCAAGTAATCAACTGAGTGAAGTTGAGGATGATTCAATGCTTTGAATCCTCAACTGTGAGGGTACCTGTCTTCAAATAACAAAATATTGTAGTATAAACAACGTAGAGTAGAAGACCTGTCATTTAGCATAACAATGTTTTAGGATTTATATAGCATTAATGGAAGATCCAGCATGTGGTCCATCCAAATCTTCTTGCATGAAACATGTAGTATACAATCATACAAATATTATGTAGACATCCATACCAAATTCATGGAGAGGAAGAAGTCTAGTCTATCTCTAGCAGGTGATGTTTCCACAGCCCAAGAACTTCTCCAGAATGAAGTAAAAATAATTCAATATCATTTGAATCCCCCAAGCATCGTCGTAATTGGTGAGGTTGATAAGGAAATATCTCGATATGGTATAACAGGAATGAGAAAAATCTCTCTCGGGTTGTGGGAGAAGTGAATGTTGGAGTCAAGCATTCCAATTCACAAAAACCATTGAATGTAAAGCACCACAAACCTCCAATTCGACAACAGCTGAACAACACCAAAATTCCCCTCGTTCAAGTTCTCGAACAATTTTCAGGACCTTCATTATTTTCAGGATTTTATGTTCGACCCTTCGAGATGCCCTTGAGAAGGACTATTGTTTCTATGGTGGTAGTAAGCAAGTAACCTGCTGGGAAGGTAGAAAGTGCAGGCAGAGGGAGCCTGCGAGAAGGTGTACGAGGGAGGGGGAGTTGTGCGAGGAGAGGGAATGGGAGTAGGGGAGGGGAGGTGAGGGGTTGGGAGGGTTGTGGGGAGGGTAGGCGAGGGTTTGGGAGTGACCGTGTGCAGTTAAGTGGGGAGGGAGGCAACTGTAGGAGTGCGCAGAGGTAGTGAGCAATGAGGGGAGAGTGGAGGGTGTGGGTGAGGGGAGGGGGAGTGAGCGTGTCAGCAGTGTTGAGCAGAGTAGAGTGAGGGGGGCAGGGAATGAGCGGGAGGGACGGGGAGTGGAGAGATTAGAGTGAGGGGGCGGGGTGTGAACGGGAGGGACAACGTATGGAGGGCCAACATAGGTTGCATAGGTGTGGTGAGTGTGGAGGTAGAGGCAAGAGAGGATACGTGGAGGGAGAGGAGTCGAGGATTTGTAGGTGTGGGAGGTTGTGGTGGGCGAGCAGAAGAGGCTGGAGGCAGTGTGGTGTAGTGGGGAGCCGAGAGGCAGTGGAATGGACAGTGGAAGTGGAAGAGTCGGCGAAGGATGGGAGGGGTTTCATGTAGGTGCTAGGCTAGTTGAGAGAGAAATATTTAGTAGAGAAGGAGCATGGAGACGTAAAAAAGCAGCTTAGTTGGAATGTGAGCACCAGCTCTCGTCCAACGAATGAGCCCGTGCGGTGACCTGCGATGCATTATTTATTTCTTCTTAGTGGAAAATCACCCAAAAAAATCTACATCTCCTAAAAATATTCACACTTTCGCGTCTTTAGAATAAAGTGAATCTTGAAGCTCATGAGCAACAGGACTTGGTTAACAGAGAAAAACAAACTTACAATCCAAACATAAAACGATGTTCGAAACCTTAAATTATGAGCTTAATCTACCTGCGTACGAACATGGAACGCAAGTTTCAAGAATCTGGCACTAAGGATCCCCTTGGGAAGAGTTGAACTAGCCCACAGGCATTCAAAAACATACAATAGGGTAGGAGCTGAATCTGCAGACGGATAAAGATGGCAAGGAGCGTCAGGTATGTCGGGTCAGAAGGGAATGTTTTCTACAGATTTTGTTGGCATTGGCTTTGGTGGACTCGATTGACATATTCTCAAACTTAGCTAAACAACGCAAAGAATACATCTAAAATTTAGCTGATTGGAGCAGGGTTAGCAATCGCTGATACCATGTTAAACACACGCATGGTAAACACACATAGGGAAAGAGTAAACAAACATAAATAGAAAGATAAGCGTGAGTTGTATTATTATTCACAATAGATGTACATTTATATTACATTGGTGTGACCCTTGGATTCCCATTCCAAGTGGTCTCTTGGACTCCATTAGTCCATTCGCCTTCCACACCTACCCGTTGAGGATTAGGTGTACAACACATATGTATGAAGTGTTTGAATCAATTCATCAATCTTGTCTCTCTTAATATATTTCCCACAAATAGATCTCAAATGGTCCACCCATATGTAAATTTTTCTCTCTTGATAATTCCCACAAATAAATCTTAGATGGTCCGCTCATCCTCTCTTAATATTACCCACAAATAGATCTCAAATGGATTTCAAGTGTGTAAAAATTGTGCTCTCTTAATATTACCCACAAATAGATCTCAAATGGATTTGAACTGTGTAAATTGTGCTCTCTTAATATTACCCAAAAATACATCTCAAATGGTCTGTAAATTGTGCTCTCTTAATATTACCCAAAAATAGATCTTAAATGGTCCAACCATTTGTAAATTGTGCTCTCTTAATATTTCCCATAAATAAATCTCATGAACATTTCAAAATATAATATGAAAATGATTTAATAATTTGGTTCAAATGATAATTTTAATGTAATACTTACCAATCATCTAATTATTTTTATAAATTTTATTGTGCTCTCTTAATATTTCCCACAAATAAATCTCATGAGCATTCTAAAATCTAATATGAAAATGATTTAATTTGGTTCAAATGATAATTTTAATGTAATACTTACCAATCATTTAATTATTTTTATAAATTTTCTTGATATTGTTGAGGTACATTATTTCTCTTTATCTTCTAGCTTTGAATGACATTTGGCTTATTTTTATTTTCAATAATTTTTTATATGTTAGGATTCTTCTCTAATTTATTTCTATTGATTCTTTACCATGCTTCCTTTGCAACATGTGATACAATTGCTAGTAAATTCTTTTGTCAAATTCACATCAAAACCTATAAAATAAATTTTTATTATGAAAAATAACTATTCTAGGAAAATAAGTCAAATTAGTTTAAATTTTTGAAAAGTCACATCTCTCAATAGATTAATTGAAACATACTCCACCCTATGGATTTTAAGCCCGCAACCATAATTTGTTAATATAAGAATATGTGCTAAACTATATCTAAAATACCCCTGAATCGTTTTTGTAATTCTATTAATTTTGATAAAAATAAATAAATTTAAAAGATGTTGAAACAAATAAAATAATATTATTTAAAGAGATATGTAAGAACAAATCTCTTTACTGTCATATAATCATTTTTCCATAAAGACAATTTCGCAGGCCTACTTCAGGTTAATATAAAAATTAGGGCACGTGAAGGAGGCCATTTATATAGCTCTTCTTTTAAAATACGGAGACTTACGAACTTAGGGAAGCATAATATCCAAACCAAAAAATTATTTGGCATACTCTATAACTTGAGAAAAAACAAGAATCTAAAGCTGTATTTTATTAAAGTCAATACATGGTTTTTAAAATTTTCCAAGACCGCCAATGAACTAAGGTGCCAAACGTGCTTAAGAGGTCATAAAATTTGAATGGAATGATTTAACCTTTACATTGATGATTTCTTTTAATAACTATTTTTGAGATTTTTTTATGCAAACAATATTAAAAATATTTGTAATACATATTTTTTTAATGTTTTTTTTTGTTTTTGTTTTATAAGGATAAATTATAGATGGAGCATCACGAAATTATGCTGATAGGCGTTGCTCCAGCATATCCAACCAGTCTTCTTCCTTCCAATGTAACTTAGACACGTGTCATTCTTTTTCTAAACGTTGTTTCTAAGTTTTTGTTAACTACTGTCGAAAAATGACAATTATCATTTTTGAACTGTGCCTCTTCTTTTGTTAACTTCTTTTTTTAGAAATGGCAATTGTCAATTTTGAGCGGTATCTACAAAGCTTTTCATGCATGGAAAATTTCTGCCTTCTTTTTATTGTCCATAAATTAAGGTTGCTGAAACATTTAATTTACAAAAAAACACACTTATTATTCATTAGTGAGCAGACCATCATTCACCACTGAGCAGACCCAGCCAAGCAGCTTCACCCCTGAGCCAGTTAGCTTCAACGCCTGCCACCAGCGCCACTTCAAGTGGTGATGTACTCTTTATTCTCCTTAATCTTCTTTGGTTTCTTTTGCGGTTGATTTATATTTAAAAAGTTATTTTACAAGTTGTTGATTTCTGAAATTTTTTCTTGCATATGGATTGAGACCCTTTTTTAAGTAAATTTTTGTATATTTTAGATGGTTACGTTTGCATAATCTGTATTTTTTTATATTTTAGATGGGTAATAGTTTTGAAGGGTCTCACAAATCTCGTAGCGCTTTGTCGGTCTGTATTTTTAGAATTTGGAGCTTATGTAGTAATGGGAAGCTGCGTGGAAATGAGACATTTAAAATTGAATTATAATAATTGTGTAAATAATATTCTTCTCCCGGTATGCGGAATATGATGAATTTGGAGAGTCTCCAATTGTACAACCTCATGCCACTGAATTTGCCAAATTGGATATGCCAGTTTGAAAAACTCGAAAAGTTAGAACTGAGAGAGTGTGGAAAGGAGCTTTAAATTTAAATTTTTTCATCTTAAAAAGATAAAATCAAAGAGTCTAAAAAAACAGCGAAATGGATTAAAATTTGACAAAGATTTTACAAGAATCTTGTTTACAGTTGTTAAACTTTAGTATTTTGAGTGTCTTAAGAGTTTTTGATAGTGCTGAATCCATTTCCACTAACCTCATGCCACTGAATTTGCCAAATTGGATATGCCAGTTTGAACAACTCGAAAAGTTAGAACTGAGATAGTGTGGAAAGCATCTTTAAATTTAAATTTTTTCATTTTAAAAAGATAAAACTAAAGAGTCTAAAAAAACAGAATGGCTTAGAATTTGATAAAGATTTTATCAGAATCTTGTTTACGGTTGTTAAACTTTAGTATTTTGAGTGTTTTAAGTGTTTTTGATAGTGCTGAATCCATTTCCACTATCAAAAATGGATTCCAAACACTCCAACTCCCTGATTTTTTGAATTTTTTTTTACCAGATTCTGGCAAAAAACTATCATTCCGAACTATTCAACATACTAGATAAACGAATTCAAACCAAAGTTTCACTTTAAAATTAGAAGAAACTGAATGAACCGATCCAGCGCTTGAGGCGTTTCTTCAAATGGGTGTTCCATAAATTATTGATCTCATTGTCTGTTCTTGCGGGCAGTACCAGGCCATGGTTGACTACCTGCATTTATTGCTCAAATAATTAATGCTTTACTATGAATGTATAAATGCATTATTTAACTATTAATTCACCATGGAGTAGGGCATTAATTCTCCAATCGGGTCCGTTAATTGCTTACGCAAATATCGTAAATGGCTTTTCTAGTTAGCAAAATTTATTTTTCTGGGCTATATGTTATTAAATGTGGTTGGGCATATACTGTCCACTGTTAAATTTAAATTCGTTTAAATTTAAAGATAGGTAGTATATGCCCACCGGTCAGGAAAAAAAGCTCGCCATCTCAGTCATGATTGAGCAATTAGTTAATTATTTTTGGGCAAAAAATTATTCCCATAAAGTGAGGTGGGGTTTTAATTTAGGCATGTAGTAGGGTAATTTTCTGCCAAAGTGGTTCTTTCATTCATGATAGAGCAATTAAATATTTAATATTTTTGTAAAAATTAAAATTTCTTTACATCTTAGCAAAATTTACTTATTCATTTATGAATTATTTAATGTGATTAATTCAAAAAGATATTTATCTATTCTATAGATCACAAAAATATCAGATCTATTAATTCAAAAAGATATTTATCTATTCTATAGATCACAAAAATATCAGATCTAAAATTACCATAAATTTATTTTTTTCAATTATTATAAAATTACTTGTTTTATCCTCTTTCAATGTATATATACCATATTTATATATATATATATAATAGAGTGTTTTTTTTCTTATGTTTATTGGTTTTTCAAACCAGTTGTGGGACTTTTCATAATTACGCTAATTGTTTTTTGACACTTCTAAAAATAATTTAGAATAATATTTAGTCATATGTATTTTTTAAAATCATTCAAAATTATTTTTGACACTAAAAAATCATTTAGAATTATGTTTAAAAATAATTTAGAATTATGTTTAATTATATTACATTTTTAAAATTATTCAAAATTATATTGGACAGTGTGACATTTTTTAAAGAATTATATTTGACCTAGGTCACATCAACATATAAATTTTATTATTATACACAAATTTTCAAAAGCTTCCCAAATATCTTAACAAAAAATTATATCACTAACCATCTTTCTACAGTAATAATCTATAAAATTATTATCTTTTAAATTCATTGATAGACAAAATTTAAAAACCCCTTAACAAAACAATAAACAACCCTCACATATGAATTATTAACTTATAAAATATTTTTTTGTTCTTTAACCAGAATTTTAAAGAGTTTGGTGTATATGTAAAAACTGTTTCACTGTGAGATTTAAATTTAAACTATATAGATTTTAGCCACTCCCAAAAACGTTTATTCATAATGACTGCCCTTGAAATTTTTACCTTTTTAAGTTTGATAGTACATAGAAGCTTCTTGCCACACTATTATATTTTGACATTATTTTTGCCCTTTTCCAAATAAATTTAAGTTCGATAATACATAGAAGCTCCTTGGCACACTTATATTTTGATAGTTTGACATTTCAAGTTAAAGATCGTTTCACGTTGTTTCAGATTTAAACGAGGCACACTCTGTTTTTATGGTTAACATTACCTCTTTTTAACTTTACAGTAAACATTCCATTTCAATAAAACAGTTGAAGTTTCTAATGTAATATTAAAACGGTTAAAAGCGTCCAGTTTATGCTTTCTCAACGATATTCTCAGGATAGAATTATGCGTTGAGAGAAAGTTAAAAGATCGCAGATTAGCAATTGAAATGTTCATGCATTTAGAATAGAGATTCTCATAATGGATCAACAAACTTTGTTGAATGTATCAATCTGGAAAGAAAAAACAGGGCAGTCAAAAATTTTTACCGATTTTTTTATGGTTTTTTGGTGCAGTTTTTTTGGGGTGCGTTTTAGGTTTTTTCCAATTATGTGTTAAAGGTGGAAAAATGTTTTAGACATATGGAACAAATGAGTCTAAATATAATGAGGTTTATGGAAAATTAAAATTATTGGAATTTAAAATATATTTAAAAAAATATGTGTGTTTGAATGGATTTTTGTTATTTTAATTTTATTATAAAGTTATGTTAATGTTTTGTATGAGTAGGAATTTAATATTAGAATTTGAATAATTAATGAGAACTTATTGTATTCAGGTGGAATATAGTTTATTTAAAGGGAAAATAAAATCAATCTAGATTCATCTTAACTCTGAATCTACCATGAGCAGGGATCAATTTTTTTGAGATGGAAGCATCTTAATATGCAAACAGATTTCATCCCTCTTGATTGTGGGTAGATTTGGAGCTAAAATGAATCTAAGATGGATATACATTTAACAAGATCAACAACATTAAATTGTATTAAGGTGATTTCAATTCTCACTTAACAAGATTGTAAATCCATTTATATTAAGGTGATTACAAGGCGTCATGAATTATTTTTAAAAAAAAAGAAACACTAAAATTAGTATAGTAAAAAATAAAGTAAAAAATTATGAATATAAATTTGTAATTCTTATTTTTCTTTTAATCTCTAAAAAGAGAAAAATATTTTTTGTTTCTATATAAAGTTTTTAAAATTTTAAATATTTATTTAGTAATTTATTTATTAATTTTTTGTGGTTTAAAAAAAAAACAAAATTCAAAAAATATTTTTAAAAATAAAATAGATATTATCTACCTAATTTTATTTTTCACATTTTAATATATTACTTTTTATATTTAACAAAATATAAATTAAATGGTAATATTTTAAGTTTTTGAATTAATTTAAAAAAAACTAAAGACCAAAAACTCAAATAATTTTTTAAGAAAGTTGACCAGTTTACGATTTAAAAAAGAAATATATTAAATCTTATCAATTGATATTCCTGATGCTCCGACTTACAACTTTATGAAACACTATTTCAGTATTAACCAAATTATACATTATGATATTTTATGAGTAATTTCTACACATCTCAATTGTGTGTTAAAAAAATATTGTCCCCTATACACTAAAATCAATATAAATGACTACATTTATTATTCTTCTTTATTTTATTTTTAAAAGTCAAATTTTTATTTTATTTTTAATTAATTCACTGTAATATATATATATATATATATATATATATATATATATATATATATATGGTTTGTTCTTAAAAGAACATCTTAAGGTAAAAGCAACATCTTAAGGTTAGTGGCAGAGAATCTATATACAGTATTACGACCACCAACTTGGTGCATTGAGGATTCGATACTTTCTGTTGATTATACATTTTTTTTTAATCCACTACAAAATAAACATCCAATGCCATTCTCTGAAGAACACGCCCAGAAAGTTCAACTTGATATTTTATTTGTTTTCATATTCAGAAGTTTTATTGTAACACTAATATTTTTCCCAAAAAAAAAAAGCTGATTGTCAAAACACTCAACTCTGAATTCAATTTCTTCTTTGTTGTTAGTCTGACTGTCTTTTCCATAATTAGATAATTTGGAAAATCAAATTCATTAATAATTAAAAATTTATCATAGAAGCATTTTTTTTTAGCATTAAACATTATGGAGATAATTTTGAGATAATTTTGAAATTCATGTTTCAAGTTTAGCATTGCTAAATTATGCATTTTGCATTATTTCTCTTTGCTACAATTTATTTCTATAATATTTTTCCACATAGATAGATAAACATGAAGTTAATATTGGATGAAAAAGATAAGATTTGAGAAGTTTAAAACTCAAATAGTTAATATTTATGAAACAAGGTATTCAAAATTGGAAATTCAAAGAGTTGATATATCACATTGTAGCCTTTTTTATTATAAAACTTAACCCTTATACTTAATCTAAAATTGAAACTGATATTTATGGAGTGTTCATTTTACCATATAGAATTCACAACTTAGGTTAAAGTCTTTTATTAGGTTAAAACTTAATACTTTTTTTTTCAGAAGAAAAAAACGCTGAATATATTAATATATAAATAGTACATTGAACATGCATAATCTCAGCTATGAAGATCAATAGCGAGAATTCCATCATACTGGCCAGACATAAAAGCTCACTTGTAGGATAAGGAGCATGAAAGTATTATGTCGGCCTCCCCATATCGGGAGTTTACATCCCATTCAGAATGACCTTCATTCAGATTGAGAACAATTAGATTAGGAAGGTTGGAATGAACCAAAATATATTGGGTCTTCTGACAATAAGACAAAAATGATTTGGATTGATGATCAGTTAGTGTGAGTGATTGAGAAGTTAAACAACAACGAAAATGTTATGATATCACCCCTGTAATATCGTGCATGTGGCTTTCCTTGAACAAAAAACCGCGAAGCAGCCATATCATGTACTGTAACATTGGCCTCGCTTGATAGAGATTGGCAGGCTTTCAGATTAAACAATATGTAACATAGCCTGACATATAGGAAAGTCCCAACAGGCTCACTTGCTTTGTTTCATTTCTGGCTCGCTTGTAAATATATGTCCGGCTCGCATGAAAACATTATACCCGACTCGCTTGAAGACAAAAAATAGGCACTACCACTAAAAGAAAACGTTTCACACAGTCAGGCTTTCAGATTAAATAGTATGTATGACAGTCCGACAAATATGAAAATCCCAACAGGCTCGCTTGCATTGATGCACTTCTGGCTCGCTTGTAATATTTGTCCGGATCGCTTGTAGACATAAAACCCGGCTCGCTTGTAGTTTGTGTGGCAGACCAACTTTGAAAGACTGTTAACACCCTGATAAACGTGTACAGGCCCGCTTGTTATACTGTAAACCTTATCATGCACCTTAGAATAAACGATTCAAACCCTATTGAGAATCTGTGTGTCCAGTCGGAATAAGAGTATAGTGCCTTGCAAAAAACCCTGAAGACATTACAGGCATAACAAAAAACTTAGCAGTACCATGTTATGGAATTGGGATAGAAGTTTTCCAGAAAGATAGGCCATCTCTGAACAGCTGGACCTGCATAATCCCAAAATCAGAGATCAAACCTTTTCTGGACAGTCCATCAGCCCTTGTATTGTTATCTCTGTATATATGAGTGATAGGCGGTTGGTTGAGTGTGGCCCATAAACTTCGAACCCTTTGTAACCAGCCCTGTAAACCAGGCCGCAACATGACCATAGCCCCAAGAACCCACCCAATAACGACCTTTGAATCCCCATATACATGTACACCCTGAATCTGAAGATAGACAGCAAATCGGAGAGCACCCCAGAGTGCTATAAGTTCCGCCTTGTTGTTGGATCCCCGACCAGCATTCCAATGAATATGTACCCGTTCCCGCTGAGAAATTTTAATCCAGGCACCGCAACCCATCAGTCCGTCCTTGCAAGCACCATCAAAATATATCGCCGAAATTGTGATCTCATGAGGCTTATGCGCATGGAGCAATCCTGGATAGAAACGAAAGGGGAGGGGCGTTCTTCCATCCATCCAAGTATGTAAGAGAAAACCCATGAAATCTGAAAAGGCACCTCCTCAAAAATCAATCTATTTCTACCCGCCACACCTCCCATATGAAAAAGAAAGGCAACGATTTAAATTTTCCTTTTAGTTTATCCTATTCCAATGCACCATTCAAGAAATCAACAGGAGACCATGCAGGACCCATGTAATGAATGGAAAAGAGCCTCCACAAACGCATGATGACAGGGCATCGAAAGAGTAGATGATCAATTGATTCGAGGTCAGCACAGCATATGTGACATCTATAGGGTCCCGAGAAGCCTCTCCGGGCCAGGTTTTCACCCGTAAGGATCCTACCCTTCCAGACCAACCATCCAAAAAGCACAATCTTAGTGGGTATTTTCCTTCGCCGGAAAGGATAGAAAGAAGCTGTCGTCTGATCCCTATAAGAAGCCGAATTTAGCACTCTGTATACATCTTTGACAATAGGCGCGCCATCATGTATGGGGCCATCCCAAACAATTATATCACCACCAGCATCCCAACAAAAACCCACTGCTCTGAATGCGTCCTGTAGCAGGTCCCATTCATCCGCCACATTCGCCGGTAATCCCAGCTAGAGCGCACTTTTGAATTCTGGAGCACCGTAGGACCAAACTCTAATAGTCTGTGATATGAAATTGATACCCCTGTGTGAAAGGCAGTGCACCAGTAACGGAGAGGGGTCATGACATGAGGGGAAACCGATAATTTTCTTGAAGGTGAAAGGGATATTACCCCCATCCCTAAAATGCCATGCAAGTCTATCGGAAACATGACAAATAATCTTCTTGAAGCTGCGCCAAATGGCTGATATAAACCTGGGATGGGGGAAATTTGAACAGAGAATTTGTTGTAGGATATCCCCCCTTATATATTTGCATTTGATTACAGCATTCCATATGCCATTTCCATGTATAGCCTTCCAGAAGGACTTCATAAGCAGTGCCAAATTGAAGATCCTCGTGTTGAGAATACCCCATCCATCATGTTCCTTAGATCTGCATAGGCGCTCCAATTTACCTAGATGTATTTTATGAGTCATAAAGGCCCTTCCCCATAAAAATTTAGCCATAATTCGGTTCAACATTTTGATTATGCCATCAGGAATATAGTACAAATGTCCCCAATAAACCAGCATTTGTGATAGTACCGCCTGGATCAAGATTAACCTACCGCCCAAGGATAACCACCTATGTGTCCATCCAGAAATCTTCCGCCGGAATTTGTCGATCATCCAGGTCCAATCCTGGATCTTATAGCCACAGGGTTTAATCCTGAAGCCTAGATATGTAAACCCAGCAGTGGCCTCCCTAATGTCGATCCCCATGAATTTAGCGATGAATTCGATCTCCTGTAAGTCCCCATATTCATATATAATAAAGGATTTGCTTTTGTTAATATTCAGACCTGTGGCAGCTTCAAAACGATTAAACATTAAATGTATATAGAACCAATGGTTCCTATTCAGATATCCATACAACAGCAGATCATCAACAAATAAGGAATGTGAACAGGAAACTTCATTGGAAAAGGAGAAGCCTTTAATACAACCCCGTCGCTCCGCATTATGCATAATACCACTGAAACTATCCATGATAAGAATGAATATCAATGGAGAAAGCGCGCAACCCTGTCTCAACCCACACTCAGTAGCAAAAAAAGTTGTTGGGATACCATTTATTAAAACTGCATATCGAACAGTAGTGATGCAGGACATTACCCATCTTATAATCCTGATAGGGAGACCAATCTTCATGAGCACGAGCCTAATATATGACCAATCAATGGAGTCATAGGCTTTATGAAGATCCACTTTCATCAGAATAGCCTTCCTTTTCTCCGAATGAATGGAGTGTAGAACTTCTTGTGCTATTGCCACGGCATCATGGATGGAGCGACCCTTAAGGAAGTCGTATTGCTCTTTTGAGATACAGTCAGACAGTATTCCTTTCAGACGTTCAACAATAATCTTGGAGTTTATCTTGTAAAGCACATTACACAGAGCAATCGGTCTGAAGTCTGTAAATGATTGGGTATCATTAAATTTAGGAATTAGAGCTATGAAAGTAGAATTAAGGTTTGCCGGCATGTCTCCCATCATTCTGATATGTTCAATGATCTAGGTCAATTCCTCCCCCATCAAATCGAAGAAGTGGATAAAAAATTCCGCGGGCCACCCATCAGGCCCCGGACATTTATCCGAAGAAAAAGCTTTAAGGACCTTTATGACTTATTCCCTGAAACTGCACAATCCAAGAGCGAAATGGCCTCAGCATCAAAAAATCTATTGACATGCTCTAAAATCCATACCTGGTTCTCATAATCGATGCCGTCCTGTCTCGAGTAGAAGGATGAAAAGTATGCCAACGCTTCTTTTTGGATGTCCTAAGAAGTATAAGCAGTAGATCCATCTTCACGCTTAATGCCCCATATAGTGTTCCTATTCTTCCTCCCATTTGTATACGTGTGGAAATACTTTGTATTGAGATCACCCTCGGCCAGCCACGTAATTCTACTCTTCAACCGCCAAGTGACCTCCTTAATCCTGAGGATTTCTCTTTTCCTTTCACCAAGCCTTATGAGTTCTTGTAGAGTGTTGTCGTCAGGATGACAAATAATGAAAGAGGATATAATCACTTCCATCTGTCTCTGTATTTCCCAATATTCCTTTTTAAGATTCAACTTCTTTTGTCTCTCCCATGTCTTGGAGGCACTCTTAATTTTCTGAAGTCTATAGTGAAATAAATCCCATGCATCTGCAAAGGGCATGTCATATTCAGCATGCCAAATCTCCTCAACAATACCTGTGTATTGAGGGTCTTCGAGCCATATTCTATTGAACTTGAAAGGTCGTCCAAAAACTTCCTCATTGTTGGACCATGAGAAAGAAATTGGCATATGGTCCGAGATGTCAGATACCAGTATCATCGATCTGGGATTCTCCATGATGTCCACGACGGATTCTTTCACCATCACCCGGTCAAGCCTCTTCCCTATGTAGTTATCACCCCCTCGCTTATTGGACCAAGTAGGCGCCATAGGAAGTGGCCTAATGTCCTTCAGCCCTTGTGTATAAAATATGTCATTTAGAAAACCAGCCAGAGGATCCAAACGAGCAGCATTGCCCCAAATCTCATCCGCATTAAGAGTTGAATTAAAGTCGCCCATCATTATAAGATTTGGCAGTGCCAATATGCCCGACGCCTGCATTCTGTTCCAAAAAGCCACCCTATTAGCATATGGAGCATATATATTAATGAGATTAAAATTTCCTGGCAAACCTCTGAGCCGCCTTGATAGCAGAATACCCCCCAAAAAGCTAAATGCCCTGAAAGCAACAAAATCGGGGTTCCATATGGCTATCAAACCCCCGGACCGGCCACTTGAATTAATCGCCACCGTCTGCCATCCTTTTCTGATGTTTAAAAACATATTAATAGCCTTCAAACGATTGGACATGGTCTCTTGTCCCAAAAAAACGATAGGATTCCTGGTGTTTAAAAATTCCTTGAGGCAATGGCATTTGGGGGCATCGCCCAACCCCCGTAGATTCATTGAAATAATGTGATTCATGAGAGTGATTTCCGCGGCTAGCTTGCTCTAAGCGCCCTGGTTGAGCCATGTGGACCATCGTAACCAGCAATAGGAACATCTGACAGACCGACCTCATCATCGGAAAACAGAGACACAGACTTTAACTTCCCTTTATTCAGCCTGCACGCTTCCTTTGCCTTCTTCTTAAGAGAATGGATAGCAGATGATAAGCCAGAAGAGTTTTTTGGTGGTGAGGGTATAGGTTTATCAAAAACCGTTAAGGCAGCCAGGTCAATGTTGGGATTCCCCAGCAGCGAATCAATATCACTTCCTATTGAATTCCTAGGGGAGTCATATAGGTTAATAGGACCAGATTTGTCTAGTGAATTATGTGGCGAGGCAAAGTTAACCCCATAGTTCGAGCAATCATCTATCAATAGGCCTGTACGAGAAGATTCCCCCCCACATAAAGCCGGTTTGTACAGAGGCGGGTCATTCTCTGGTGAGCTCATTTCTCCAGAATGTATAGGGATCATGACTTGTAAGGCAGCATTGAGGGATGTAGGTTCTGTCCCTATTGATTTCCCTACCTTACTACAGGAGATGGTATTATTATCTGGAAAATTGGAATCATTTGGGCCAAAAGAAGGGCATGGGACCGGGGCATCCAAGTCCTCCGGAATATTTATAGCATGTGAAGGGCCAGAATTTGGCGAATTATCGGTTTGTGGCTGAAGAACCCTATACAATTTACGACCAACATATGGATGGCATGCAATATTGGGAGGAACCATAGAATCTGAAATGGCATAGTCAGGTTGGCCTTTTACAAATTTGTAAGGTTCATCATCATGGGATATATTGGAAGGCATACCTTTTTTATCACCTCCCGATGTGCCTGAGCCCCCGTTGCATCGTCCTTCGTCGCTCAGAGCGAAATGACCCTGTCCCGCTTTGCCAATACGAAGCCTGAAAGGGCAATGATCCCTAAGATGGCCTGTCTTATGGCAAATCAGGCATCTAAAGGGTATGCCCCAAAAATCGATACGCTGACGGTGCCTTCTGTTGTACCATAGAAAATCAACATCACCTGGGAGGTCAGCCATATAATTTATCTCGACCAAAATCCACGCAATCCTCTTATCAGCAGTACCCACAATGCTGGGGTCAATATATTTGGTAGAGCCAATTGAGTCACCGATTGTGCGCAGTGCCTTGAGAGTCCATAACTCTAAGCGCAAACCAGGAAGCTTGACCCATACCAACCTGCTTCGAGGGGCCTCCAACACCGGATTAAAGCCAATATACCAGGGTATAATCTGTAAAAAACATCTTCCCCGAACCCAAGTGCAATCTGTAACCTTGTGGACGTCCTTTTCATTCATAAAATAAATGTTGAACCATCCGTTAATGAGCTTACTGACAATCAGAGAATATCCAATAATGGATTTCCATTTCTTGTTGACCCATGAAGCCGAATCAAAGTCCTCGCTGTCAGGGAAAACCCATCTGCACACAATAGCCCTACGCTGTAAACTCATCACCCGAATACAAAGATCATCGTAGTCCAGAGAGACTTCTTTTATCTCCATCCTTTGCTTGAAAACCTTCTTCTTACGACGACGAACTCTTCTATGATAATGTCCTCTGGACCGATACTTCGAATAACCTTTAGACTCAGAAGAATCTAGTAACGTCTGCTAAATGATAGCATCGTCCGCTTGAAAATCAACGGAGGGGAAACCATCGCCACCTTGCGCCCTGTCAACCGTATTTGACCCGTGTCCTATGCTGCTCATGTTGGGTAGACGTCAAAAACGCAACAGGAGTCAATTCTACTGCATGTTCAGAGTGCCGCCACCTTGAGAAGCTGTCAGCCCGAATAGAAAGACGACGATGGCAAAAGGCCCGAAAGGATTGCTTGTAGAAGAGGAATGATGGAAAATATCGAAATCATCAACCACAATATAATATGTAGTAAAAAGGTTGTCGTTGGGATTGTAGGATAGATTTTGAGAGCCGTTGAGACAAAAGCCAACTGTGTGTGATGAATAATTATATCACCGTCCACCAACCAAGCCTGACAATCATACCCACCTCCGTCACCCGAACTAAATAGAATGTTTATAGGTCGATGAGTACATCAGCAAGGTCCATAAATAGCGATAAGACGAATTGGGAATCACCCCATCCCATGTCAGAATATGGAATAAACATATGTACTCTGGGTGAATTCTACACCAGGTGCCCGCATTCCAAACAGAGGAATCCTGATTGATCTATCTGTCATCAAACCAAACTGATCATCCCCCGCCATCAATACACTTATACCGATACCATCCCGGAAAATTCAAAATCAAAACATTGTACCAGAATGACGACAGAAAGAACGATTAAACGATCGAATCCAGGCCATGCAACCCCGAGTTAAGCTTGGCAACAACAACAGCAGAAGCAACCAGGGAACGACCACCACCTTCTGAAGAACCTAAAACCAAAGCTTTTACATGGACGAGATACAACTACCAGATCATTGAACCAACGCCAATTAGCCGACTGATGAGAGCTATGACTGGACTCATTTGAGGTAGCAACACTCGATGAGGATGAATTCTCATTACAACACACCTGAATACTCATAAGCCCCGAGGAAATGTATTCAAATCTTAAGCACCACAGCCAACATAAATGTGTAAAAAGTAAGAGCGAGACCACCAACAGCGACAAAATACTCTTAAAGGTACCAGCTATAAACTAGAACCATCCCAAGAAAACTGCACCATCATGCCGCAATAGTCACCATGAGCAACCAAAACGGTCCATCCAAGGTTCCAGCTATGTAAACATTGCCGCACCCATTACAAGCCACCATAAGCAATTCTCAATGGGCACCAGCTTGGTAGTCACGGAAATAGCCACCAGGAGCAACAATTTTACCCTCAAAGGTTCCAGCTAGTTATGATAGCAACAGCACCTAGAGTTCAGCTTAAGCCACTAAAAGGAGTACTTTTGTCCAGATTGGGTTCCAGCTTCAGCCCCTACCTTGACCAAAAAAACCATGGCCGTGACAATTGGAACCCTCGGCTGCACTTATAGATTATTATCTAGATCCGTCCTTCAACCCTGCTATTCATAATACTTATGTAGTTTGTAAATAGCAATAAGAATGTAAATGGCCACCATGAGCAGCCAACCAGTAACACAGATGTCGCAGAAATCCCAGAGATTCATCCTAGGAACACTTTGGAGATCACTTTGGAGATCACTCTGGAGATTCAAACTGTTGCTACTTAGAATGCTGAACAAATCTGAATCCACTCCTTTCCATCGATTATCTTCCCTTCGCGCAAATCTCACAACTACGCCAATAACGCGAAGGTCGCAGGTTCGAGACCTGCATAGGCCACTTTCAACAGAGTCTTTCAGAGAAAGTCACAGCCAAGAGGAAATCAAACTCGAATCTTCAATGCTAACTTCCCCGAATCTCCTGGATATGGGACCACGGGCTCTGTCTTGGACGCAACGTATGAGGGAGGATTCGAGGGAGCAGCGACGGGACGGAGGAGAGCGCTGCGGGAGGGAGAGCGTTGCGGGAGGAGATTAGGAAATTTTCCGAGAAGGATATGTGAAATCTATCGAAAACTATGGAAGTATGAGTTGTCGCGTATTCCTTCAACGTGCAGCTAGGGTTTCCAATCAATGGTTCGCATATAGGGAGTTATGTTTGGGTAACTACCCTCACTCTTGCTGTGCCGTATCGGCTCCATTTGCGCTGTTGCTCCTCCTGGAAAGGGCTACGCAATTGTGCCCCTCATCTTTTGTTCAATTTCCATTACAACTTTAAGTCCACTCCAGGACCAATAGGCTCTTCGAGGCAAGAGGCCCATCTGGAGAAGGTAGAGATTAACATTTGCAACTTACCTTGATTGATTTAATTTTTTTTTTTTCTACGGATGAAAACTAATTTCGAGTTCCATTGGACTGTTGTGGGTTTGCTCAACATGGTACTTTTCCTCATGGTTTCTATATTGATGAACTGGTCGACTACAGAGTTCCCACAGAATGGCCATCCTACCTTTGAGAGCAAACGACATTGGTCTAAACAACTTCGAAGGCTAAGGTAATATAATAACCTACGAGATAATTTGGGAGAATTTAAGCTTTCTAAATGCCTCGTTTCCTAGTTTTGGTGCAAAACACCACATATTTTCTCTGTAGCTCCCCCTCCAATTTTTGGGTATAGAAGTACCTTTTTTTTGTTCTCATATCTCATTTAATAGCTGAAGTTTCTTAAAAAAAACTAGTTAATAGTATAGACACCTGCGAATAATTTAAATCCATTGTAGATGAATTTACTTTCTATAGGACGTTAGGACCGATATTTTTTTTCGGAAGATCATTTCCCAGGTCTACTTCTTAAAATCCTCATCCTTTCTTTTATATCTTATAATGAATTGTCTTATCCTATGGTTTCAATAACTGAATTTTGTCTTGGTCAATTGAAGGTTCACAAACTCTACCCTTGTAGTTCAACTATGAACTCACTTTGGTTATCGGCTCCATGGTTTTAATACTTTCTTTGTTTCTTCTCACTGAGGTAATAGACAGAATTTAACAAAGGGTTTACAATGGGTCTCTGAGGATTTCTTGCACTGAGTATTCTCTAGATAATTCGATTATGTTTGCTGGGTAGTGAATGTGAGTCTATAATGTCCATTCATAACATTTACTTTTCATAATATATATATATATATATATATATATATATATATATATATATATATATATATATATATTTTTTTTTTTTTTTTTTTTTCTTATAACTTTCAAGTCTACATTACTTCTAAAATCCACTTAATGAGAGAATAATTGCAATGCTGAGAGTTAATTTTGCCATCTGCCAGCCATTTGCCACCAAACATTAGTATTGTTGTGATAATAGTGAGAAACTATGCTTTACACATATTCCATACTTTACACATTCAAACTATACATGAAGACTTTAGTTCGGGAAAAAAATAACCATAGTTCCTTATAATACATACACAATACATTTATGGTTTGAGTCTCTTTATCAACCCTTCCTCTCGCATCGAGGTTGATCGGCATATAGACGTAATAATATTTTTTCATAGTACATATGATAATGTCGGTATTGATTTTTGTTCAACCATTGGAATAATTTAATAAATTATTAAAGCTATATTTATCTTTGCCCAGATCCACTGTACCTTTGATGTGATAAGGCATTGTTTTGTGTAGACATGTGTTTTTCCATCCTCTGTCGATTTGAGTTTTGATCAATGGTTGAAAGTGTTTCTCAAGTGGTTAGGGTATTACCCTACCCCCAAACCCTAATTGCATCCTTCATTTGGTACTGTTGTTTTGGCCATTGTGCTCTGCAACTTCGGCAGTTTCTCTGTCGACTCTTCGGTATTTTGGCTATGGTGAGACCAAAAATCTTCCTTGATTTGCATATATCTCTTCTTCTTCATGCTATCATATTTTCTTAATGCATTCTACTGTATGCGTTTTTTTTGTATTGTTATTGAGGGTTTGATGGAAGTTTGTTAGGACCCTTGTGTAGTCCACCCGCTTGTCGACAGCATGACCATGATGGCCATGCTCACTTCTTGTTGTAGGAATTTACAAGGTAAGTTCCTTAGATCAAACACCAAAGGTCACTGGTCACAAACAAATCACAAATCAGTACACTAGTATTTGACGTGGTTAAAACCTTCGAAGAGGGAAATAGTCCATGACCTAAGCCAACGTGGACACTTTAGGCAATTTATTAATATAAATAAAGAAATTTTACATAAGCTTATCTCATAAATGGTTACCAGACAAATGACCCTCCATGTTCTTTAAATAGATATCATGGACCAATTGGGTGTTAATCCATAGTTCAATTTTGGTAATACAGAGGAGAGAGTGAACCATCGGATTACTACATATCATGATCGTCGGATTATAAGTTACAAATGTACATAGTAAAGAAACATATTTTACCTAACTCTACACTGTACCAAGGTATACTTACCAAGGTATACTTAACTATTTCCTATGTGTTGGAATATCATAACATACCCCCTTAACAACAACTTCGGATAGGATTAAAGGATTTACAAAAGTGACAACGGGAGACTACTTCATATGTGTCAAAATATCCTAACATCCCCCCTTAAGAAGAACTTTGGATAAGATTGAAGGATTTACAAAGGCGACACAATTAGAGAATGAAGGAGGCATTAGAGCCTATCCCCCCTTAATGATAACTTTCCTGAGCTGCAAGCATAGATCGAAGTTTTGTAAACTTCGCTTTGATGAGAGCCTTTGTAAATGTATCAACAACTTGATCATTGGTTGAACAATACTGCACTTCAAGAACATGATCATGAATGAGCTTTCTAATGAATTATATGTGAAGATCAATGTGTTTCATAGAATGATGCTGCAATCAATTTTTGCATAGATGAATATCACTTTGATTATTGCAACAAAGTGTAGTTAGATGTTGCTGATGAAGAACGAATTCGGTCAGGATCTGACGAAGCCACAGACCTTCCTTGTTGTCTTCAACAACACCACGATACTCTACTTCTGTTGAAGAAAGAGAGATGGCACTTTGTTTCTTGCAAGACCATGTAATAGGTTCTGAACCAAGAGTGAATACATAACCTGCACTAGAATTTCGATCATGAGGGTCACTAGCCCAATCAAAATTAGTGAAACCAATCAATAAAGAAGATTCTCCTGCACTGTAATGAATCCTGAACTGAATTGTACCTCAAATATATCGAAGTATTCTCTTAGATGCTTTCTAGTGACTTTCATGAGGCTGGTGCATAAACTGAGCAATAAGACCGACGGTAAAGGAAAGGTCAAGACGTGTATGGGTTAGATACAAAAGTTTACCAACATGTTGACGATAATAAACTTTAGGGGTAGTTCAAGTGATTGGAAGCTTGAATCCATACTAAAAGGGAGAAGGGGCTGACTTACAATCTTCCATGTGAAAGTGGCGTAGAATATCACATGCATACTTGGACTGAGAAAGGGTAATACCTTGTTTGGATTACAAGACTTTAAGACCAAGGAAATAATGCAAGTGTCGTAAGTCTGTCATATCAAACTTATTTTTGAGGCTTGACTTCACATGGTTTATATGGTTGGGATTAGTACTAGTAAGGATAAGATCATAAACATAAAGAACAAGGATGATGAAGGACTTACCCACTTTCTTGGTGTAGATAGTGTTGTCAAAATGACACCTAGAAAATCCATTATCTAAGAGAAAGATATTCATTTTGGCATACCAAGCCCGAGGAGCTTGTTTGAGACCATAGAGAGACTTCCTAAGGTGACAAACAAGGCTAGAGTTGTTTTGGATAAATCCAGGGGGTTGTTCCAGGTATATTTATTCATTCAAATCTCCATGTAAGAAGGTGGATTTAACATCCATCTAATGGAATTCCCATTTAAAGGAGGCAACAAGGGAAAGAACAAGGAAGATAGAATTCATTTTGGCAACAAGGGAGAAGGTTTCGGTATAGTCAATGCCTTAAACTTGTGAAAATCCTTTAGCAACAAGACGAGCTTTGTGTTTATCCACCTTTCATGGACCAAAGTTTGTTTTGTAAACCCATTTGCATCTGACAAGTTTTCTTCCCTTTGGAAGAGGAAAAAGATCCCAAGTATCATTTTCCAATAAGGAACAATATTCTTCATTCATACCCTCCTCCCAATATGGATGAACGAAAGTTTCTTCAAGGGTGTCTGGATCAAGATTTTCTAGAACTTGAGCCAATAAGGAAGAGGCTCTTTTGAAATGAGAACTTGTACAATGTTGATCTGTAGGGCCACTTGCAAGATAACTCGTTGGATCTTGAGTAGAGAAAATCCATCTTGGAAGCTGCAGAGCTGAAGGAATGTCTTAAGGAGGCGGAGGAGGATTTTCATCCTCATCATCATCATCCGAACTAGAAGGAATTTTGTCAAAAATAGAAGAGAAAGAGAGAGTTGGCACATATGCTGAATTAGGCTCGCAGGCCAAAGGTGGCACACCAACTGAACTAGGCTCGCATGTTGATATATTTTAATCAAATTTTACATCTCTTCCAATGATTATATTTTTGGCTTTTGGTTGAAGAAGTCTATATCCTTTGACATCTTTAGAATATCCAACAAAAATGAATTTTTCACTCATAGGTTCTAAGGCTTTATGTTTCACATTTGGAATATAGGCTCAAGCTTCACTTCCAAAAACATGAAAGTGACTTACATCTGGTTTGATTGATCTCTGGGATTCTTTTAGAGTTATATTAATTAAAACCTTAGTAGGAGTGCGATTTACTATGTAATTTTCACAGTTAATTGCTTCTGCCCAAAAATTAAGACTTAGTCCTTTATATCGAAGCATAAAATTAGCCATTTATTTTAGAGTTCAATTCTTCCTTTTAGGTACACCATTTTGTTGTGGAGTATATGGAATAGTAGGTTGCAATTTAATGTCATGCTCAGTGAAAAAGTGGATAAATTTGTTGTTAACATAGTCTCTTCCATTTTCAATTCTTAACTTAAGAATGTGATGTCCAGATTGTTTCTCAACAAAGGCCTTAAATGCCAAGAACCTGTTAAAAATTTCACTCTTGAGTTTTAAGAAGTATAGAAAAGTGCATATAGAAAAATCATCAATCAAAGTTAAGAAGTACTTGCAACCAGAGAAAGAAACAACACGAAGTGGACCACATAAATCACTGTGCACAAGCTGTAAAGGGGCTGAAGCATGCCAAGAGGCACGTTGGTCAAAACTATCCCGATGATGTTTTCCGAGTACACATCTGGAATAAACACCATCTCAGCAAGATACCATAGGAAGACCTCTCACCATATTTCCTTTACATAGAGTTTGAAGAGAGCGATTGTTTAAGTGAATAAATCTCTCATGCCACAGTTTGCTCACTTCATTATTATGAACAACAAAAACAGAGGGAAGACATGATGACCCAAAGTTTTCAAAATTATACAACCTTTTGGAATCAACAACAATTCCAGTAGCTAAAATATTTATAGGATATTTGAGGTACTTAATTACAACGTCATGAGGTGAGAATTTTATTGTTTTCCCTTCACTTGAATGAGTTATCTGATAAGCAAATAGAAGATTGCAAGACAAGGCAGGAACACATAATACAACATTAAACTGACCATTATCTAGATGAATGGTTCCAAACCCTATAACACTAAGAGATCTATTATCACCAACATAAATGTTTTTGGTGTTACAATCATTTAAAGAAGAAAACATGCCTTTCTTTTTGGCCATGTGGTAAGAGGTTCCAAAATCAATGAGCCACTCAAGAAAATGAGAAGAAGAAGATAAATTTAATGCATAACCACATTGTGATGCTTGAAAACCACAAGTAGAAAGTGTCATTCCTGAAGATGTAGTTGAAAATTTCTCCAAAATGATGTTGTGATTTTTCACTGCTGCTTCCAAGGCTTCCATATTCTTAAACCATTTGGGCTCTACATGGCCATCACAATTACAAAAGTTGCAATATTTACTTGTTTTCTTCCCTTTGTTTTTTTTTTCCTTATCAGTTTGTTGAGTTTCTTTTTCAATTTGCAGCTAAAATTGCTTAAGACCCTTGTTTGGTTTAGGACCATTATTTTTAGGGTGCTTCTTCTTAGGATTACTTTGATATGGTTTTTGTTGGGTTGCTAAGGATTTATTAGAAGTGTTTCTAGTATTAATAAGAACAAGGTGTAAGGGTTTTTCTTGTTCTCTTACCAAAGAATCGCAAAAGGAATCAAAAGAGGAGGACTTGTAGGTCGTTCCTTGATAAATGAGGGATTCTCTAGTGGAATGGAAGGTGGAAAAAAATAATGAGTATGCATGGCCAAGCTTAGCAAGAATGGAATAGATAATGCTACCATCTTCTTTTTTGACCTTACAACCTTCTAAAAGAAGTCTAAGGGTCTTGAATTTGGATAGAAAATCTTCAATAGAGGAGAAATTATTAGGGTCCAAAGAAAGCAACTCATTTTCAAGCTCGTGGGCCCTGATTTAATTTTGGATGCTAAAGATAGTATTTAGGTTTTACATAACTGCATTAGGGGTGTCAATTTCTTGGATATGAAATCGAAGATCTTGAGCAATGGACATTCCTATCAGCCCTTGTTCTTGATCTTATTCGTTTTCGCATTTATCAGCTTTATCTCCACTGGTAGGTTTAGTTTCTTGTCCTATGGCTATTCTATAAATCACTTTACTTCTAAGTAAGTCTATCATGTAGGACAGTCATTGGAAATAATTGGTGTTGTTAAGAATAACTGGGCATTCACTTTCCATTTTTTTTTTTTAAAACTGATTTTGAAAATGTTGAAGCTAACTTATCCAATGGAAAGATCTCGAAAAATTAGGCTAGTTAAAAAAAAAACAGCTCGAAAAACGACTTCCGAATGAAGAAGTTATGCCATTTTGAAAAACCTGTGTTGTAAATGCTGAATAGTTACGTGAAAAGTTGAAAGCTGATGATAAAGTTCTACTTAAAAAAAAATCCCCTCCCATCCCCCTTTTTCCAAACTTAATACAATAATCTCACTTAAAAAAAACTACTTTATGTGACCCACTTTTATAAATAAGTGAGAGTCACTTTTAGTATTTTACTTTTACATGTGCCTTTTAAATAAAAACCTGTTTTTGAAACCGACAAATTGCCAAAGGGATTTATAAGAAAATGTTACTTAAAAAAAAATTATTTAGTAAAAGAAGCTTGAGAAAGAGACATGAACCCAAGCCCTCTATTTTCATAAACTAGCTTTACACCAAGTGAGCTAGTAAAATGATTTTGTAATTGTTTGATTGGAGGAAGGGTTTTTTTTTTTCGATGTGCGTGCTTTTTCTTGCAAAAAAAGCACAAAATCCATGCAAAGAAAAAAAAACAAGCCTTACGGAAGAACGTTAGATTTCCAGTTAGTCTTACCGGAAACTATCTATTTTTTCACTATTTTTTATTTCTCAAGATCACACAAAGATGCGGGGAAAGATCATACGTAGCAAAAAAAATCTTGTCTTCCTATTTCTGATTTCCCGAGATCGCACACAGCGCAGAGAAAAGAGCATACACAGAGAAGAGGGTATAGATTCGACAATAAAAAAAATATAAAATGAAATAAACAGAGGGAACTGAAAAAAAAATAAAAAAATAAAAATAAAAAAAATAAAATATATATATATATATATATATATATATATATATATACCGCCATATCTAAAATGACTTAACTTGAAAAATCGTAAAACTTTTTGCATGAAACGAAAGGGGTTCCAATGTAACAGAAATTCTGGACACAATAGAGTAGTCCTCCTGGCCTAAAAGTGGTAAAAAATAATGGATCTAGAAAACGACAGTCATATGCAGTCAAACTGACTTCAGATTTGGATCAACAATGGATGTGACCCTCAGAATGTCTTTGATACCATGTAGGAATTTATAGGGTAAGTTACTTAGATAAAACAACAAAGCTCACCACTCACAAATAGATCACAAATTAGTACACCAGTATTTGACGTGGTTAAAACCCTCGAAGAGGGAAACAGTCCACGGCCTGAGCCAACATGGCCACTTCAGGAAATTTATTAATATAAAGAAAGAAATTTTACTTAAGCTTCTCTCATAAACGGTTACTAGAAAAATTAATCTCCATGCTCTTTAAATAGATATCATTGACCAATCAGGTGTTAAGCCATGGATCAAGTGTCAGTAATACCGAGGAGAGAGTGAACCGTCTGACCACTACATATCGTGGTCGTCGGATTATAAGTTACAAATGTACATAGTAAAGAAACACACTTTACCTAACTCTACGCTAGACCGAGTTATACTTAAATATTTCCTATGTGTCAGAATATCCTAACACGTGCCGCTAGAACTAAGATGTGTCCAGAAAGGTTTTTCTCCACGGGTTTTGTCAATGGTGAGCTATATTATTTATGTTCTCTTATCAAAGTTTTGTGTTTGTTTTTTCCTCTAGTTTCTATTCTTAATGCTATGGTCTTAACTGTTTGAAATATGAGCGAGGAACTCGCTGCCTGTCCATCATGACATAAGCTATCTCCTTGCTCTTAGAGATCATTACATTGTCCAACAGTATTTACATTATTTTATCCATGTGTTAATTATTCTTTCACTTGACGTGCAGGTAACTTCTCGACCCTATGTATCCACAGTTTCTTCGTGCTCCTTGCGGCATACCCAACTAATGATTTTCGCTCCCTTACAGGTGCACAAGTCATTCTAGGGTTTCTTCCCTACTTATTTTCAGACATTGTTCTTAATGGTTAAAGAATTAGGGTTTTTCAAGCTATGTACTATTAATTTTGAGTTCCAGTCCCCTTTCGAGGGTATGAGTATTTTGAGACTGTTATATATACATATTGATGTTGTTCGAATAAGTTTTGTGCACATCATGATTTTAACGATTATTTATTTACTGTACATTTACCCATAAGGGTTTCCACGGTTTTAACACTTCTATTTTTAAGTTAATCACTGTGCATTTCTAGCTTTCCCTCACAACCGTGGCCTTGCTATGTGTCAGCACTGGCACCGTAGCTAGATTTGGAAAGTAGGGTATAGGGTTATAAATATGTCTGGTACTGAATTGTTCTAGGTTAATATTTGATATGTATTTGTATATATTCTTTTTGCAAAACTGGCTTGTCTGGCATTTTGTTCTCAGGTCAATAGACTTGTTCATGGTTATTAAAAAAAAACCTATTTCGCTGTTATAGTTTTTATCATTTATGTTATGTGTAGTTCTATATTTCAGGTTGCATGTCCTAGTTTTCTTTATTCACACTATAGTTTATATATTTACAGTTCCAAATATGTCTTTCAATTTGAATTGTTTCCTATTTATTCGAAAGAGTATTTTAACCAGAGTTTTTACTTTCGGAAACTACAATTGATGTTTTTGTTTAGCTATATCCTGAGAAAATTGTACTTTGTATTTATATAAATTCCTATTTTTAAAAGCATAGAAATAGACGTGTAATTACTGCTATTTATATATTGGTATACTATCTTTTCAGTAGTTTCTTTCCAAGACAGTTCTTTCTTTCCATGTCATATATTTTCTTGGAAAATTATGTTATAGTTTCTTGGTAATAGTAATACTCTACATAGGTGACTGGAACACCTTGAGAGGGTTTATCCTTTGTTTTTGTATTAGTTGTTTTCATCTACAGGATAGACAGACTATCCATTTTGGGTTATTTTCCTAAGGGGACTAACTGTCCAACCTCCTAATGGTTACCCGTTTTCGTTAAGTATTAACTAGAAACATTTATAATATTCATTCTCTTGGAAACCTCATTCTACAGTAATAGTTTTCAAGGAATAAAATTACTTGAATTCACATTCACATAATATTACTAATCCTGTAAATTCATATAATTACATACTTCAAAATTCTATTTCTACCTCTCCATTAGACAATCACATTCTTAGAAATTCTATTTTTAACGCTAAACATAATAAGAAGATTCATTTCCTTTTTCTTTCCAGTATAATTTACTTATCTCAATTAATTAAAATTGATGGCATCCAACCAACCTTGAACGAGGTTATGACGTCCTCATCTCCCCCCGTTCTCCTCACCAAAGTAGGATTTCACAGTAGCATTTCAAGGAGGTAGACCTTGGGACTCCAGTCTAGTCTCGTCTCCTATAACATGTAGAAAAGTTCCACTGGTTATACACCAGCTCTGGATACTCTCCCCTTTCATTTCCCTAGTTTTTCCTTATCACCTGCATAGAACCCCTTTCCTCCTAGGATTTTTCTTTTATCCCCAGAGGAAAGGTAACTGCTAGTAACTACTTAATCAACTACTTTGGAGTCTTGGAAAAATTTTAACATGAGACTTATGGAAACATACCATAATTAAATCTTTATTCGAAAATAAAATCTTTAGTTCATAACTTGATTAACATGCTTGTTAATCTTATTTATTAAAATAACTTCAATGTCTAAATTAGTTATTTTAATAAATAGGATTAATAAGCATGTTAATCAAATTAAACCACAAATTCATAATGCCCATATCTGGCTCGTAAGGATGTTTTATAAATATCTTCATATTTTATCCATATTTTATGATACCCAGACCTTAGATCTATTTTTTAAAAGAGAATTTCACCTTTTACTTGGTCGAAAAGATCACTGATCCAAGGAAGTGGGTATTTTTTCTTAACAATTAACTTATTAAGTGGTCTATAGTCCATACAAATTCACATTGTACAATATTTATTCTTCACAAACCACACTCGTGCCCCCCAAGGTGACACACTAGGACAGATATATCCTTCGTCCGACAATTCTTGTAATTGCATTTTCTGTTATGTTAATTCAGGCACACTCATTCGGTATGGTGCTCATGATACCGGTGTTTCCCCTAGAATTTGTTCGATGGTAAAGTCTATCTCCTGCTTTGGTGGCAGTCCTTGTATGTTTTTTGGAAATACATCTATAAAATCTTGCACCACAGGTATATTTTCCATCATAGGAGACTTATCTTTAGAGTTAGAAGAGCCTACCTAAATCAAATAAATTTGACACCCATTTCTAATGAATTTTCCCACTTGAGATGTTGTGATAGGACGCAATTGAAGTGGATTTTTAATTCTGTGAAACTCTTGATGTGTTTTGTCTTTAGCCTTATAATAAATAATTTTATCTTTGCAGTCCACTAGTGACCAATGCACTTCCAACCAATCCATCCCGAGTAGTATATCGTAGGAGCCTAAAGGTAGAATATTTAATTTAACCTCTATATGTTGGTTTCCAACTTGTAGGGGACAGTTAAAAACTTTGGCATTAACTCTTCTCTTTGCTCTAGTGGCCAACAATACTAGCTAGGGATTTTCAAACTTCTGGTTCTGTAAGTCACATTTTAGCACAATCCTGGGATTTATATAGCTTAAAATAGCACCAGGATCAACCAAAATAGATACAAGGTGGGAGTACATCTTACCTTCCAGTTCTATCATGGTTGGCTGGTAATCTGCTTACCGATCTTCAACTGCAGCGTTGATTTTGGGTATATTTTGCACCACGTTACCCATAGTAGATTTTTCTTGCACATTAGCTGCAATTTCATTTCTTCCACATTGATGGAAATTATTATAATAATGTGTCTCACCACATCCCCAACACCGTAATGGAGGTTTTGGGGTCTATCCATGATCTAGTCTACTGCATGCTTCAATCAGTCAGGCTTCTGCCAACCACTTGGTTCTCTGTTGGTTTCTTACTGGTTGTCTATTTGTTGAATTTATGGCTGCACCCTTAAAATTACAAGATCTGCTATTTTTAAAATTTGAATTACTTCTCTTCCCTTTCTTACGCGGCCAACTCTGTCCAGCTTCTCCTTTTACCTTGGGTTGCTGATAGCACCTACGTGCTTTTCTAATCACTTCATCCATGTTCTTTGGGTTTACAAATTCAATTTTCAATTTCATATTAGCAGGTAGGTTGCTCAGGATTCATTGTACTTTCGCCTTTTCATCCCTCAGATATGACACATTGCAAAAAGGAAGTAAATTTAGTTACAAATTCATCCATGGATAGTTGTCCCAAGCACAATTCATGAAACTCTCGAGTTTTTTCATCATAAAAAACACTTTGTTAGATATTTATCTTTAAATTACTATTGGAATTCATTCCAGTTCACATTTTGATCTTTGATACATTGCACATTTTTAACTTATTCCCACCATAAGATGGCTTTTTCCCACAATTTTTAGATGGCTAAATGAGCCTTTATAGTGCTTCTATACTTGTAGAATTGAAATTATTTATTCATGTTTTTTATCCATGCTTCAACTTCTTCTTCAACTTCTCTATCGAATGTGGGAGGTTTAATCTTCAAGAATTATCCTTGCAGATCTACCTTATGTTTCTTTATCTCTTGTTGGTCAGAGACATTTCCTGACTCTGCTTCATTATAAGACTTATGTTTATTATTCTGTTGGCTTTGGTTGGGTTCTTTTTCATCATCATGTTAAAATGATAATATCGCGTCCCAAATTTAAGGATTGGGAGTTTAGCACCCCAAAAATCTGCTAATGTAAATTTTAACCACAACCATGTGGGACTTGCACATAATCCCGCTAATGCAATATCAAAAGGCTAAAAGCCATGTGATAATCATGTAAATATTGGAAATTGACTAGAACAACATGTGATTATGAGGACATGAATACTTCTGTTTACCGTGACTTGGAAGAACATGCAATAGGACAATGCCCTACAAAAAGGATGAGGTAAATTCATCCATGGATAGTTGTCCCAATCTCAATTCATGAAACTCCTGAGATTTTTCATCATAAAAAATGCTTTGTTAGATATTTATCTTTAAATTACTGTTGGAATTCATTCCATGTCACATTCTAATCTTCGATACATCGCACATTTTGAACTTCTTCCCACCATAAGGTGGATTTTTCCCGCAATTTTTAGATGGCTAAATGTGCATTTAGAGTGTTGTTATACTCGTAGACTTGAAAATATTTATTCATGTTTTTTATCCATGCTTCAGCTACTCCTTTAACTTCTCCATCGAATGTGGGAGGTTTAATCTTCCAGATTTATCCTTGCAGATCTACCTTCTTTTTCTTGATCTCTTGCTGGTCAGAGACATTTCCTGACTCTACTTCATTATAAGACTTATGTTTATTATTCTGTTGGGTTTGGCTGGGTTTTTTTTCCTCATCATGTTAAAAATGATAATAGCACGTCCCAAATTTAAGGATTGGGAGTTTAGCACCCCAAAAATATGTTAATGTAAATTTTAACCACAACCATGTGGGACCTGCACATAATTGCGCTAATGTAATATCAAAAGGCTAAAAGCCATGTGCTAATCATGTAAATGTTGGAAATTGGCTAGAACAACATGTGATTGTGAGGACATGAATACGTCTGTTTACCGTGACTTGAAGGAACATTCAATAGGACAATGTCTTACAAAAAGGATGAGGTAAAGATCAACCATGTTGATAAAGAGATGCATAAGATAGTTGTGGATGAATTCAAATACGGAACAAAGGAAGAGGTTTCCAATGGCTCAATCTCAAATATTGCAGCCTACTTAAGCTAGATGGGACACCAGAAAATATAGGGACTCCGATTTTATATCAAAAAGAAGAAGTAATCAATCTGTTTCAATTGACTACTTGGATTGGTGATTGTCTTGCCCAATCCATGCATAGAATGAAATTTTATTGCAAATGAGCAAGGATATTTAATGATTTCCTTTCATAAATGTTATACATGCTTCTTTTCCTTTATTCTATCGAAAATATTTTTTACCTTAGCATACAGGTCGAACAATGGACAATGTGACAATTGTTTACTTGAATCAATGACAGAAAATAAAAAGGTCGACTATGGTGAGCGGTGGAATGATTAAAAAGTAAACATCTTTAGTGTAAATATAATGTTTTGTAATAATTATAATTATATAGTATTTTGTAAAGAGAAAAACCAAAAAATTATATAATTTACAAAATACTATATAATTTTTTGTTTTTTCTCTTTACAAAATAATATATAATTATAATTATTATAAAAAATTATATTTACACCGAAGGTGTTCACTTTTGAACCATTCCACCGCTCATCATAGTAGACCATTTTATTTTCTACCGTTGATTCAAGTAAACAACTGTCACATTGTCTACCATTGGATCTGTATGTTAAGGTAAAAAGTATTTTCGATAGAATAAAGGCAAGAAAGAATGGATAACATTTATGAAAGGAAATCATTAAATATCCTTGTTCATTTGCAATAAAATTTCATTCTATGCATGGATTGGGCAAGTCAATCACCAATCCAGGTAGTCAATTGGAATAGATTGATTACTTCTGCATTTTGATATAAAATCGGAGTCCTTGTATTTTCTGGTGTCCCATCTAGCTTAAGTAGACTCCAATATGTATCAAACAATTTTGTGACTAGGCCATTGACAACCTCTTCCTTTGTTCCATATTTGAAATCATCCACTACTATCTTGTGCATATATTTATCAACGAGGTTGAGCTTTACCTCATCCTTTTTGTAGGGCATTGTCCTATTGCATGTTCCTCCAAGTCAAGGTAAACAAACGTATTCATGTCCTCACAATCACATGTTGTTCTAGCCAATTTTCAATATTTACATGATTAGCACATGGGTTTTAGCCTTTTGATATTGCATTAGCAGGATTATGTGTAGGTCCCACATGGTTGTGATTAAAATTTACATTAGCATATTTTTGGGGTGCTAAACTCCCAATCCCAAAACTATATAAACTAGTAGTTGCCCCTAAAGGTGCAACTTGATAACTTTGAAAAACATGACATCCAATAAATTGACACTTGTAGAAGAAATATAGGATGTGATTTAAATATTATCAGGATAAATGGAATGATAAAATTCTAAATAGGAAAGAAATTTTTCTTTGGAGCTGGAACAAACCAGAAAGCCATCATCTATGACGTGCTTAAAGAATTTTATTTCTTGAGAAGGCATTCTTCTGTTGACTTGTTTCTCAAGATAGCAGAGAAATAGACAAACATATACTACAAAAAAATTGTTTCCTATAACAATGTCTTGAATCTGTTGACAGGAGGAGCCATTGAATTGGATAAAATTCCATTGAAGAACTAGCTCAATGGAACTAACCAAGAAATCAATATCTTCAAGAGTACAAAAGGCTGTAGTGTTTTGGGAGAGCATGTCTCGTAATGCAAGAAAATTTTATTGAGTAGGCATACATGAATATAGTGATTCTACATCAAATGTTACCAAAAAATATTTGGTTGGAAAGCATTATGTTTCATGTAAATTGTGGATAAAAATATTGCTAATCATAAGATCTAGCTTAGAAGGCATCATTTTACCTAAAAGGTGTAGCAATTAAGAGAAGGGATTAACAGTGGGAAACTAGTACATATGTCTTTTTCGGCTTAGCTTTGAGCAAATTTTCCTTTATTCCAAGGACAATAATGAGCATGATGGACTGCAGTGGAGAAAATGGCACAACATATGAATTTAAACTAGAGTTCTGGATAAACTGGTTTGGATGAGAATATGACTACCCAACTGCGATGGCATAATTTGATTTTGTCTCCATCTGCGGTTGTAGTGATAGCCTACATTGTTTTTTGGAAAAGGAGGTTTTTGATCCTGATGAGACTACTGAGGGCGCTAAGGATGACATGGTTGTTGAGGCTACCAAGGATGTTGAGGTTGTTGAGAGTCATGAATTTGTCATTGCTGACACTGTTATGATCATCGTTGTTGATGGGGAACCGAGGTAGGTTCAGGAGATTTTTTTAGGCCATTAGATTTCATATTGATGAAGAAGGCTAATTTAGCTTGAAGCAGTTTTATGGATGCATCAAATCTTTGTTGTTGAGCATGAGTATATTTAGAAATATCTCTTTGAAAAAGAATAAAAATCGATTTATCTCTAGGAATGTCGTTAGTTTTTTTTGTGATTTCTTCTCGAGCTGAATTGTGAGGAAAATGAGTATCTGAGTGTGCAATGTGTTGTTTTACCACTTCAGTTTGAAATTGGTTGACTTGATGATTATAGGTTTGATAACAAGATCTACCCATGTATCTGTAACCACACTTCCATAAATGGAATGGTAGAACATGAGTACTAAACATTGGCAAAAGGAGAAACTAGTTGACGAATGTTATTGTGAAAGGATGCAAAAATTCTTTGAATATTTTCTTCACTTTTTGCATAAATAGCCCTTTTGTGCTACAGATAAAAATCATGGAATTATTTTATGTAGGGAATGGTAATAATCTCCTGTCCATATCTGAGGGAAATCAAATCATCAGGTTTGGAAGCTAACCATGGAACTTTTACCATGAGACTTTGAATAACTATGTCGTCTTTTTCTAGGGCATAGAGCTCTTCCACAAAGGACTACGATCAAAGAAAAACCCCATAATATTTCTGAAATTATTTGAAAATGAAGTATGTAACTTATTCCCATGATTTTTGGATGGGTGTAAGTTCATCATTAGGTAACTGGGTGTGAACACTTGAAGATATAGGAGGCTGCTCAGTAGTGGGCCATTGCTGATCTATAAAAGGATGATGTTAAACAGAAGGTCAAGGGTAGTCCCTTGGCCTTCTCTTTATCAACATCCTTCGACATATTAGTAGCGATCCACTACCGAGCTGCCTCCTGAATATTCAAATGCTCGTACCTAGTTACCAGATAATGAAATTCTGCCCATGCTAAAATCATGGGAAGAAGTTACATAATGCACTGTCAAATAAACTCATAAAGCTTGCAAAGTTTTTCTTTGATTGCAGTTTCTTGTGGAAAATATCGAGGCCGTAGAACAAGATGACCAAGTTATTCAAAATCTCATGGTAAAATTTCCAGGCTTAGTTTCTTCTAACCCCGATGATTCATTTTCCTTCAGATTTGGACTGGAGGAGATTACCATTTGATATAGAAAATAATGCTATGCTTTTTATCTGCAACACGAAAAAATCTATTTTCGCAAAAAATGAAGAAAAGCCTCAAAATATTTCTGCTGCCTTTCACAATAATCTTCGTGAACTCTCCACTCCTTTATCCATGTTCAATACTCTTGTTCTACCAGTTCCCTTTCTTGTATTGTGGTTGTAGAAAAGTTGGTATCTCTTGCTATCACATCCTATAATCGTTAAGTCAACCAATTTCAAATTGAAGTGGTTGAGCATCACATTGCATGCTTTGCTCCTCAATGTACTCGTAATTCGACATGGGAAGAAATCACTAAACAAGCCAACAAAATTCTTAGAGAGGAATATATTTTTGTTCTTGTTCAAAGAGAAGCTTCTAAATATCTTGAGGCTCAACAAAAAAAATTGATACATCCATAAAATCGCTTGAAATAAATTATCCTTCCACATTAATTTGCAATGTAATGGAATCGAAAAATTCTCCCGAATGCTCCTTTACTCCTTAACAATGACATCCCCAAAAACATCAGCAATGACAATCTCATTAGCCTTAACAGCCTCAACATCCTCAACAAAATCAACAGTCTGGTTAGCCTTAGCAGCCTCACAACCACAACAAGCTAGATAACCTCCTCTGCTAAAAAACGAGGTAGGTCATCGTCACAACTGTAGAGGGAGAAAAAATCATATCACTCCATTTGTATTTGGGCAGTCATATTCTCATCCAAACTAGTTCATCCAGAAATCCGATTTAAATCCATAGGTTGCACTATTTTCTCAATTGAAATCAAATATGCTTTAGACTCTTCCTTGTCCTCAGAATAGAGGAAAATTTTCTCAAAGCTAAGCCAGGAAATACATCTGTACTATTTTCCCACTATTAATTCCTTCTCTTACTTGCTACATATTTTAGGTAAAACGACGACTTCTACGCTAGATTGTGGGATTAACAATATTTCTATCCACAATTTATCCTCTTTGCATTTACCTTTTAGTCAAGTTATGTTGTTGGGTCTTGTGAACAAGTACATTCCTAGGCCTCCTCCTATGGTCAAAGAATATATTTAAAAGAATCTGTTGTTTTTTATAGGTTATGCATACTAAGACAATTTTTTAGAATTTCTGATGAAGATATCTATGATCACTTCATATTTCCTAATTCTACTTGGGAACCTACTATCGATGATTCTAATTTAAACTATGCTCTTCTTTCTAGTATGAAATTATACATAACTGGCTAGCTTCTTCATATTTCTCGTTTAAACCTCCATTCTCTAGATCTCAATTGATTTCTCTTAGAAGACTTCGTCTGCTTCCAATTGTAATCAAGCGAGCTTATAAGAATTTGAGAATTTTTGTTATTGATAAAGACATATATCTAGCCAAAGCCTATTGGAAATTATCTGATCACAATGTTTATCGTCTAGTTGTGATAGTCCCTTGTGTGATCATTGAGCTCTTCTTCATATTCATGCCAGATTCAGGAACTTATTGTTTGTTAACCAATGGAATTATATTTTTCAAATTGACTTCGAGAATTCCAAAGATTGTGTTTTGTATTTTATCTGGAAAGTGTAGAAAAATCCTCCTGTTGATCATACTATTTGCTCTTACAATGGCTTCATGTTGGAACTTCTTTCCAAGTTTTTGCATCATAAAATCTTGAGCACTTTACTTGCACAACAAAATCATCTTCCAAATTCTCTTTATCTTGTACAAGCTATTGAAGCATAATGATTTTTGACTAATTTTTTTTGGTAACTTTTGATGTAGAATCTCTGTAATCGAAAATCCCTACTCAAGAAGGCTTGCTTGCATTACAAGACATGCTCCAGCAAATCATTGCATCCTTTTTTTACTCCAGAAGATATTGTTTTCTTGGTTACCGAAGTTGAGCTGGTTCTTTGATGGAATTTTCTTCAATTCAGTGTCTCCTTCTGCCATCATATTCGAGGCACTACTATGGGCAAAAAAATTTCTGTATTATATGCTTATTTATTTCTCTATCATCTTGAGCAAGAAGTCAACAAAAGAATGCCTTCTCCATAAATCAAATCCTTCAAGAACTTCACAGATGATGGTTTTCTAGTATGGTCTAGCTCTAAAAATAGATTTTTTTCCTATTTAGAATGTTATTAGTCCATTTATCATGATAATATTCCAATCACATATTTTATTTCTTCTACAAGTGTTAATTTATTGGATATCGTGGTTTTCAAAGGTCTAGATTTTCAAACCTCTCAAAATCTTCTTAAAAAATTCTATCAGAAGCCTTTGAATCCTTATGAGTACATTCCTTTCACTTTTTTGCATCCTCGACACTAAAAAGAGGCATTCTTGGTGAATGAATTAAAAATATATCTTTTGTTTCGTCCCAATTTAGGATCCAGGGGAAAATCTTTGTGTTTATATGTTTTATGTTTTACGCTCTTGCTGTTTTTTATTTCTATTTTAATATTCATTTGTAGATAATTTTTTTACAAGATTAAAACCTACATTTGGTATCAGAATTTTTTCAGCTTCAAGGGGACGAATGTTTTGCTGAGGGGTTTTTTGCTTAAGCCTGAGGTAGACCCTATTCAGTGGGAGATCTACGAGATTGATTCTTGCGGTGAAAGAAGATGGCAAGCAGTGGAAAGATAGAAATTGAGAAATTTAATGGTCAGAGTTTTGAGTTGTGGAAGCTCAATATGGAGGATCTGCTGATCAATAAAGATCAAGGGATCGTGGTAGATCCAGGCACTAAACCAATGTCAATGTCAAATGAAGATTGGAAGAAGTTGGATCGGAAGGCGAAGAGCACAATATGGTTGTGTGTCTTAGATTTGGTATTGTTGAATGTATCTAGGGAAGCTACAATGAAGAATTTGTGGGAAAAACTTGGGACTTTATACCAATCTAAGTCTCTGGTGAATAAATTGTTCCTGGGGAAAAAGCTATATAACCTGAGAATGAAGGATGGAGACTTGGTGACAGAGCATTTAAATGCCTTCAATACTGTGGTAAGTCAGCTGTCATCTATTGATATTAAAAAATTATATGAAGATAAGTGCATTATTTTGTTGTGTTCTCTACTAGACTTTTGGGATAATCTGGTTATTGCAATAGGTAGTAATACAACTACCTTGAATTTTGATGACATTGTCTCAGCCTTGCTGTCGGAGGAAATGAGACAGAGAAATATGGAGGGTCCGAATGGAGATGCCTTATCTGTACGAGCAAGGTCCTAGAGCATAAACAAGAATAAGGTTTCAAGTGGGAGATCCAAATCTAGAGGGAGATCTAAATCTCCTGGAAAGTTTGTAAAGGTGTGTTGGAAATGTAGAAAGGAATGGCACTACAAAAAGTACTATAGATCTAAAGCTCCTAAGAAGGGAAAGGGATCTGATGATGCTCCTTCTGTAGAGGCAAAAACCACCTCGGATGAAGGTGGGGATTTGTATTTGGCTTCTTCTTCAAATAGACATGTAGATCATGAGTCATGGTTGATTGATTCAGGTGCATCTTTTCACTTCACTCCCCATAGGAAGTGGTTCTACGAGTATGAGAAGTATGATGGTGGTGATGTCTTCTTCGGGGATGATAGGAAGGCCAGAATCATAGGACATGGAAAAGTCAAGTTGAAGCTGCAAGGTGGAAGGATTAGAACACTTCCTAGTGTTTTTCACATTCCTGCATTAGCCAGAAATCTTATTTCTATAAGAAAGATGGATGATGCAGGTGTAAAAATAGTGTTCGAGAAAGATACCAGTAAGATAGTTTGGGGAGCACTGGTATTAATGTGAGGAGTTCGGATTAGAACTCTGTACAAGCTTTAGGGCAACACTATTATTTATGGGTGCAACAGTTCTGTGGTTCCTGAAGGTGGAGCGGAAAGCCTAGCGGTCTCTCGAGAAAAGACCATGCTATGACATCAAAGGCTTGGACATATTGGAGAGAAGGGCCTTCAGATACTACATGGAAATGGTATAGTAGAAGGTATGTCTAATTGCTCTCTAGATTTTGATTTCTGTGAACATTGTGTATATGGGAAGTTGAATCAGGTGAGTTTTCCTTCTGGTGCTAAGAGGGCGAACAAGATATTAGATCTTGTGCACAGTGATGTGTTTGGACCTGTGCCGGTTCCATCACTGGGTAAGTCTGTGTACTATGTTTCATTCATAGATGACTTCTCAAGGAATACATATATTTCTTGAGGAAGAAATCTGAATTCTTTGACAGATTTAAAGAATTTAAGGCTCTGGTGGAAAACCAGAAAGAGAAGAAGATAAAGGTGATGAGGATAGATAATGGTGGGGAGTTTTGCAAGAAGGAATTTGAAGAGTTATGTAAGAAGTGTGGTATAGCTCAGCATAAAACTACTCCATACGCACCTCAGAAAAATAGAGTTGCGGAAAGAATGAAAAGAATGCTGATGGAAAAGGCAAGAAGCATGCTCAGTGGTATCGGGTTAGGACAGGAATTCTGGGCAGAGGCAGTGGAGACTGCATATTACCTGGTTAACAGATCACCTTCATCTGTGTTGGAGGATAAGACTCCACATGAGGTATGGACTGGTAAGAAATCCTCTCTTTCACATATGAGGGTATTTGGATGTGATGCATATGTACATGTTCTAAAGGAGAAAAGGACCAAGTTGGATTATAAATCTGAAAGGTGTATCTTTATTGGGTATAAGGATGGTTTAAAGGGTTACAAGCTTTGGAACCCAGAAACAGGGAAGGTTGTGTACAACCGAGATGTGGTGTTTAGAGAGGTTAAAGATGTTGTTAAACATGAAGTCCTACCAAAGGAACCTGAGAAGATAGAGTTTGATCTAAAGGAGGACGAATCAGACTCTACAACAGAAGAAGACTCAGAAGAGGAATATCCACAAACTCCAGCTATGAGAAGATCAATTCGGGAAAGAATACAACCAGAAAGGTATAGTCCATTTGCTTTATGTTCAATTTTTGCCTTGACTATAACTGATGATGATCCCAGAACTGTCAGGAAGGCAATAGATTCAGAGGATGGAAAACTCTGGAAGGAGGCCATGGTTGATGAAATGGCATCCTTGCACAAAAATGAGGCATGTGATCTGGTGGAGTTGCAAGCTGGAAGGAAGCCCATTGGGAGAAAATGGTTGTTTAATAAGGAGATGAATGTAGAAGGCAAGGTGGAGAAATACAAAGCTCGGTTGGTATCAAAAGGTTATTCCTAGGTGTTGGGAATTGATTTTGGTGATATTTTTTCTCCTGTTGCCAAAGTTACTTCTATGAGATTACTTTTATCTGTTGCTGCTGCATTTTATTTTGAGATAGAACAGATGGATGTGAAGACAACATTTCTTCACGAGGATCTAGAAGAGGAGATCTACATGAAACAACCTAAAGGCTTTATGGTGAAGGGGAGGAAAGAACTGGTATGCAGGTTAAAGAAGTCTTTGTATGGGTTAAAACAGTCACCAAGGATGTGGTATCAAAAAATTGATACCTATATACGGGGACTTGGCTTCACCAAAATCAAGGAGGATCACTGTGTTTATTTTAAATTAATTGGTGACCGTGTTATTTATTTGGTCTTGCATGTGGATGATATGTTGCTGATTGGAAATGACAAAGAAATTATCCAAAATTTGAAGACCCAACTATTCTCCAAATTCGACATGAAGGATCTTAGTGCTGTAAACTATATTTTGGGCATGGAAATTAAGAGAGATCAAGCAAAGAGGAAGCTCTCGTTAAACCAGAGGAAGTATGTGGAGACTATATTGCAGAGGTTCAATATGCAGGATAGTAAACTGGTGAATGTTCCTATTCTTGTAGGTTTAAAGTTGTTTGTTGCACAATGTCCCAAGACACAAGAAGAAGAGGAGGATATGTCTTGTGTTCCATATGTAAGTACAGTGGGTAGCCTGATGTATGCAATGGTTTGTACTAGACCAAACATTGCACATGCAGTGGGAGTATTGAGCAGGTTTATGTCAAACCCAGGGAAGGATCATTGGACAATAGTGAAGCGGGTTTTCAGATATTTGCTTGGCACTAGTGATTATGGCTTGTGCTACTAGGGAAGACTAGGATTGGAAAGAGTGTTGGACATTCATGGTTTTTTTGATGCACACTAGGCCAGAGATCTGGACCAAAGAAGATCTACAAGTGGGTATGTGTTTAGCCTATTTGGAGGTGCATTCAGTTGGATGAGTAAAAGACATTACGTAGTGTCTTTTTGAACTACAGAGGTAGAATACATGGCAGGCACTCATGCAAGCAAGGAAGTCGTTTGGTTCTAGAGATTGTTTTCAAGTATGGGGTTGGTGCAGAAAGCTATAAGGATAGACTATGATAGGCAAAGTGTAATTTTCTTAGCTAAGAACCCTGCTTATCATTCAAAGACAAAGAACATTGATGTTCAATATCACATTGTGAGAGATATGGTTGAGGCTAAAAGGGTGTTGTTGGTAAAGGTGGACACTTTGAAGAATGTTGCAGATGCATTGAAGAAGTCTGTGAGCACTCAGAAGTTCTCTTGGTGTAGAGAAACAATGGGTGTTGCAGAGCTAGGCTAATGACTAAGCTCTCTTGTGGCTTTGACCCAGACATGGCTTTCCAGCTAAGAGAAAGAGACCCCATGACTTTGAAAGATATGCAGAGGGGAGCTATAAGTGTAGAAGCAAATCTGATTGAGAAAAGAGCTAGTTTGAAATCAGAAAACAGAGTTACATAAAAGGGTGAAACAATGGCATCAACCTCATCATCTGATGCCAAAATTGACAACTTAGTCAGGGTAATGGAAAGAATGCTAGAAAAGATAAACTTAACTGATAGAGTACCTCCTAGGGAGAACCAACTAAATCCCCAAAACAGAAATAGAAATCCAAATTTCAGAAGAGATCCTATCCAAAATAGACAAAGGGATAATGACCAATAGTTTAGGCGTCCTTTCCAAGAAAAATAAGTAGATAAAGAAGAGGAAAGGTAGACTGAAAGGTTGGAAGAAAATCATGTAAATCTGATAGGATCTGATAGTGAGGGTGATGCTTACCTCACTGAAGAAGAACAAGGATTATTTTCCTCAGAACAAACTGAAAACAATCATGAGGATTATGTAGATTACCAATTGGGATTTGAGAATGCTATAATGGAGGTCCACAAACAATATGATCTTAGGAGCAAAAAGAACCAAGGGACCTCGAAGAACAATAACACAGAAATTGCTGCTAGGAACACCTCAGAAAATCTTCCTAAAAAGAAAACAAACAATATCAACACGGTGGCTAAGAAAATTGACTCAAAAAAAGACAAAACCAATCAGTAAAGTGTTGACCCAAGCTTCCCTAGTACTTCTGCTAGTGGCCCTGATAAATATGTCCAAAGTAATAGTCCTAATAAAATTCAGCAAAATAGAATTGCTAAAAAGACCATGTTTGACAAATCAGATGTAAATATGTCAAAAAAACTAGTTCCTTTTAGCCTTGAGGGGGAAATTTCCAAGATAAAAATTATCATACCCTTAGCTGAACTAGTAACCCAAGATGTATATAAAAATCAAGTTCTAACAGCTTTGAGTATAAGAAATGATACTGATACTTTGAACTTGACAGATGATAAACCAGAATTATTGTTTGGTCGTGAAGTAGAAGGCAATTACCAAGAAGGGGTTGTCCCTCCCTTCTATTTTAGCTTAAATATACATGATAAGAACTTACACAATGCCATGCTTGACTCTGGTGCCTCTCACAACCTTATGCCAAAAGTGGTGATGGAGAGATTAGGCCTAGAAATTACTAAACCTTACAAAGACCTGTATTCTTTTGATTCAAGAAGAGTCAAGTGTTTAGGTCTAATCAAGGATTTATGTGTCAATCAAGCACAAATTCCTACTAAGGGTTTAGTTATGGACATAGTTGTTGCTAACATTCCCCCAAAGTACGACATACTTCTATCCAAAAAAATGGGAGCCAAACTTCAGGGAAGCCTTCAAATGGACATGTCTTATGCTACCATTCCTGTTTTTAACCAAACTAGAAGATTATACAGATAATTTCATATGAAATATATGGTAAGCAACATCGATAGAACAAACAATACTCCTGCTTATTCTATTCATTCAGATCTAGATTCCTTTATCTTGTACAATGAAGATGAAATCAGTAAACAGGAAAAGGAAAATGAGAAAGACTTAACTCCACCAGAACAGTTAGAACAATCCCCAAAAGAAGAATCTAACAGCCCTAACCTTAGCAACCTTGAACAACAGAATCATAGTGAGCATGAGGCAGAAACACTATGGACAATGAGCTTTGATGGCTCTTGTAGCAAAACATGTTCTGGGGTTGGTGTATAAAAACATAACACAAACAAATGAAATTCCTACAAACTTGATTTCCCATGCACGAATAACATTGCAGAATATGAAGCTCTCCTCCTTGGCCTACATTTGCTCAAAAATTTAGGAGACAATAAAATATCAGTCCAAGGAGATTCAGAGCTGATCATTAGGAAAATAAAAGGGGAGTATTCAGCCAAAAACCCAAGCTTAAGAGAATATAGGACTGTTGCCCTAGATCTCCTGAAAACCTTTGAAAAATATGAACTCAATTTCATCCCTAGAGCTCAAAATAAGCTCGCAAATCAACTTGCCTTTGCTGCGAGCAATTTTCAAATACCCCAAGTAAATGAAAAATTCAATGTCAAAGTAAAAAATCAGCCTACAGTCCCTGACAATGAAAACTATTAGCAAGTGTTTGAGGGTGATAAACACATTGATGATTTTCTGCAGTCAAGAAATTATTTTGCTGAGACAACACCTATTTCAAGCCATGAAGAAAGCTATTTTGATGAAAAACAAGTCCAAAAAACAGAGATGTCCTCTACTGTTTATATAAACCAATTTGAATATCTTTATAAAGTAGAATTACTAAAAAAACGAGACCAAAAGGACCTTGAAGTCTTACAATGTAAAAATGATTCAATACCAAGGGGCCTTGCACCATTAGAGGAGCTTTTCGACTTCAATGATGTAGCTAAAAAACCAAAGATGGAGCTTACAGAAACTAATGTAGAAGAACATAACATAGGCAGCATGAATGAACCCAAAATGATCAAGTTATCTAGCACTCTTCCTACTCATATCAAATAGGAATATGTTGAATTTTTCAAAGAGTTTGGAGATGTGTTTGCATGGGGGTACAAAGATCTAAAATCATATCATACCAGCATTATTCAACACAAAATTCCTCTTAAAGAAAATCACAAATCTTTCAAAAAAAAACTAAGAAGGATAAACCATGTTTTATTACCTTTAGAAATAAAAAATATGTATGATGTTTGGATCATAATCCCCCTTAGATACTCATAGTGGGTTTCCAACCTTGTGTCTATTAGGAAGAAGACCGGGGAAATTAGGCTTTGCATTGACTTTAGAAATCTAAACAAAGCCTCCTTGAAAGATAATTATCCCTTGCCTAAAATGGATCACATTCCCAAAAAGGTGGTTGGATCTAAGAGAATATCACTTTTAGATGGTTTTTCAGGCTACAACCAAGTGTTAGTACTCCCAAGTAATCAACACAAAACTGCTTTCACCACACCTTGGCGTAGATTCATGTATGTTAAAATGTCATTTGGTTTGATGAATGCAGGGGCCACATTCCAAAGGGTTATGGACGTAGCCTTCTCAGAATACATAGGCTATTTCATAATCATTTACCTTGATGACATCACTGTTTTCTCCAAAACTGATGAAGAACACTTGATCCATTTGAGAAAAGTCTTCGAGAAATGTAGAAAATATGGCTTATATTTGAATCCCAAGAAAACACTCTTTGGTCTCCAAGAAGGAAAACTCCTTGGCCACATAATATCTGAAGAAGGAATCAAAGTAGACCCCAAAAGGATTGAAGGCATATTGAAAATCAACCATCCTAGAAACCTCAAGGAATTGCAATCTTTCATTGGGAAGATCAATTTTTTGAGAAGGTTCATCCCCAACCTTGCTGAACTCTTGAGGAATATCAAAAATATGCTCAAAAATGAAACAAGAGTTAAATGGACCTTAGAAGCCAAACAGTCATTTGAACTAGTGAAACAAGCTCTCACTCAAGCAACAGTTCTTATCAGCCTCGATTTCAGTAAGGATTTCTACATTTTCTCATTTTCCTCTGAACACACCATTGCTACAGTGTTGTTGCAAAAGAATAATACTGGGCAAGAACAACCAATATCCTTTTTTAGTAAAAACTTACAAGATGCTCCACTCAAATGCAATATCATGGAGAATTAGGCCTTAGCCTTGATAAAAGCATTGAAATATTTCTGAGTCTACATTTTACACTCTCATATCATTGCTTTTGCCCCACATACAGTTGTCAAGGACATTCTAAATCAAGACCCTGATGGTAAAAGGGGAAAATGGATTTCTATTATCTTAGAATATGATTTAGAAATTAGGCCTACCAAGCTGATTAAATCATAGGGATTAGAAAAACTCATGGCAGAATCAAATTTCCAAGCATTATATATAAATATGGTTGATATTTTAGAAGAAACAGAAGAATTCACAGCTCCATACATTGAAGAAATATTTTTGAATTCATCTTGGTATGCTGATATAATTTATGTGCTTCTCTATATTAATACTCCTCCTTCTCTATCAAATACTAAAGCTAGATTCTTGAAACACAAAGCTTTAAATTACTGCATTTTAGATGGGGTATTACATTGGAAAAATGCTATTGGAATATTTCTTAAATGTTTGATTGAGAATGATGCAGGAAAAATCATGCATGAGTTGCATGAGGGAGAATATGGAGGCCACCTTTACTGGAAGACCACAACAAACAAGATTCTTAGAGCTAGCTATTATTGGCCCACTCTTTTCCCTGATACTCAAAAACTAGTCATGAGTTGCCATAAGTGTCAAATTTTTTATGGCAAAAGAAAACTCCTACCTTTACCTTTGCGTCCCATCAGTATTGAAGCTCCCTTTTAGAAATGGGGTTTAGAATTTATTGGAGAAATTCACCCAACCTCATTTTCCCAACATAAGTGGATCCTTACTTCCACTGATTACTTTACCAAGTGGATAGAGGCTATCCCTTCTAGAAATGCTATTGACTTTGTCATTATCAATTTCCTTGAGACCAACATATTGTCCTGATTTGGTTGTCCTAGAAATATCATTACAGAAACTGTTGTTGCCTTCAAATCCAAAATAATGGTTGACTTCTTCTATAAATGCAATATTAAATTAGGGAACTCTACAACTTACTATCCTCATGGAAATGGACTTGCTGAATCCTCTAATAAAAGCTTGATCAACATTATCAAAATACTGCTAGATCAAAATCAGAAATTGTGGCATAGTAAGCTGGTTCATGCATTATGGGTTGATAGGCTAACCACCAAGAAAACAATAAACATGTCCCCATATCAGCTGGTTTATGGCCTAGATGCAGTTTTCCCTACATCTCTGGGAGTTCTAGTCATAAAACTTCTCCAAGAAGTACAAACAGAAGAAAATGACATGCACAAAAGGCTGAATCAAATAAGTCATTTACAGTAGTCAAGAGGAGGTGTACAGAAGGACACAAGCAGTTCAAGAGAACATCAAAAAGATCTTTGACATAAGGACCAAAGCTAATAATTTCCTAGTTGGAGAGACAATTTTAAAATGAGATTCTAAAAGGGAAGATAGAGGTAAGCATGGAAAATTTGAGAATTTGTGGAAAGGGCCTTACATCATTAATTCGATTACGGGTCATAATGCTTTCTTTTTACAAGGACTGAATGGAGAAGAGTTATTTGGAGGCCCTGTCAATGGCAGGATGCTCAAACATTATTTCTGTCAAGAGTCCTAGCTTCAAAGCTTTCATTCATTATACATAAACATTTCATGAGAAAATCCTGAAAACAAAAAACACAAAAAACAATGAAACAAAGAAAAAAGAGGGCAGATTCAAAAGAGGTGCAGCCCCATACCCAAAAAACAATACTGCTAAAAGTGTGCAAGCCTAAATGCCACTACTGATTCAAAAAGAATATCTTGATTAGTCATCTAGCCTAATCATGGCTGAACATGCTTTAAATTTATGTTGATAAGTTAGTGAAAACAATCATTGTCAAGACTATTTCAAAACTTGACTTATCAAGAAATATAGATTAAGGAATATAAGATACTAGTTCCACGTTCTTAAAACAGAACCAAAGAGGAAGATGAGGATGCATTTCGAATGATAAATTACAGCCTTTATCGTTCTATTTTACTTTTATGCAAATAATGTTTATGTGCAGCTTGTTCCAATGCCACAACCATGGTAAGTCAGACTGCTCGATCCTGATTTGAACCATGCTTTAAATTTCATGTCAATAGTTTAGAGAATCAAGATTACCAAACAGTTTAATTTTGGCAGTCAAACAGTTTATGTAGAAAATAAAAAGAGTTCACTAGTTTAATTTGAACTCTTGGAAGAAATAAGGATAGAAGTAGATAGTTTATTTCTATTTTCAAAAATAAAATGTCAAGAGTTTCCAGTTCAAGTGCCCTCAAAGAAAAAATATGTTAGGACAGGTAGGATTGGGTAGGTAGAAATGATATTAAAGGAAATCATATGTTATAGATTGTTAAGATTGTCACTTCAAAGAAATATCAGCAAGTGAAAAAGAAGGGAAATCTACCCAATGGAAAAGACATTCATCTGCTGAAACTTAGAGATTTGATAAACTGGAGGTTCTGGACACCTTGAAAGGAAAGCTGCCCTCCCCAAGTGGAGCCACTGTTAGTCATCAGTAATTTTTGCTGATATCAAAAGATGACTAAATTATGATTCTAGATTTCTAAAAACAAGATTTGAGAAATATTGTGAGTTCTATAAATCTCACTGCCTTCATTATCCTAAGCTTAGTTGTTTCACTAAATTTCTCTATCTTTTCCTTCTGAAAGTTACCTCACTGCTCCAAAGGAGACTCCATTTTCTAGACCTGCTAATTTCATTTTGTTCCCCACATACCACTCTCATTCACTCCCTATTTTCCTCTAAAAAAAACCCTTTTTCCCCCTTTCCTAAACCCTCATAAAAGAAGCCCCACTCCTCTTTTTCCTTTGTATATATTAAAAAATGTAAAAATCCCTTTTACATTGTTTAAACCCAAAACATTAGCCTTTCGAGTGTCCCTCTTTTACATAAAAACCTTGTTTTTATGTTAAAACCCACCCCTTTACAAAATACAGGCCTGAAGCCCTCTCTGCTTAAGCTCTAGCCCCCTTCTACCCCATATAAGCTCGCCCTCAACTTATTCTTAACCCCTCCCCGTATTAATCACACTTCCGCCCCTTCTACCTTTTTTACACCCTGCAAACCTTACAAAAAGGCCCCTAACCTTTGAAATATTAAAAGGCAGGCTCAATTTCTCTCACCCCACCTTTCATTTTATTGATCCATCTCTACCGTTGATCGGGAACCCATTCTCCCGATCCAATGAATATTGCTTCCCCAAAAACTTGCCCCGCATTACTATGACCTCACGCTACCCGACAAAATATCTCCACATCACTTGTCTACCCTAGGTCCCATCCTCCACTAAAATATATTAGAGAAACAACAACGTAAGAAAGCACAAATAGATCATAGAAACAACAACAACAAGGTAAGAAAGCATAAGAGTTAAGAGGCTAATCCTAAATTAGAAGACAAAACAAAGGTATTAGACAATTAAAACAAAAGAATAAAGAGATGATATATTGATAAAGGTCAAAGAAAGAAATAAGACAGTGGAAAGATCAGAAGGATTAAAGGATAATCCTAATCAAAGGATAAGAAACAAAAGATTAGCTAGGAAACCGGTGATTAAAGAATGAAATTCAAAGGATCAAAAGGTTTTAATCAAAGGAGAAATGAACAAAATAGTCATAAAGCAGAGTAAAAGACAGTAAGACATATTATAAAGGTTAAATTGAGGCTTAAAAACATAAAGACATAAGATTAAAGATAAAACAAAAGGTATATTAACCCAAGATAGATTCGAATAACTCAACTTGTGGTAGTTACTCCCCTTTAAAGATATTTTGGCCACCTAAGTGCTTTGTTTCTTTCAATAAAGCATTAGACAGTTATTGGGCTGAGTTAGAGATATTTTTTATCTATCAAAACAATTATTGTAAAAGTTATGAATAGGCCTTAAAAGTCAAACATTTCACCTATTTTTCCCTAGTAGTTAAGATAGGAGTTATTAAAACAGAGAAGTAGCTGCAGATATTCCTGCCTTGAACCTAGCATGGTCTTCAAGGTTAGGAATGCACTTACTCTGTAATAAATGATACTCAAACCCTATCTTAGGCTTCACCTCCTCATTTGTATCATAAATACTGCATCTAAACCTATTATCTTGTTGGCATTTGATGACTCTTTGAACTAATACATAGTCTCTTGGAAGTTGAAAAGAAATTGAAGTCCTAGAACTTGTGGATGCCTTGATTTGTTTGTTGATGGAGGAGGCTAGATCACTGGATTAGTGTTATTTCCTATTTTCATTATGTTTCCATATTTCTTTGTTGCAGTAGAACAAAATTTTTAGGCTAATAAATGTCTTTTGAAAGCACCTTAGTTCTATTTGTTCTTCATTATCTTAATTGATAGGACATTTTAGAGAATTATTAATTGCTCTCTAGACCCCCTAAGCTTGTTTATTTCATAAATAGTTAAATACAGTTGGTATCAAGCATCATTTATGGTTTTCCCTACTTACTTGCTGCCACTTAAACACTTCTTTTTTGAACTCTCTCTCTAAAGTACCATTCTTTAAAGTCTTTCAAAGAGGTTTTGTTTCGATCATACCCTTTGTACTTGCTTAACTAATTGTTTTAGAGATATTCATAACTATAATCAAGGATGTTTAGGAGTTCCCTCTTCTTTGATTATAGTTGTATGTGTGTCTTAAATGTTTTCTATCCTTGAAGGTGAAATCACTAGAAGTTAAATGAGTTTCTCGCCTTCTATATTTCATTGGAAAAGTTTGTCTTGAATTATTATTTGATGAAGTCTGGATTGTAGAATTCATGGTTTGCCTTGTCTATTGATTGCCTCTTCATGTTAAGTAATATTTAAGTCCCTTTGTTGAGAAGTACATATGATAAAGAATTCTTGATTGCCCTTTACCCTAATTTTCATTCTTACTATTTATGTCCATCTCATTACCATTAAAACTTGAAGATCCACTGGCCAAGTTAGATTTTCCTATGATGCTCCCCGATCCATCAATGAACGTATCATGACTTCCATTTGACTCCATTGCCCAATGACTTAGATATTTTCTCATTCTACCTATGCTTCTTGATCATTATGCTCAACCAAAACAAACAACAAAATCCCATGCTTAATAACTAGCTTAAAATCAACCATTCAAAGCAAATAAGCTCATATGCTTTGCAAAGAAAATAGAGAGATCACCCTCTGAGTCCAGGAAGGCTAGGTCCTAGGGCTCTAAAGACTGGTTCTGATGTTACCCTGTCATTTGGTTTACCAATCTACCAAATCACTAGACCCTAACAATTAGTATCAAAACCCTTGAGGTAGGGCAACACCATACATTCACTCCTTAAAGAAGGATATCACTCCACAAGCCATATTATTGCCAATAAATTAATCTTTAACATCTCTCAATGGAGATTCTCAAGCCTCTATATAGGTTTCATACATGCAATACCATGGGTAGTTATCAGGGGTCTCTCAATACTATACATCCAATACAATGAGCTTATCACTTTATTCCCTAGCTATATGTGGTCCCTTACATAATTTGGGTAAACCACTTTATTTATTAACCATGGCACATTTATTTATCAATATTATATTATTATACCATATTATTCCCTTGGGTACCTCCCTCTGTACCCTATATTATCCCCCCTAGGTATACTACCCTCATAGATCGAGGGGATAGATTATGATGAGACCTTTGCACCTACTGCAAGGTACTTTTCCATAAGATCCATCCTTGCACTCTCATCATAGATGGGTTGGTGCATTCATCATATGGATGTGAAAACTACAATTCTCAATGGGATTATTGAGGAAGAGGTGTACATAGAGTAGCCTCAAGGTTTCGAAATCTTAAACAGTGAGTCGCATGTTTGCCGACTCAAAAGAGCATTGTATGGGCTGAAGCAAGCACCCCATGCTTGGTACACTCGGATAGAAAAATATTTCACCAAACTGGGCTTCACCAAAAGTCAAGAAGATGCAAACCTCTACCAAATTGTGGTTGAGGGTAAGCTATTGATCGTTGTTCTTTATGTTTATGATTTAATTTTGACTGGTGATGAGCAGCTGATACAATCATGCAAGGGGGATCTTGCAAGGGAGTTAGAAATGAAGGACATAGGACTCCTTCATTATTTCCTTGGATTGGAAATATGGCAGCAGGATGGTGATATTTTTTTGTCTCAAGGAAAGTATGAAAAGGATATACTGGATAAGTTTAACATGCAGAGTTGCAAAACCATGGATACTCCTCTTCTAGGAAATTGGAGGAAAGAGGATGCTACTTCTAGAGAGGTAGTGGATGCTACTATCTACCGACACTTAGTGGGTTCAATAATGTATCTAGTGAGCATGAGACTGGAAATGTTCTATGTAGTTAACCAGCTGATTCAATCTATGTTTAAGTCTACCAAGCTCTTTTGGAAGGTGGGGAAGCATGTCCTAAGATACTTGATGGGCACATCAAAGTATGGTCTATGGTACAGATGGACAGAGGGAGTGAAGCTGCATGGCTTCACGGATGCAGATTGGGATGGCAGTCCATTGGATAGAAAAAGCACATCAAGAGGGATCTTTAGCATTAGGTCGACAAAATTTTCTTGGTACAAATGGAAGCAATGATCCGCGGCACTTAGTTCAGCAGAAGCGAAATACATGTGTTGTGAAACCAGCTCCAAAAATAGAAGAAAAGAGATATCAACGCCTTAGAAATAAGCCACTTAGAGGGGGAAACCTCCAATACATTACATGAATGAGCAATTCTTAGATGATACAAATGGAAAAACCTCCTTTCTATATATAGGAGTCCATGGGGCCACAATGTAATCCTAGTGGGGCCAAAATGTAACCCTAGCCGAACTAATAATAATAATCTAAGGGCACAATAATAACAATATGGGGGTTACAGGGGTACAAAAATAGCAATAAGGGGGGATTCACTAACATAATAAGGGACTACACTATTAATATAGGGACTTATCATGCCCCTCTCCTTCAAACAAGTGTTGTCCTCAATGCTTGATTATTTATTAATGCTTCTGTATAAAATTCTCATCCTCCCATGTGGAATCTTCTACAGGAAATTTCTTCCACTTGTTGAGATAATTTGAAATTGATCATACTTGCTGAGTTCTTGTTTTTGTGACTGCTTCAGAAATTCTTTCGATGTGATGTTGATCTTTCTGTTGTTTCATTAGATTCTCCACCAAAGTTAGGTTATCCTTTGAGAGTTGGAGAACTTGTTTTTGATGCTTGATGTGATCTTCCACTAATTTATCATCCACATTAGCTATTATTTGATCCTTCAAACTATCCAATTTAGCCTCCATTTCTGCATTTAAACCATCTATTTCATCTTCAGTTGCTCTTCGTAACATCGAAATTTGTTGCACTTGGTATCATAATTTTGATATCTCATATTGCAATTCTTCCTCTTCATGTATCATAGTATAGATTTTTGAGGGCTTAATGGGTATGGAATTATTTTTTGGAGGCATTATAGAACCTAATACTGATAAAAATTCCAAAATATTCCCTTGGAATTACTGCAAACTGCTTTTTCAAACAAACATTATGCAATTTTAAAAACCAAATACACACCTTTTTCTTGCTTTTGAGGAGCTCAATATCGAAATTGGATTATCTCTGTGATTTTGGATCTTCAATATTTGAAAATAAGCCCTAAGGTATCCCACTGAATCCTCTTTTGAATGCCACAGGTCTGACCTGATTTGGATTCTTCAAGACAAATTTATGTCCAATCTGCCACAATGACCTAATTATGGATTGGTTCAGTAGATCGAATATGTAAGACCTGCCATGTGTCATTTTTTGCTCCTTTGGCTCTGAAATTGATAGAGAGGAAACTACAGTCTATTTTTTTTAATCCACTCTTTACCAAATTCCAATCTGATACTCAGAGAGAGAGTTATGAAGATTTGCCCATGGTCACCTCTTTGAGATGAAATTCGGGAGCCTGAAAAAGACCTAAATTCCATAGATCATATCTCTGACAATATTACGAACCAAGATCTAAAATTTTGTGAAAATGTTTCTCAAGATTTTGGCTTCGCTCTCTAAAAATTTCAGCTTCTGACTCTTCGTAGAAAAAACATTATAGCGAAAATTCCGCTATGACCTGTTTAGGTTAAATTCAGGAGCCTACAAAAAGCCCTAACTTCCACAACTCATATCTTTGAAACTATTGTGAAACAAGATCTGAAATTGCTCAAAGATGTGCCTCGAGATTTCAGCTTCTCACTCTAAAAATTTCAGCTTCTAAACCTTCATATCAAAAAATTATAGCGAAAATGCCACGATGACCTGCTTGGAGCAGCAAAACCCTAGAATCCAAAGCTCTTACAAATGTTGTGAAACCAGCTCCAAAAATAGAAGAAAAGAGATATCAACACCTTAGAAATAAGCCACTTCGATGGGGAAACCACCAATACATTACATGAATGAACAATTCTTGGATGATACAAATGACAAAACCTCCTTTCTATAGATAGGAGTCCATGGAGCCACAATGTAATCCTAGTGGGGCCACAATGTAACCCTAGCCAACCTAACAATAATAATGTAAGGGCACCATAATAATAATATGGGAGTTACAGGGGTACAAAAATAACAATAAGGGGGGATACACTAACATAATAAGGGACTACACTATTAATATAGGGACTTAACAACATGGCAACAAGTCAAGCTACATGTGAGGTTATTTGGATGAGAAAGATCTTGGTTGTTTTGTTTAGTTCTCAGATGGATATGATAGTGATTCATTGTGATAATCAGAGTTGCATTAAATTCTTTATTAATCATTTGTTTCATGATAGGTCCAATCATATATTTATCCGTTACCATCATCTTAGATATTGTGTGTAGAGAAGAATAATGTTGCTTTAGTAAATTCCCACGGAATATCAGGATGTAGATATTCTCACGAAAGCGTTCACCAGGATAAAATTCGAATACCATGGAGATAGGATCTGGGTGAAGGATAATGCATTTCTTTTTGAGAGGGAGTGTTGAGATTCACCAAGGAAATTTCAGCACCCACGCCTAGTTCATCAAGCACCTACACTAGGGTGGGTCCCATAGTGTTATTTTTGGTGCATGTATATTTTTAGTTATCCCTTAATTAGAGGTGGAAAATAAAATTAATCTAAATCTCAAAAGAACTTGTAACAGTTAACTGAGTGTGATAAAATCAGTTAGCTAGTGGATTTCAAGTTATAGGTATTTGGTGAGCCATGCTGAGTAATTATAGTTGTAACAGAGTTTGAAGTGGAGTGGTGCATTAGTTAATGCATGTTGTAATCAGTTTAACTCAGTTAAGTGAGTTAAACCCAGTTGTGCTAGTTGCAACTGAAGATACAAGTAGTGACAAATCGATTTAATTAAATATTAATTAATTCATAATCAGTGATCTCACATGCAACTGAGGATTTACTATTATTAGTTTCATACATGTCAGATCTAGTGGAGACCCAGCTGAGATGTAGGTGAAAGGGAAGTTGAGTAACAATTGTGACATTATTGGCTTGCACACATGAAACCAACCATCCATTCGAGTGCCCATGATACTTGCATAGTCAAGGAAGGCCATAATTCCTATCTTTTAGGGATCTATTCCATCAGGGATTGCACAAGTAAGGCAGACTGTCAGGAGGCTAGAAATTGACCAAGTATTGGTCAATTTTCTATGAGGATAGTGTGAGATAGATAGATGAGTTTTGGAGATGCTTGTGAGGAGAGTAGAAATTGTATTTGTTTTAAATCCATGCTGAATATAAAATGGAATATAGTGGGGTTTTGAGCAGCGAGCTTTCCCCGGGAAATTATCTGTGTTGTGTGTGATTAGATTCTTCTTTCCTTTATGTGATTGCCTATTATTTTTTTAATTCCGAAAAATATTTGTAAAATTGATTCAGTATTTAACTTTAGTACATTTTCGAATTGGTTGAATCCAAGATATACATGCTTGTTGTATAATTTCTACAATTTTAAAACAATATGTTGTATTTTTCTTAGATTATGCACTGAGACAATTTTTTAGAATTTCTAATGAAGATTCATATAATCCATTGAGATTTCCTAATCCTAATTGGGAACCTCCAATCGATAATCCTAATTTAAATTACACTATTCTTTCTGGTCTGAAAATTTTACATAACCGACTAGCTTCTTCAGATTTCTCGTTTAAACCATGATTCTCCAGATCTCAATTGATTTCTCTTCAAAGACTTTGTCACCTTCCAATTGTAATCAAGCCAACTAATAATAATTTGGGCATTCTTGTTACTGATAAACACAAATATTTTGCCAAAGGCTATAGGAAATTATCGGATCATAATGCTTTTCGTCCAATTGCAAAAATACCTTGGGGTGATATTTGAGCTTATCTTCTTCATCTTCATACTAGATTCAGGATTATTGTTTTTTAACCAATGGAAGTATATCATGCAAATTGACATCTAGCATATGAGAGCTTGTGTTCTGTATTTTATTTGTAAAGTGCAAAAAAATCCTCCCGTTGGTCATCCTATTTTCTCCTACAATGGCTTCATATTGGAACCTCTCTCCATGTTCTTGTATCATAAACCCTTGAGAAATTTAATTGAACAACAAAATCATTTACCCGATTCTCTTTCTCTTCTACAAGCTATTGAAATAAAACTCTTCCCCCCTAACTATTTTTTGGTAACTTATGATGTAGAATCTCCATATCCAAGTATCCCTAATTAATAAGGTTTGCTTGAATTACAAGACATACTCTCTCAAATCACTACAACAATTTTTACTCTAGAAGATATTGATTTCATGTTAGTGCAGTTGAGTTGGTTATTCGATGTAATTTTCTGCAATTAAATGGCTCATTCTATCAGCATATTTGAGGCACTACTATGTGCATCAACTTTTCTATACTATATGTTTGTATATCTCTCTGCCATCTTGAGCAATGGGTCAACAAAATAATTCCTTCTCGAGAAATAAAATTCTTCAAGCACTTCATAGATGATGGTTTTTTGGTTTGGTCCAACTGCAAAGACAAACTTCTTGACTATTTAGAATGTTATCAGTCCATTTATCCTGATAACATTCGAATCACATCTTCTATTTCTTCTACAAGTGCCAATTTATTGGATGTTGTGTTTTTAAAAGGTCCATATTTTCAAACCTCTAGAAATATTTCTACAAAATTATATCAGAAACCTCTGAATGCTTATCAGTACATTCCTTTCACTTCTTGGCATCCTCGACACCAAAAATTGGCATTTATGTTGAATGAATTAAAATAATATCTTCATAAAGAAAGTAATCAGTCTACTTTTTCAGAGGTCAGAAGATTGTTGTATATTAGGCTTCGGTGTAGAGGATATCCACCTGATTTTCTTTAGGCCTATTTTTCAAAGGTTCATTAGGATCAGAGGGAAGCTCTTTTGCATTAGGTATATGCGTGAGGTCATATTCAATATTATGGCCTCAAAAGGGATCCCTTGGTGTTAAAGTTACAATTTTGTGAAGCCCCTCGATATTTAAACCCTTGGGGGACCATAAACCCTAAAATTTAGGCTCAACATCACTATTTAACCACAATTTCATCTACCATAAATTTTATTTAAATTGGGAATACCATATTATTTCCAAATAAAGTGAGATTCTTATTCTATTTTGAAGAATAACTATTTCTGTAAAAGATTAAAAATAAAATAAAATAAAGTAACGTTCAATTGATGGAGAGATATTATAGAATAATTCTTAGTAATAATAATTAATATTTTAATATTTGCACTATACACATTCGTTTCAGTGCAAATACTAATTTTGGTGATGTGCATTGATTTTTGTGTCACCGTAATAACAATATGAATGAAGTAGAATTCAAGGAGCGTCAAGAAAAAATAGTGAATAGGAATGAACAACAAACAAAAAGTTCAGAAAGAAAGATAGAAGAAATCACAACTATGGTGTATTAACAATGACAGTTAGAAAATATGACATTAGAATATGCCAAGAAAAGATGAAAGAACAAATTAAATGACAAAGAACATATAAAATAGAATACCAAAGAGAATATCAAAGAGCATATCGACAAAGAAAGACACAACAAGTGACAATAGAACAAATATATATATATATATATATATGATAGAACAAATTGAATAAAAAAAAACACATCGAAGAGAATACCAAAGAACACATCGAGAAATAAAAACACAACAAATGACAACATAACAAAAACAACAACAAGAGATGAAACAACAAATTGAACAACAAAGATATCATCAAAGAGAATATCAAAGAGCATATTTGTAGAGGAAAACACAAGTGACATATAACGAGTGTGAAGAGAAAATAATTCAAAAAAATATAGAAGATAATCCAATAGAAAAAATATCTTTAGAGGATGTAGCATAAAATACTACAAACAAAATGTTTTTTAAGAATGTAGAAGAAAATACTACGAAAAATAGGTCTTTAACAAATATCCAAGTCCAAATTTAGCCATAAATTCCCACTGATATGAATATTACACATTGAAAATTTGGTGATAGAATTGATCACTTAGCTCAAGTTCAGATGTGTTATGTGTTCATGGTGTTATACACCAAAATTCATATATTAAAAAAAAATAATTCCAATATGTCTGAGATGTAAAAGAGAAGGAATTCATCATAGTGTTAAACTGAAATTTGTCACCATGACATTTTAGTATCTATATGGGTTCATCATTATTCATATATTACTCCCTTAGAAGTCTAGAACATCAAAGTTCCTAAAATCAAGCTTTGAAATTGAGAGAAAAGCTCATAAAAGTCTTAAAAACACTTGGACCGCATTTTCTCTTAACATCCCCAGTGGAGTCGCCATTTTGTTGGACGGATAAGTCGTTCTTACGGACAAGACAGACCTCCCAAGTGTCCTACGGACAACTAGCAACAAACAGACAAACAAAAACTATTTTCTCTAGATAATATTCAATTCATTAATTAGCTACAATAGGGGTTTTGAAGACCTAGCTGTAGTCCAATGTTATTTGTAATAATATTCTTTCCAGTTGCTTGAAAGAGTCGTCTTCAAAGATCTGCAATCACAAACATGGGAAAAAATCAATAGCACCTACATAGGATAAACTAATTCATGAATTATATATCTATCAAGATGATCAAGGAATTCAGGAAATAAGTAAATCAATTAAATAACTCATTGATAAAACATGATAAAAAAGATACTTAATTAAAAAACTCATTGAGAAAATGTTATTCATTTTTATTATCTTTGATAAAGAAGAGCCTTACAACCATGTCCGCCTTGATGTCGTATAGGCCTTCCTGGGGTCCGGAACAGGCGTTTCTTTTACTCTAACAAGCTTTGCACTCTCTCAGCTAAAATGCACATGGGCCTGTAATCATTCCCACATAAACCCAGTGTTGTTAAGATTATTTTTGAAAACTCATCTCTTGGAAAGAGAATTTGATTATATGGAGTATCAACACATTCCAAGAAGTTTAAACACATTAGCAGATGCATTTTCTTGTAGTGTTATAAGCAGACATTTGCAATAATGAAAGCAGTAAATCAAAATAACATTCGATAATATGTTGAACAGGTAACTGGAAATAATAGTATATCATATTATAGAGTAGTGTTTCAAAAAATAGTACATCGTCCTCGATCATAGGTTTAAAATGCCTTATGATCGGGAAAAAAGTGATAAAAAAATGATATGATTCTATACAATCAATCATCCACTATCTGTGGTAATGATCATGATAATATACTACAACTAGTGCCACTCTACTCAGGAATATCCTGAATGGTCCAGGAACACCAATGACATATCTCTGTAAATGGAGTTGAATGTCGTTTATGGTAGTCTCAGGAATGTCCATAGTCAGCCGCTCCAGATGGTGTTCCAAATCAGTGAGGACCTCTGCTATCTGATCCTATGGTGGTGGTGGTGCTGCAGCTGCATCCGTTTGCCTCCTCTCGAAGGGGCAGAGAGTGACTGTTCAGCGTGGACCCACATCTACATTTAAAATTTTTGTTACTAGTTTTGAACGATTTTAAAAAGAAAATAAAAATTAGAAATTAGAGCATGTCAAAAATATTTTTTACCTGAATCATCCCACTGAACTCCTAGAGGGAGTGGTATATCTCGGTCACCGCAGAAATCTATACCCTCATAAGGAAAATCGTCTATCACAAAGAGTTGGTGCTCTAACCAACGGAAGTATGCCGGGGGAAATCGAACAATCTCTCCACCTTCACTGTGACGCGCCATCAAAGCAACCCATCGAACCATCCGAGGCTCTTGATCTCTACCAACATCAACTGGAATATGTTGCAGGGCCAATAGAGGAATCCTCTCCAGAGAAAAGATGACAACGATCGATCCATATCCAAAGTTATTTAACTTCCCATTCTTTGCTCTAGTTAGTTAGCCTTTGATGCAATAGAAAATTTAGCCCAATTTCCGACGACCACTTTGTCGCTATTCTGACACATAGTCATCGCAAGAGCGATAGTTTGAGGACCAGCAAAACGTGGTTTTCCATTACGTCGCAATTCTGACGCACTGAAAAAGTGTCGCACTACTGACACTTTTTTCGTCACTTCCAAACAAGCGTCTTTCTTCCGACGTTTCCCAAACCGTTACGCTTCCAACGTTTATAAACTGTCGCAATTCCGACGAAATGTGGTCCGAAGTTTTGAACGTCGCTCTTCCAACGTTTGTAAACTATTGCAATTCCAACGAAATTTGGTCCGACGTTTTGAGCGTCGCTCTTCCGACCTTTGTAAACTATCGCAATTCCGACAAAATGCGGTCCGACGTTTTGAACGTCATTGTTCTAACGTTTTTATATTGTCTCTCTTCCGACGTTTTTATGCTGTCACAAGACCGACACATCCCAGAAGCATCATAATACCGACACATTCCAAAAGCGTCGCAATACTGACCCTAGGAAGACCGATGGAAATCATTCAAGACGTTGGAAGACCAACGCTTACAAAGCGTCAGTATACCGATGATGGGTTCAATTTAAAAAAAAAAATGAAACTTTAAAATAGGACAGTAAATCTTCAATATTTGTTATGAATTGTGGGCGTTCCAATGACCGTGAAGTATTAATATAATAAACCACCCCGTAGCGCTTCGACTATAAACAATCATATAAACATGGCTCTGTATTTCAAAAAACAGGTTTAAAATAGAAACATGGCAACATTTTTTTTTCCAATTGATATGAACATAATTCGACCGTGAAATATTAATATAATAAACCACCCCGCAGCACTTCGACTATAAACAATCATTTTTTTTTCACAAGAGAAAAAACACTATTTTGAATATATTATATGAAGTAAAACAATCCATGAAGTCATTACATTTTCACATCTAAAGATTGGAACCAAAATATCCATCCATAAAAGTGGAAGTCCCACCCCAGACAATGACAGAAAAATACCCCATGTCACATACAGGGACATGATATAAAACCCAGTAACGGTCCACATGGAGATTATCGACAATCTGAGAAAGCGTCCAAATATGCCTGAGGCATCTATAAGAAAGTGAAATAGCAGTATGTAGAATAGTAAAGCAACAAATAGAGTACCGACGTCAATTGTTCCAAATACAAATTGAAGTACCCAAAATCCTTGAACAGAGAAAAATGCTAATCATGTGAAGAGTGTGATATGTCCAAAATATAAAAAGACCATCAGAACATATCAATAAACCAGCAACATAGACTAGCATCACTAGTTTTGAAGGCAGAGTGATAACCTATCAACACATAAAATAGTATCATAAAGCGGATACGGGAAATGTGCAGAGACATGTACTGTTGATATACGCCTCACACAAAAAGCATCCATGATAGAGCAAAAATATGTATAAACCCAGGGTCGATTGTATGTTCTGGCTCGCTTGTTCTCGGAAATAAAAACCATCTGCAGAAACCCAGGCTCGCTTGTAAGATCAGGCTCGCTTGATTCCAAAATTGGTAACCATCTGTTGCATCCGAGATGTAAGGTTCAGGCTCGCTTGTTTCCATTAGTAGCCCGCTACAGCATCCACCCTGTTCATAGCAAAAAGGTTCCTGTATATATACAGAGAAAGAGTATAATACGTAGACCATATAAACATGGCTCTGTATTTCAAAAAACAGGTTTAAAATAGAAACAGGGCAACATTTTTTTTTTCCAATTGTTATGAACATAATTTGATCGTGAAATATTAATATAATAAACCACCCCGCAGCGCTTCGACTATAAACAATCATATAAACATGGCTCTGTATTTCAAAAAACAGGTTTAAAATAGAAACAGGGAAACATTTTTTTTTCCAATTGTTATGAACATAATTTGACCGTGAAATATTAATATAATAAACCACCCTATAGCGCTTCGACTATAAACAATGATATAAACATGGCTCTGTATTTCAAAAAACAGGTTTAAAATAGAATCAGGGCAACATTTTTTTTTTCCCAATTGCTATGAAAATAATTTGACCATGAAATATTAATATAATAAACCACCCCACAGTGCTTCGACTATAAAAAATCATATAAACATGGCTTTGTATTTCAAAAAACAGGCTTAAAATAGAAACAGGGCAACATTTTTTTTTCTAAGTAAATTTAATCTATTAATAGTGGGAATAAAATTATAGCATGACCGAAGTCAAAAACATTGCCCAGACTTATGGAAAATTTTTCATCAAAAAATCAAAAAAGAAGACTTCCCTCATACGGTGAAACCAATCTTGAACGTTTACAGAATTCAAAAATATTACAGAGGTCCAACACAGTAATATAATCTAAAATAGGCCCAATTAAGTGGGCCGCGAAGCAAGAAAACCAAATTAACCAAACTACTCCTCCGGTGGTTCCTCAACGATTCAGCACCATCCTTCGGAAGGTCTAGGATCACCAGGTGCTATCTCCACATTCATGCCACCGCTCCCCTCCTGAAGGCCCGAATGTTGGCCGGCTTTTTCTGAGCTCAGACCTGTCGGACGGGTGCATTGTGCCTCCACTTGGGCATCCTCACGGAAAAAAATGGTGATTGAAGCTATGACTCGTGGGTGGTTCAGAGAGAAATTAAAGTAAAAAAGTACAGTTTGCATCATGGGATAAGGTGAAGCGGTGGGGAAATGAGGAGCAAGGGAGCCCATACAATGGCTAGATCCTAGAACTCGACCCCGCCCACTTCTAATGTTTGGATAGCGACCTGCGTAATAATCACTGGACTGGGAAGATGAATCGGTTGAGGGGATGGAGGGAGCACACAGGGGTTGACCTCTAGTGCTCCCCCTGTGGCAACACATCCTTTGATGCAGGAGAGGCATGGGTGCAGTCTCAGCAGTGGGCACAAGACGAGATGGAGAAGCAGGATTCCAAGAAATCGAGGAAGACAGACACAGACTAGACCGAGAGAAATGCAGATTTGCACCAAGGTCTAAGCAGCAGTTCAGCTGGCCACTTCTCCTTCTCGTCACAGTGTGCAGGCAGTGTAACCCAGCAACCAGAGAGGATCTGCAATTCAAAGGTTGCGGCTTGTCTGAAAAACCATAGCGAAACGCCATTTTATCGACCCGACTGTAATGGCATTGAAGAAAACCTGTCATAATTAATCTCTCATTGATGAGAGCCGAAGGCCAGATCATATTGGAACATGCGGAATCGCTAACAGGAGTGGAGGTTCGATCTTGAACAGTGTTAAAACTTAATGCGATTTGATGTGAAAACCTTGGAACTTAATTGAACATCGTTAAAACTTAATGAACAACATTAAAACTTAATGGGATTGATATGAAATCACCACATCCATGTCCCATCACCTTAAACGCCATCGAATGCACCCGCATCCGAGAACAGGGAAAATTTTGATTGAGGACACATGGCAGAAATTGATTGGAGCAGATCTTTGTTTGGGCCGCTCACGTAGTGGAAATCCGGACCAGAAAAAGATTAGGGCGAATTTGATAAGAAATTTGCGTCACAACTCTCCCTCCATACGCCAGCCCAACTTCGGACCCGAAAAATATTAGGGTGGAATTCATTTGGTTTTCGCATCACAAAATTGGCCAACGTCAGTAGGCTATTTTGGAACGCAAATTTGGTTTGAATTATGGTTTATCGTCGTTTGAAGTCTGGCGGGCTCGACTTAAGAAAAATTTTGTTTGATCCCATCTTATAAAATTTGTGCTGGTTTTCTTTGATAATACACATATTTATAATAAATCATGAGAATAAGACACTAAACATGTGGAAGAGTTATATAAATTATTGAGAACAATCATTTTTATGTAAAAATATCCAAATGTGCTTTTGGGAAATAAGAATTCGAGTATTTGGTTCATATTGTTTTAAAGGAAGGAGTGAAGTTGGAGCCTCAAAAGATGCAAGTTATTACAAAATGACCTATTCATAAGAAAATCAAGGTTCTTAGAATATTTTTTAGACTTACATGATATTATTGATCATTTGTTAAGAATTATGCATGCATTTCAAGTCCACTCACATATCTCTTGAAGAAAATATCATTTATATGGAATGATGAGGCTACTTTGGCATTCTCTCTTTTAATGGATGCCATGTCTTCTACACCAACATCGGTTGCACCTAATTTTGGTAAAACATTCATAGTAGAATGTGAGGCACTAGGACAAGGGATTTACGTAACATTAACACAATAAGGGATATCATTGGCTTTTAAAAGCAAGGAATTCAAAGAAAATATTTAGTGAAATCTATGTATGAAAAATAAATGGAAGCAATATTACATGCAATAAAAAATGGGGATAGTATATCATTGGGAGGTACTTTAAAGTCAAGATATACCATGATAGCATAAAGTATTTTTTGGAGCTATGATTTTCATTAGAATATTAACAAAAATGAGGAGAAAAAATGCAAAGTTTTAATTTTGAGATAATCTGCAAAAAGGGTAAGGAAAATTTAGTACATGATGCTCTTTCTAAAATAGAAGAGGCCTCAAATTTATATCCAATTACATTTTCTATTCCTAGGTGGCTAAAAGAAGCTTGCCATAATGGAAAAATGACAATATTACTAAACAAAAACTAAAATTTATAAAGGATGGGATGAACTCTATGGAGCATTGGGAGTGAAAGAGAGATATACTTTGGTGCAAATGTAGAATATTTTTATGCACGCAAGCATATTTGAATTAAAAAATATTAAGGGAGTCCCATGTCTCTCTGATGGTAGGATGCAGGGTTCCTTAAAACATCTCAAAGGATCAAAAAATATATTTTTGGAAGGAATGAAGAAAGATATTCAAAATTTTGTAAGAGAAGGTCAGGTTTGCATAATAAATAAAAGAGAGATAATAAAATCTCTAGGGTTACTTCAACCATTCCACATACATATTCAAGGACTAGAAGATATATCAATAGACTTTATTACAGGGTTACTGAAATATAAAGGTAAGTATTACATTTTTGTGGTCATTTATATAGAAAAATTTTGTAGATTTTTTTTGTAGAGCTCAAAGTACATAAACAACAAGCCAAGTGGCAAAAGTGTCTGTGAAAGAAATTTACTTGTATTGAAGATCACTATTGTAGGAATAAAGAGTTATTTTCTCCAAAAAGAAGCCTAGCCAAACATTGAAAATGCATCAAGGATATCTTTCTATGCTTCATAAGTACATATGTTCTACTTCTAAATCATGTCTTGGAAGTGGTTGTTTTGCTGGAAATTATTCACCAGTTGGTTTCATACCAAAGTATTTTTCTCATTTTTTGCATCCAATACATGAAAAAGATAATGGTTTAAAACAACATAAATATTTGAAATTTTGCAAGAATTGTCTTTCACACTTTGAATATGAATTTTGAAGTCAAGTGCAAGATGCTATATAGGATCAAGTGTCATTTTGAATACCAAATGTTTCACAAGAAACTTCTCAACATGCTACCCTACAGTAAGGATTAAATGACAATATTGCATCAACTATTTCCATAATAAAAGTGCACCTTGGCCATAAGACTAAACAACTACAAATGTTGTAGATCTGACAAGACCACACAATCAAATGTATTCCACAAGGTCAACACTGTATGAAAAATGAAAAGGAGTTTGCAACCAAAAATACCTTAGGCAACTAATTCAATTAGATACACCAAACCATCAGCAAAAAGGAAAACTAGCCTACTCAAAAGGCAAGTGTTTACCTCCGTTGACAAAATTTTGAGTTTCGAAACAAGGGCCTTTATTATCTTGTCAATGCCCCTAGTAATTTGAATGGGGTTTGCACCTGCTGCAACAACCTAAACAAAAAGGTTTCATTTCAAATTATTTTCCACAAATTTAAGATACAACCATTGTCAGTTTTGTATTTCTTAACAAGCTCATAAATTTTGACAAAAGAACCAAATTTTTTTAATACCTGATAGCAATTTTTTCACTCAAAAACTATCTTAGACTCAATAAGCCCAACCCAAAACTAAAAAACCAAACACCATAAGACCCTGCAAAAATGAATAGACAAATTTAGTTCAGATATTGTGAAATTGCCTCGGAAATTCACCTACAAAGAGCTCAGCAATGCTATGAAAGACTTTTTTTTGAATGTGATTGATAATCGATAATTGCAAGCAAGGGTAATCCCCTTGTGAAACCCAAATTTCTGAGCATTTTCTAAAACCTGATGACAGATTCATTGTAATGAACAAGCGCCTAGGTCCATATCACGTCCAAATCTACCAAGCACCAAGATATATAAAAAAAATCCACAGTATCTATGAACTAAGAAGGAGAGGCATAAAATGTATTCTGCTTACCTGTTCGAATAGTGGTTGGGGTTTACGTCATGACAAAAATTTGACAGAGCCCATGTAGCATTTCTTATCATTGAAATTCTGGCAGTATCATTCAACTGGGCAAGCACCTGCCTCAAAGCTCCATGACTGAGGGCAAGATCCCTAAATGTTGTAGAGTCTCCAGCAATATTTCCCAAAGCCCAAACAACCTTACACGAACACCAGTTGAACTCAAAGTTGGTACTAGTTTTTTAAATCAAATTCCAAAATTACAGACATATAAAGATAGTTGGGAAGAATAATTTTATGCCTCTAAAATAAATGTGCTACCTATTCTCGAACATTATCATTACCAGAGGTAAGAAGTTCCACAAATATAGGTAGTGCCCCGTAATCAATCACAACCTTTGTATTCTCAGAGGTTCCTGAGACTATATTAGTCAAATCCAAAGCTGCTTCAAACTACATTATCAATCACAAGGTATCACCATCAAAGCTATAATTTTAAGATAACAATTTATCTACCATTGAAACTATAATTTTAAAATAGATACACCTAGTGAGAGTAGAGGTTAGGAAATTATAGTAAGAATTATTACAAGATATCACTCACAGAGCAGTTGATTGTTCATTGTCTGCTATAAATATAATTTTAAAGAAGACACACTTAGTGATATAGACAACACCAAGTGAGAGTAGAGGTTATGAAATTATAATGAGAATTATTTCAAGATATCATATTACTCATAGTATAGTTAATTGTTTATTTTTTGGTGTAATAATTGTTTATTATTTATCAACACAATCAAACATATTATGAGGGACAGTGATGGAATTGAAAATGGTCTCATAACAAACCATAACGGGCACATCCCTTGGCATGATAGACTCTGAATAAGAAAGAAAGCAAAACAAAGTGATTACTTACAGGATCATAAGCTTCCTGAAGAACAAGATCCAGAACATCATCTGTAACCCCTAGAGCAACACCTCTCTCTGCAAGACAAATCGCTACATCTTTCATATGTAGTCTAGAAAATTTTCTGAGCTCATCACGAGAAAGAGGATCAAATACAACTATCTCATCAAGTCTATTCAGTAGCTCTGGCCTGAAATGTCTTCTAACCTGCAAAAATATTCAAAGGCATGTCAAAGCACTGCAGCCAACTTCGTGATAAAATTATATGAAAAATATGCATACATAGAGTCCAGGAGAATGAAACGACAGGTGTATTGGCAGCTGCCGAGATGCAGCAACTAAAACGACAGGTGTATTGGCAGTTGCGGAAATGCAGCTATTAAAATGGCAGGTCTGTCGACGGTTGTAGGTGTGTGGATTGTTGCTGGTATTTTCAGACCGATTCCATGGAAATATACCAGAAACTAGTGGTATGTCAAACCTAGAAGGTAACCCGAGAGACTGTGACCATCAGATTAAACAAGTAACAGGTGTCGTGCCTAGATAAGAAGTGTTGAAGAAAAAAAAATTGATCTCTTTCATAACAGAAGGCCTATCGGCCTAAATATCTAAGACATGTGGCACTCCATGATAAACACACATGGTGTGTGGATTTGAGTGTTTCAGGTGGTCAAGTGGGCCGAAAATAGGTGTAATTTGGCACCACTCAGAGATTGACATGTGCCAATTGGTACAAGTGGTAGACAATTGGCATGCTCAAACAACGAGGTGATGTAGGAATGACATGAGGGAGAAAATATCAGAAAAGCCCCAAATCTGGAGAACTAAAGCTCATCACCAACCTGAGATTGACAACTTTACATGATATAACCTATGAAATCGTAAATGGAGAAATCATAGTAACAATAAAGTAACCTATGTAACAATAAAGTCGGATTCATCCTGGGAGTGGTAATGGGAGAAATCATAGTGAACAACAGGAAACATGCAGAGTTGCTTACAATGAAATAGATGAAAAAACACATACAAAAAACCTAGATAATAATCATGAACAAGCTTAATATTGAATTATGAACTGTAAAGGAACTTACAAAATGTGACATTATGAACTTGGTTAGGCGCACAAGCAAAAATATCCTGGACATGACCATGGTTGACAAGTTGTATTGCTCATGATGCAAGAGGATTTGTACCTGCACTGCCAAGTCAATCAAAATCCATCATTATCTATACAATAAATACAAGTAATTGATGTAGTATTTTTTACTCTAAGATGCATTCTTATGATAATGTTAGAGCATATGTTGAAAATGTCAAAAAATACCTGAATAAGCTCCTCTTTGTTTCAAGAACAATTTATTGGAGTCACATGAACTTGGAACAAGCCTCCCACGATCTGAAAGAGTAGCAACTAAGTCAACAATGACTTTTTTGTTGCTACGCTGGATCGAGGGAGGTTTGCTCCAAGATTAAATCGCTCCAATAAATTATTCTCTACTAATCAAGGCCAACCACGTGAAGGTGGAAGCTCTTATGCCCCCCCCCACATCACTCTCAATTCCCCAATACCCAATCTATATTTCATTTTTTACTTTCATGAGCATAAAAAAAATATTCAATAACTAATAAAAAAACAATTCAACAAAAAGTACGCAAGGAAACATTGAAATTAATGCTTAACATAAAAATAGTATGATAAATGAGTTTTTTATATAACGCAAAAAACATTCCAAGTATGGTAACGTTTGTCTTATAATAATACAATATTTTACATTATCAAATTTTCTATTTCTTCTTCCTATTTCTAAAGCTCCTAATTACATCATCAATATCATCGTGCTCTGCTCCTATTTCGTGCCTTTCGACCCACATTGCTGACCTAGTTGCGTAGTCACAATGTCTGGTCTCATCCAGTGACGGGGCATCGCCTACAAAAACAGATAATATTAAATTTTAATTGTCAGTTTTTAAATATCATTGAAATAGTTTGGTAATATTAATAAAAAAAATTGCAATGAGATTATTTACCTGGTGCACCAGTTGTCGTCGTTGGGACTGTTGCCCTGTCTTCCTCTCTGGTGGTAAGATCCTCAAGGGAAACATTCTCTGTCATTTAAACAAAAAACGTTATAAGGACAACCATAAAGGTATAATTAGAAAAAATTATAAGTGGAAATTAATTACCGTCACGGCCCTCACTGATAGCAGCATTGTCGGCCTGGTCCCCACTACAATGATCAGGTTGCACGAGAGGATCATCTACATCTGGCTCTAAAACTGGGTTATTTGCCTCGTCAGTAGTGCTGCTCCCCTGATTTAAACAAAGTTGTTAGAAATTAAATTTATGGACGAAAACAAACATATTGAAAGGTTAATGTTTTACCTTATCAGGCATTCTGGATCTTGGGACCTGCCCCAAGCTTCTGCAACGTTCAACTACGGCTTGATAGCCGAAATGGAAAGTGATATTTTTATCTTCCTCTGTAGTTTCTGTTCCGAAGTCATCACCCTACATTACATATGATTGTGTATTTTTAATCATATTTGATAGGATTAAAAAAATGTTGGAAGGCGATACAATTAATTATAAGATGTTTAGTTACTTAATTACAATTCTTGCGACTAATTTCAAGTAGCCGCTCTGGCATAGCTTGTGATGGCCCTTTTTTTCAATCCTAGCTTTGGTTGCCTTCGAGGTGTCAGGCAACCTAGCATCAAAATATTGAAATCAGATATGACATAGCACAATTTTATTTTAGACATAGAGAAAATTAAATCTATTGAATTAAAGTTGTAATTTACCTTGCGGGTCCAGTTGGCATTTTTCCTTCTTTCTTTGCCCTTTTCTCTTTTTTATCATGGATGAGTGCTCTCCACTCACTCTCTGGAACTGTGAGAGGATGCTCGTATCTAGGGTTAAATTTCAATTGCATCCTATAGGTGTCCCTGGTATATTTCAAATATTTTCCGACTACCCAAGCCAGCGTTGTTCTGTAAAATTTGCTGACCCCAAAAAGGGCTTCTAGATAATCTAGAAGTTCTTTTTTTACGTTGGAATTTTGGGAACTCCACCTTGTGCGTATGGTTGGGCCAAAAATTACCAACGCATGGCTCTCCAAAAACCTGTAGAACTCATTGTTTCCTACACAGAAAAAAGATATATTATCATTAATTTAAAAATAAAAATCATGATAAATATGTTTTAGATAGAGTACATGAAATAAGTTAAAATATTAAAATTTACCTAGGAGTTGTACGTTCTTTATAGGGACACCTTCATCGTTCACCAACAACGTGCCATTAATGGTCCCTGTGGAGCTGACACGTTTAGCTCCAGGAAACACAATAATGTAGTTGGCCATATCAGCCTCATCACTGCCAACACGTTCAGTGGTTGGCTGGGTGTCTGCTCGGGCAGGGTGTGTTTCGTGGCTGGCATCTAAAGGAGTAGAAGGTGTACGAGAGGGTTTCTGGGCAATCTCTCACCCTTGTGTCCCACTACAACCAACACCGGGTTCAGAAAGTGCCAGAAAACGCTACATACAAAAGAACTTTTTGTTAGTTTAGTCAATGTAAAAATTAAAAATCAAACTATCACAATTCATCTCATGCAGAACAAAAAAAATATCCTTTTGACTTTTTATTATTACCTGATATGTTTCTAGTCAGGTCATAAGTTTTTTTATCCTCTCTTCTATTTCAGGTGTTTGAGGCGCGTCTACCAAATTATTAAATTCTGACCTTGCATCTCGTGCCTTTTTTCGCAACAAGAGCACTGGAGATAGGGATGAAGAAAGCTCTTCCTCAAAGAGGGAATCATTAGGCATACCATGGATAGGTGTCTGCATATTTGAACAAAATTAATATTATTTCAATTATGTAAATAACTAAAATACCTGAAGATAGAGCAATGTTGGCACTTTACATGTTCTTCCGCTGGCCTATTTCCGTGATCATCCCGTCTCGGGGTTGTTCCTGTACTGCCCTGATCAGTCTGCCACATTGCAATAAAATTATAAATGTAAAAACTTGAAAACAATATATAACTTGAAAACACAAAATGAAAACTGAAATAATTTCTAATAAGACACAGGAAGACAGAGTTAGAGTTTCAAATATTCCTTGCATTGAATTCAGTCCTGGAAACATGTCATTGCACATTAAGGCACCCAAACAAGAGACAAGTTGACAATGAAGACCTTATTGAATATATTGTTGGAGCAACTTATAGTAAACTTGTTGTGAAGACCTTGAGGACATTTTGGAGCAAAATTGTTGAAGCTTATGGTATAGCGTTGTTGGAGACGATCTTGAAGGGCCTTGAAGTGAAGCTTTTGGAGCAACTATTGAAAAATCCTTAGAGAATTTAAGTAAGGCACTTTCTATCTTCCATCACCCTTTTCCTTTCAATATCCTTTAAACGATTTTGTTGATATTTAATGTTTGAAATCACGTTATAATTCCTTGATTATATGTGTTTGGGGACTTTCCCTTTGAAATTACCCAAAAATACCTTGGAAATTTTATCTTCAAGATGCATGTCTGACCCTATTGTTCAATATTTTGATTGATAGTAGTAAACATAGAGAGTTAGGGGCTCTTGACTTGGTTTGGTTGGGCCATTAGATCCCTAACATCTACTAGGGAGAACCCCCCTTGAGTTGGAGGAGAGCTAGCCTGAAGTGAAAAGAGGTTGGTGAGGTGACAATGGGGCTATTGAATTACACATGGTATCACACTTTAGCTCTAGGACTTTATCTTGAGAAGTGCAAGATTTTGCTATATCAATTCTCAAATTGTTTACAACACTATTGTTAAGAACTAATAAGAAGTGATGTTGAGGGGTTTTTGGGTATAAGAAACAATACCATTTAAAAACTAGGGTTCTCAGTCCCTGGCATTCCTTCACCTGGGCCTAGGGGCACACTAGAATAATTTCACACTAAACCATGCAAACTTAAAAGTAACTTAACAGATCCATAAAGTAATAATAATCATAATTCCTAATTTCCTATTGTACGATATGATGCAAATTATTCAAACATGAAGCAATGAAGACATGCAATGTCTGAATTTTAAGATTGATGAACCAATACAAGAAGTTAGAAACTACAACTTTGATTCAATACTCTGTGTCCTAACTCTAGGAAGGAATCTAGTTTGTAGTACAGAACATGCATCGTGTATTATCAATTCTTAATTGACAACAACTAAAGGTCATCTACCTCATCAATTCCTTCTCATTTTGTGTTTTTATGTTATATTCCTTATAAAAGTGTCAAATTTCTCTCAAAGTAAGCAACCACTGAATAAAATAAAAAATAGTTGAGATATGATTTAGAAATGGTCATTTATTTCTTGAAAGGATCTTCACAATTTCTTTGGTTGTTTTTCATCTCAAGAAACAAGAAATGACCTAAGAAACTATCATGATGTAATATAAGAAACAACATGGTGCAATGGCCATTTTCAAAGCCAAATGATGTCCATTGAGGACATGGCCTTTATTTGGTTCTTGTTTCATAGGAGTTTCGGGTAGAAATGGAACTTTGTTGTACCATTTCCAATAGTAAAAAGGGAAAACCTTCTTTTTCCATGGGAAATAATTTACCTTTCCTTTTCAAGATAATCTAAATCACAAAAAATATGAACTATACTGCACACATTCTTGGATAATGTGAAAGTGGAAAAGGAATACCCTACACAAGTGATGCACACATGTACATTTGAACACTAATAGATTTTTGTAGTTGAAATGCAATGTTTTTTTCCATTTAAATGTAGGGTTTTTAAAGCAGGGAGAAATAATGGCTGCCAAATTAATAAGAGTTTCTTTGGGAAAAATTTAAATCTTGTATTGGGTGATGAAGATAATAGAGGGTATTGAATCTTGATTCTTGACATTGTGTTTAACTTGAATAACTCAAATGATTATAAATATCAGTGGATGAGTTCTTTTTTTCAAGCATGTCACTCAAAACTCTTATGTCAAAGCATTGTATGATGGCTAGAATTTTCTTATTTCCCTTTCTTCAGTTCAATGTAAAAAGTATATTAATATATTGGAGCACGAATGATAACTACAATTGTTTGCTCTGCAGTATATCCAGCCCCAAGATTATGAAAAGTTTTCTCAAGTGGAGCTATTGGTTATTGATGAAGCAGTTGCAATTCAATTGCCTGTTGTAAAGGCTTTGCTCAGGCCATATTTAGTGTTTCTGTGCTCTACTGTAAATGGGTAATAATTATAAATGAGCCAACCAAAATCACAGATTTTGTAACCATTCGGTTTCCATGGATAGTGATGATGATATTAACCCTATATATTAGTTAACTATATCTATATGAGAATGATCTCAACATTGACCTTGATATGGTTGTATGGATGTGACCTTTGGTATGTCATCAGAAAATCTCCAAATATCAGAAAATTCCCAAATCTGGAGAACTAAAGGTCATCACTTTCGATCTGGATTACTACCCTTGTGATAAAGTTGATGAATTTCGATCTCCCATTCTCTACCACTTTGCACTTCACCTTCAATATAGATCAGACCAAGGGAAATTCGTTACTAGGTGTTGAGATGGATGAGTTTGTCGAACTAAAATACATAGCTTAAACTTCATGAAACTGGTGGAGTCAAATTCAAGCAAGCACAAACACATCTTACACATCCTCTTTGAAACTCATTCGAAAGAACATTGGAAGACATCTAGAGAGAACCCTATAGCCTAACACAATCCAATGGAATTGACCAAAAAAACCCAAATAGAGTCAACCCTACTATAGGACGAAGAGCCTGCAGTAAGAACTTACCATTTTGCAAGAGCTGAGGGCAAATGCTGAGGGCAAATGCTGTTCTGCAAGAGCTGAGGGAAAATGGTGAGGGCGAATGCTGTTCTGCAAGAGCTGAGGGCGAATGCTGTTCTGCAAGAGCTAAGGGCGAATGTTATTCTGCAAGAGCTGAGGGCGAATGTTGAGGGCAAATGTTGAGGGAAAATGATGTTATGCAAGAGCTGAGGGTGAATGCTGAGGACGAATGTAGGGTGCATGCTGTTCTGCAAGAGCAGAGGGCGAATGCTGAGGGCAAATGTTGTTCTGCAAGAGCTAAGGGCGAATGCGCGCGTGATATCAGATGTTAATGTAGTTTTTAATAAAATCATTTTTATGTAGCACGCATATAAGTGTCATAGTTTTTAATAAAATCATTTTTATGTAGCGTGCATATAAGTGTCATTATACCGACAGTGGCAAAAGCGTCGCTATTGTGACGACTGCCTCCAAACGTCGCAATTGTGACACTTATACATTGTGTCGCACTTGCGACGTTTGGAGGCAGCCGTCGCAATAGCGATGTCTTCCTCCAAAAGTCGCAATTGCGACACTTTGTCTAAGTGTTGGTATTGTGACACTTTTCTCTAAACGTCGGAATAACGATGGTTTCGGGCAGGATTGAAAAAAATTGGGGAAATTTCCGACATTTGGTCAAAAGCGTCGGAACCAAGCGTCGAAATTTCCCCCAAATGTACTAGTGATGTTAGCCAAAACTGCCTCACACCAGTTGAATATGGTGCCTCGAAAACAATCTACTACAATCCGCATTTGAGATCCAGTAGCAACATGCAAAACTGCACTTCCACATAACTTGGTTACGGTAAATGCAACCACTTTTAACTCAGGACGGATGATAGTTTTAATATCAATCCATTTGTCTTTAGGATTGTCTTCATCATTGCCAAACTCTAATTGTAGGTTAGCGACAGACTGGCCACCTAGCCTAGCCCCAAATAGAGAAAGTGGTTCACCTCTTTTAGACAAACCAGTCAAAAAGTATATGTCCTCTAGCTCAATTTTGAGCCGATTGCCTCCAATCATAAAACACTGGTCCTGTACATCCCACTTGTTTACCAACCAAGTGAGAAGGTCTACTTGAGCTCTCATGCCACTGATAGACCAGAATTTAAGTAGTGCACATGATCTTAAAACTTGTAATGTAGGCAGATGAATCATTGCAGATTCATCCACCTCCTCATGTTCACGCTCCCGCCAAATGAGCATTGTAAATATCCTACAATGAACAAAATGAAATATTAAAATCATTTTAAAAAGAAAATTTTGGGTATTTTGGGAAGAAAATATGTTTTTTAATTATTCACGGTGCCCCTACACTTTTCATTCATAGATAGTGCATAGCTCCACACAGGCTTTGTGCTAAAAGTGCGGGACCACGACATTTTTCTTTGTAAGAAAATGTCGGGGTCCACAGGTGCCATGTGTCTTACCTGCGGACCCCCGAGGGTAGAATTTTGAAATTAATTCTTCTCCAAAAATGAATTTTAAACCCTAAATTAAGGAAATGAATGGATGAAAAGCAAGGAAAAGAGGATGTGGATTACCTGGAGCAGACGGTTTTTGATTTCAATAGTCGGTTTGTCCAGAATCCTCTCTGGAGTGATTTTTGCCAAAAGCTCTCAAATTTTCACTCTGAACTCAAAAGGTAAAAATGAATTTGGAAAACTCTTTTTTATAAGTTTTTTCGAATAAATGAAATTTAAATTTGTTTATTTTTCACTTTAAAAATATGGTTTTTTAAAATATTTTTTATTATTGAAGTAGGTACGTTTAATTTTTTGAGTTTTTGTGTAGAATTCGGATTTTTCAAGTGAAATGGTCATTTTTTATGAAGATTATACTTTTATCACTTTTTCAGGCTCTTTAAAATTTACGAAAAAGTGAAACTATGGAGTTCTCTTTTAAGCCCTTTTCAGACTCTCTAAATATGAAAAGATTGCTGAGTACTTGACTATTCAAACTCGTTAAAGGAAATGAACAGTCGTCCCTTCAGTATAAGTTTACCCCTTTTCCAAACTGAAACAGACTATTTACGAAAAAGGTATACGCTTACTAATCATGGTCAATAGAGTTCTCTCCTACATTATTTTATCCTTTTTCGAGCATGAGAGACTAAAATTACGAAAAAGAACACCCATGAAGTTTTCTTAAGTTTTTCTTCTGACTCTCTAAAAAAGAAAAACATCGAGTTTCTCCTATACTAGACTCATTAAAATTTAACAGTAAAGGACCTTTCGATTACAAACAGGAATGGACCACTCCTTCTTAGGGTTCGATTTTAAACTAAGTTCGACTCATCCGAAGGATGAGCTTATAAATAAGCAAATGTTATCCTCCTCAAGCTTGTAAAAAATAAAGAGGTACTTGCCAGAAATAGTGGGGGAAAAAGAGAGAAAACGAATTCATTTGTTACACTTTGATTTAAAAGAAGTAAACCACTCTTGAACACGACACTTTTTGTCACACTTCTACCTGGGTTGGGAAAATCCTTTGCCTATTAGTTAATCAAACCACATTGAAGGTCTTCAGCCGGTTTCTGGGTATTATCTTAGGGAAATTGTTACCAAACCATCTGCAGTGTCAGTATGTGTTCAAGAGGACAGTCAAACAAACCATTCATTTGCAAACATTTATCTCCATTCGCGTTGACCATCCCTGATTCTGTCCTTGCAAAAAATTTCTTCAAAACTTGATCTATGGTTTCGTGTCGTGAGCTTGCTTACGAAGGATCACTTTCTATCGATGATAGCTCATCATCTAGGAAGTTGATCTAGAATCCATCAGTACCTTGAAATATGCATGCCTTGATGGCAGGTTTCTCGCCTTCGATGATAGGTTACATCATTGACCTTTGATCGAACGATTTCGTGAAATGTTTGACTTCATATCACTTATTCACATTTCATGTATTGTACTAAGTACTTTGAGAGCCATTGTTATTATTGGTGGTTTCTCTCACATGTGTTAACAATTCACATCATTGACTGGTAATCAAGTGGGTTCTACCATGTTCAACTTCAACACATTTAATCGCATGGATAGAATCGTACTAGTTCAGGAAGCTGAAATCAAGACCCTGGATCTAGTTTACACCATCCATGCTACGAGGAGTTTTATTATTCATTATGCAGTAGACTATTTATTACAGATGGCTGCGTCCATGATGTGTCTACAATATTGATGTAATATTAAAATCCTTTTTGTATAGTTTTTGATCTGAGTATGGGAATTCCTACCTCTGTGACTATATATATGTGTGTGTGTGTGTGTGTATATTGAATTTTTTACAGGATTCTGACTGGAGTGTCCACAGGCTAATCCTTGAAATGATAAAGCACATCACTCTTCGAATGCTCTCAGACTTCACACTTTAGGGGGCAATTTGTTACACTGAATTTGTCACCATGACGTTTTAGTATCTATATGGGTTCATCATTACTCATATATTACTCCCTTAGAAGTCTATAACATCAAATTTCCTAAAATCAAGCTTTGAAATTGAGAGAAAAGCTCATAAAAGTCTTAAAAACACTTGTACTGCATTTTCTCTTAACATTGCTTGCAGTGCCACACTTTTTCAATCTAAAGCATACAAAGCTAAATGCACTTTTTCTTCATTAACGGTGTGGATCCCTATAAAAGGTAAAATGAAGGCAGAAAGTAACATTTAGAAGCCCAACAATCAAATCTGGAAGCTTCTAGAAGTAATTATCTGGTCGAAGGTTCACTCCTTTCATGTATGGTCATTCCTCCATTATGGGAGCCTACCCCTTGGTTTATGGAGCTCAATCCCTTCAAAAGAGCATTCTATCCCTTCTTATGTGGAACCATAACCTCCTCTCTTTTCCTATAAATTGAAGCCATAGTGCAGCTTTAAAAGCTAGTGTGTGAGATAGTGGAAAAGTTAGCGAGTTAGACTTTGAGAATTCTTGAGGAGAAATGCTGTATAGACTCAGACTCTCTTAACTGATCATTATGTGGGAATGATTACACACCCATGTGCATTTTAGCTGAGAGAGTGCAAAGCTTGTTAGAGTAAAGGAAATGCCTGTTCCGGACCCCAGGAAGGCCTGTACGACATCAAGGCGGACACGGTTGTAAGGCTCTTCTTTATCAAAGATAATACGAATGAATACCGTTTTCTCAATGAGTTCTTTAATTAAGTAGCTTGTTTATCATGTTTTATCAATGATTTATTTAATTTATTTACTTATTTCTTGAATTCATTGATCATCTTGATAGATATATAATTCGTGAATTAGTTTATCCTATGCAGGTGCTATTGCTTTTTTCCCATGTTTGTGATTGCAGATCTTTGAAGATGACTCTTTCAAGCAACTAGAAAGAAGATTATTACAAATAGCACTGGACTACAGGTAGGTCTTCAAAACCCCTGTTGTAGCTAATTAATGAATTGAATATTATATGGAGAAAATAGTTTTTGTTTGTCTATTTGTTGCTAGCTGTCCGTAGGACACTTGGGAGGTTTGTCTTTTCCGCAAGAACGACTTATTTGTCCAACACATAGATTTTCATCTAAAATCATATGAATCTGGGACAGCAAACTAAATTCCTTCAAGATCTCACCAAATTTGAGGATATGTTGGTAGCATGTGCAATTCCAATTTTGCAGGTTATGCATCCAATAGGCGGACAATAAAAATATAGAGGACACACCATAAGTTTTCCACAAGAGGTTTCCTATCTTGCCATGAGGTTACCTTGACATATTCAAGACTTGTATTTCATGATTGTGATACGAAATAAAGGTGTACAAGGGTCACATTATGATTTTACTCTTAGAAAATATAACGTATTGCCTGCACTGAATTATAAGATTAGGAATAATTCATATTATCATGGAGTTCAAATTGATGATAATGCACTGAAATAATTACTTAAAATTCCAACCGATGTATCAAATTTTATTAAATTTTTTACATTACCAGAGATGGACAACGATACTATGTTTTCAATGTTGGAAGGGGTTCAAGAGATTGATGATACATTACATGGTTCACAAACAACTTATTTTGCAACAAAGCCTCCAAATGCATGACGAGAGATTGATATTATTCGACATTGGACAAAAAATTGTAATGTGGATGAAGATAACCTGAATGTAAAGGAAGTTCTTAATTGGCCTAATAATGGCTCATCTCCAATCATTGAGTATAACATTGTGGGATTATTCGATATGGAATTTCTAACATTTTCCCCAAATGGTGAAGCATATTGGTTGCAAGCATGAAAGAGAAATGTGCATCTACACGAGTATGAAAAACATCTTCTTCAATATCATGAAAATAGGTTTGGAAGGAACCCATGTTTTAGATATATTTTACTCAATATTATCATGAGACATCTTGATTAGTATTCGTTTGCAGGTTTTGTAAAGAGGAATATGAAAGATCTACCAAAAAGAGTGGAGGAGTTAAGAGAACATTTGCAACATTTTCCAGAATCACAACTTCGAGAAATATTAATGCAATTTGGAACAGTATTAAAAGGCACACGTGCATATTGTAGTAAATTTCGTGCTGAACTATTTGACTTGATTCAACATATTATGAGTCCTAAAATATTTTTACATTAAGTGCGGTAGATATGCAATTGCCATATTTGCATAATTTAATGTCGGGTACATGTCCTATAGATCTGACGGAAGCAAGGAAATACATACGTCAAAATGTAATTGGTAATCCTAATATTGTAGCACATTATATACACTTAATACATAAAATATTTTGAGATGAAACTTTTGAACGTTTTCATCAAGCTACAGATTATTGGTGTCACTATGAGTGGAAACATTGTGGATCTCCACATATGCATGGATTTCTATGGCTACAAAATGCCCCTAACATGGACACATTGAATTGGGATCATGTTATCCAAGTTAAAATTGCAAAATAATATTTTGATGGATTTATACATGCTATGAATCCCTGTGATCAACATAAAATATACATTCAAGTTAGACTCATTGTTGATGAGCATCCTTGCTTAAAGAACACATTAAAAATATTTCAATCCAATCCTATGATTTATTATGAAGAACTTATTAATTATGTTGAGCATCACATCACCTGCAACGAGAGATCTTGCCTTTGAAAATAATGCAGGAAGATTGGTATGTCAATATAAGGCGCCATGGGATCTATATGATGAGTCAAAACTTTATGTTGATGAAAATGGAGAAAACAAGTATGATCGAAGATGAAATCATGATAGATTGAATAAATACAACTGTGAAACATTGATGATTTTGAGGACTAATATAGATTGGAAACCTATTCTTTCGAAGCATGTCGTCATTAATTACATAACAAAATATGCAGTGAAGCCTGAAAAAGCATCAGTAACATTTCATGATATGTTGATGCATCTCTCTTCTATTGTTAATCTACATGAAACAACAACACATGCATATAGGAATTTTTTTTGTGAAAGCATTGTTGACAGAGATATATGTTACACATCACTTTGTCACCATTAGGAAAATCCCCACCAATCCAGATCTCTCGCTATCTGATGAAGTGTTCCAAGCATTCCCCTATAATGTTGGAAGAAAAACAATCCTAAAGACAACAATAATCATAGATTACATTTCTTAAAAAACTATTTTTAAGAACTTGTGCAGTTTCCCTAGCCATTACTTGTATAAGCACAATTTTCAACATTGTGTTATGCGCAAATCTACGTAATGTCTTCCACTAAAACTATGCAAATATCTTAACGAAAATGAAAATAAAAATTTATTTCTAGAAGCCTTGTTGGAGGAATATTTCCCAACTGAAGTCATCGGTCCCCTACATACTTGGGCCTCATACCTCTGTTCATGGAGAAAAATCCCTCTCTTTGTGGAACCCTAATCCCCCTCTTTATGGATTTCATCCCTTGAGAAGAGGATCTCAAACCTCCTCTTGGTCTATAAATTCAACACAGACCAGAGGATGAATGGGGGGACTTCCGAATGTAAAATTATGTTGTTGGTTTAGGGCTAAAAAGCTTGTCACCTAAGGAGAGGATTAGAGACCATTGGGAGGATGATTACATAATCAAGACCAAGGTTGTAATTCTTCTTCTTGTTCAAGATTAATACAAGCACTCTTTCTTTCCTAGTTGCACTTGTTCTAATGCTATTTTCAAAACTCCTTGATCTTTTACATAATTTATAACTGAATATTGGTTTAATATGGTGATATATTTTATGTTACAATTTCAATTCACTTTGTGTTTTACCTTTATCTATGTTATTCTTTCATACCTCTTTTGTTTATGTTTATGGAGATCTTCTCTTGAAGCAACGAGGAAAAGGTTTTTGAAAGCATCGGAAGAACTTCCACAAGCATTTTGTAGAAAAGCTAAGAGGCTCTTGCATACTTCATACTACATACTTTAGTTATAAATCAAGGAAAGGTAGTAATAACTTGTTAGTTTGTTACTATATCTATTTTAAATCTATGGAGATCGCTCTTGTCCAAATGAGCAATTTCTCCACCTTAAAAATATAGTGACCATACTAGGGAATGATTTTTTCTTCAATATGCCCTTTTATGAGCTCTGATTGATTTTTATAGCCTTGTTTGACAATATTTTGAACCTTGAAAGCTTAATGTTCTGTATTTTTAGCTTTGTTTTTTATTTTTCTTTAGTTTTCTCGTCTCGCGCACTTTTTCATTAGCAACAGTGAACAAATTTACACATTTTTCCTTTAGCAATAGTACATTTACGCAATGGACCTAACTAGTTACTCGCGCATGTCTCTAAATTAAAAAAAAAAAAATAGTTTTTTCTTTTGATGTGTCCATACTTTTTTGATTTCCTTAATTTCTTGGGTCAGTTTACATTTTGAAAATTTCCATGCTATTTTTATTTGATGTTTTGAGTTTTCTTCTTGAGAAATTACTTATCTTTGCAAAATAGCATTCAGGGTTTGATTTGGTGAACAAATTATTAATCAAAAGAAATATTGGTAATTGATGATATAGCTTGAGCTTGTCCTTGTTATATCAAAATATAATAGTAAGTACTGTGTTTCCTCGATTGAAAATAATCATTAGTATTGGTAAAAAAATAGTGCTTTTCAAGGTGAGCACTTTTGATTTAGAAATTGTTATTTTTGTTAAACTAAAGTAAATAGTGATTAGTCCTTTTTATATGACAAGACAATATTCTTCTTACAATTATTTTTAATTCATTACATCGAGTTGAAATTATGGCTTATGTCTTTCGAAGGAGAAATTAATTGTTGATTTGGGGTATGAAAGAAGTTGTTAAGACTAAAATTTTGCATTTTGTAGCTTGGAGTTTAAGGAAATTATTGGTTTCTGGTAGCATCGAAGATGCTCTAAGTCTAAAATTTAGCATGGAGGCTTAGAAACATGTATTCCAAATAAGCCAGAATGATTTTTGGGAAATTCCACATGGATTTTGTTTTATTAAAATAATTAATTATTTTTAATGGGAGCCTATGTCTAAACTTAGGGAATTAAAACAATTAAAGCAGATTAATAAAACATGGTGTGAATCTTCTAGAAAAAGATGAATACCAAGTCAAGTTAATATTAGTCGTTGATTAGAGATTTAATATTGGTCGTTGAAGTCTCAACGATAATATTATAAGGACTTGATGGGCATTTAGGAAATACACTGACATAGTCTAGAGATCCAAATTCTCAACAACAACGCACAACAGTCGAAGGATTGATCGAGTAGATTCTTACAGAGAGGGGAAGAGATAATTTTATGGTTGGATATTTTCCTGATCTAGAGAGTACAAGGTAGAGAGGGTAGAGAGCAAACTGAAGAGGCAACACAGAGCTTAAGATGAAGTTCATATTTCTGTTGAGGAACAGACATGATCCAATACTGATGTCAGGGTGTGAGATTGAGAGGCCAGAGGGTTGTAATTTTCAACTAGCAAAGAGATCATATGATGTGTAGTGCAGTCTTAGAAATAGTGACGACATAGGTGTGACACAGTACTACACAGACGCTCATCTCCAGTGCAGATCAGTGTCGGATCTTCCAGTGAGAAGGTGAGATCATCTCACTAGATTTTTCTTTAGTTAGATCTCTGTATAGAATTTATAGTCAAGCCATCCGAAGAATTGTACAAAAAAATTACTTCTTAATAATATCAAATCCTCAGCTATTGCACTGGTTTTCCCGCATTGGGTTTTTTTGAGGACTTAGTCTAAAAATAACAGTGTCATGTGTATTATTTAGTTTCTTGCTCATATCTTGTTTCTTGATTTAATTTCCACAATTTATTTAAGTGAGGGTTGCAGTGTGATGTATTCAAGGTTTTCCATAGTTAACTGCAAATAAATTGTTAAGTAAAAGTTAGCAATTAGCTGAATATTTTCCAGTTGTTACAATAGGATTCCAAATCTAGGAATTTTCAGATGGTATCAGAGCTTGTATTGCAATGCAGGAGTAGCAAGAGAAAAGATCAGAAGAGCTCCATGTTGAAGAAGTGGGAGGTAAAATAATTATGTATACAGTAGATCAAATCCTTAAGGGATTGTGCAGAACAAAACAGGAGGGATAGATTCACTAGGAAAATCTCTCTTTGAGTGAGTCAATAGAGAGGTAAGATTTCTAGATTCATTATTTGTTAGTGGCAGAGGGAGAAACGCAATGAAAAATTCAACACAAAGTAGAATTTTGTGGGACACAGTATTTCTTAGCATTTTTCTAAGCAGAAAAGCGGGGGAGGGAAGAAGAAGCATATTGCGGGAATTATGACCTTGGAGAATTTCTTGCCCAAGAAATTTTGATTTCTCATGCAGAAGAAACAAGATCGTGATTTATTTTTCCGACTCCAATAGGGAGTACATAGAGCCATCTGCGGAGCAGGTTAGGGGAAGCAATTTTACATTTGGTTTGGTGATATGGCTTCGAGTTGCGTTATCAGGATTGGTTGGAGGGTGACTCCCACTATGTAATATGAAAGGAAAGGATTTGCTTCCTTTTGAATTAACATGAGCTCAAGGCCTTCATCAACAACATGGTAGTTGAAATAGTGGATGTAGATCTATTGAAAGGCTTCAAGAATAATACAGTGAAATCCAAATGGTTGATCCTTGACTAAGTGAGGGATCACATTGTATCACATATTTCTAGAAAAAAAACTACAAAGGAGATTTGGCATGCATTGGCCACGCTATATCATGGGTCTTCCGAGCAGTGGAAAATGTTCTTGGAGGAAAATATGCAGTCTACTAGGATACAGTTGGGAGAACTCATAGACCGGTTCCATGCAAAGCTTTAGGAGGTTAAATATTAGCTGTAATATGTAGGGTCAGAACCTCAGGGAATAAATATGGTCAAATTCGCTCTGAATTTCTTTTCCAGAGAATGGAAAGTCTTTGTCCAGAGTATCTTTGGCAGAGAGAATTTTCCGGACTAGGAAGGAATGTGGGAAATTTTTCAACAGGAAGATATGAGGAGATACTTACTCAAGTGCAAGCTTGATGGTAGCAGCAGCAGTGGGATGAAGCCCAAGGAAGAGGATGACAATGAAACCCTTGCATCTAAGTGTAGAAATTATATACAAGATGCATGCATATATCCAGATTCTCCTGATATAACAATATTTATCTTCTTACTAAATACATAATCCTTCCACTGTTAATCTTTTACGGAAATTAAAAAACTCAATTGCAAACACATGAAGTAATAAAAACAATCACACATAACACAGTTGTTTAACGGGAAAGCCTGAAGTTCAAAACCCCAAATATCATCTATTATGTATCATGAAGATCATGTAACAATCTCATACAAAGCTTAGTACATCAAGATCTCAGTACAATCAATCATTACACACTAAAGAGTTTGTCGGATTATCCACAGTCTCACGAAACACTTGTCAGAAGAAATTTGCAAATCCATGCACCGATTTCTTGCCACCTCATAGCCTGCCTCCACTGCGCAATCCTTACACACTAATCAGAAGAAATTTGCAAATCCATGCACCAATTTCTTGCCACCTCATAGCCTGCCTCCACTACGCAATCCTTGCTAAATAATAGCTCTGAATGAATTAGAATTACCCTTGTTGAGTCCCAAATTTGCATCTTTTCCATGCATTTTTCCATACCTTTTTCACTCACCTAAACCTCCCAAATTGTCAATATCATGTGCAAAAGGGCATCTAACATGGTTTTTAATTATATTTTTGTGTTTGCTATTTGATCTAGATTTTGTTCATTCAGCTGCGGAATCTTGCCACTTTCCGCAGCTGCTGCAACTTTCCGCAGCTATTTTGTGAAACTCTATGCTGTCTATAAGGAAAACGAGCCACATGGGCAGGTCAGGAATGACGTGGACATGGTTCGTGTCCTATTGGTTCAAGAAAACTCATCCAAAGAAGCCGCGGTCAAAGGCGTCCACATGGAAGTCAACCATGGAGTTTCATGTCGGCCGGACTCTGTTTCGTGTCATATGAAGATCCATACGGCCGTTTCTAAGCCTGCGGAGAATAAATCGACATCTGTACAGGGTTCTAGAGTCGAATTCAAGCATCCACCTCTCGTAGATTTACTTTCCAACACGGCCATGCTCCTATATTCGTGGACGTAGTGGTCTACGTGCTCTCCACTAGCATGAACTTTAGGAAACAGTTATAGTTTGTTGTTATATATAATGCATTTGCATACGCATATGAAGTTAGTCGATATTAGTGAATGTAGTCTCTGTTATCTTTTGATTAGTCTGCTCTGTAGTGATTACGCTGCACTTGTGCCGTAACATTACTATTCTGTAATGACTGCTTTTTAATATGAGAAGACTCTGTTTTTCAACTTAATTCGTATTTGAGGACCGTTGCCAAGGCTGTGTAGAGGGCCCCTGCTCAGCTAAGGTTTTGTGTATTAGTGTATATTTCATTTCATTTCTTTAAAAAATCATTGTATCATAATCCATCCATATGTTCATACTTTGCGCTTGTTTCATTTCTGTTTATACACTTCCATAATTTCCATTTCATTTCTGCCTTTCATGCTTTATGATTGTTAATCACTGATCAGTGTTTATGTTTCAGGTTTTAGATAGGCAGCCCGGGCATTTTCATAGCTTTTTGACTAATGACATGGAACTAACATTGTTCTGCTGCTAATTTGTTTTTCATAGCTTTTGTTTAATTTCAGTATTGCTTTGTTCATTTCAGTTTTGCTTATTTGCTTCAGTAGTTAAATTTAGATATATTAAGCTGCTCATAGCATCTTCAGTTGCCTCCGAAAGCCACAATGGATCGATGGTGAGGGACGATTATGAAATGTGTAGTTTAGTATTAGTTTCTTTTCTCGCAAATTTAGATATATCAAGCCGCTCATAGCATCTTCAATTGCCTCCAAAAGCCACAACTGGACTGATGGTGAGGGACCGCATTATGAAATGTGTAGTTTAGTATTAGTTTCTTTTTCTCGCATTATTAGATATATTAAATCATGTATGACATCTTCGCTGTTCGAAAGCCACAAACTGACCGATGGTGAGGGATTGAATCATGAGTGTATGGTTTAGTATTAGTTTATTTTCTGCAAATTAAATATCAGTTACACAAGTTGTTTATGATTACTTCCGAAAATCATAGCTGGACTAATGTTGAAGGGTCAGAAGATAAATTGATGTAATCTGATTTAGATTTATTTTATTGCAATTTTTAATTTCCTTAAACATAGTTTGTGTTTAGTCAAGAAGAAGAATAGTTTGATTTTCATGTTCACTAGTTTACTGTTTTGATTTATTAGATTAGCAGCATCTTTTCATTTCATCAGGACATTTTCATTTTCTTTCAAAGTCTTATCATTGTAAATTTCAAATTGCTTTTAAAGTTTCAAGTTGGTAAATCATTATAGGGGATATCACTTCCTTGAACAAATATAACCATACTTGTTTTTATTTTAGAATTTTCATCTCACATTAGAAAACTAAAAACGACAAAAAGATAAGAAATAGGTTATCTTGCACATATAGTGCGCCACACTTCATCAGCTTACGAATCTCGGATTGATAAATTAATGTAGCAATTTAGGACACACTAAATTGACCAAACATTTTTGCGTCGTTGCCGGGGAAGTGTAATTAGGTAGCCAATTTCTTAAAAAAAAAAACAAAATAATAAAAGAAGGGAAAACTTGATAACTTCTTGTAGTATGCTCTCCTCTTTCACCTAGTGTGATCTGGAGGATCGGAAAAGAGAGTTATTGGTTTAGTAATTTCTTAAGTATGCTCTCTTCTTGCACCTAGTGTGACCTGGAAGATCAGAAACAGAATTATTAGCCCAACTTTTAAAAAATAAAAATAAAAATATAAAAATGACATGCATAGAGCAAGAGATTCTAGGGGAAGGTTTATAGCTAAAGCCAAGAGTTCAATTTTTACAAATCCATCTTCTTCAAGGCATAGACAAGAATCACCACCATCTACCCCTAGCCTTAAGATTTTTTGAATTCAAGGAACAGCTGAATTAGAGGATTCTCCTATACCACCTACTAAAAACCCACTTAGAAAACAAAAGAGACTCCCTCTCATCCTCCCTTGATAGAAGAACCAGAGGAATTTGAGGACTCTAAAGAAACCATCATGGCAGAGGAAGTAATAAATAGAGGTGGAGGTAGAAGAGGAGGAGATAATGGAGATAACAATGGTGAAGGAAATAATGGTAGAAATAGGGATTTGTTGGGATTCCCTATAGTTGATGAGGAAACTCATGCAACAATGAAAAATATCTCACCATCTGTTCTCCCTAACTTTTATGGATTGCGAAGTGAGGATCCTGAAACATTTCTGTATGAGTTTGAAGTTGTGTGCCGAACTTATGACTATATGGAAGATTCTCAAAAACTCAAACTGTTTCCTTCAACATTGAAGGGATCTGCTTTGAAATGGTTCATGGGATTAGCCACTCAATCTATTAGGACTTGGAATGATATGAAACAAACATTTTGGATAGATACTTGGACTATTGTATGCCCACCAATCACAAGGATGAGGTATTCAAAATGATGCAAAAAGAAGATGAAAATTTGGAAGACTTAATTGAAAGATTTCAATACAACTTGAAAAGAGCAAAAATGAGCAACTTAGATAATGAAACCTTGAAAGCCCTCCTATTAAAAGCCATTAGAGATGAATGGATAGACATTTTAAACATGATGGGGAAAGGAGATATTTCTCAACTCCCATTTCATGATATAACAGAACTATGTATCCATCTCTCAAGAGGAAAATCTAAAACTGGAAAAGGGCCTAGGGATTCTTCTCTTATTAGGGCTAACAAATCTGCAACTGGATCAGTAAGTAGGGCAGAGATTGGTAATATGCTCGATGAGTTTAAAACTGATATCTTAGGGGGTCTTAGTGAACAACTAGACACCCTTAAAATCCAAAACAAGCAGAAAGCAGAAACAGATGCTTTAGCCATCTTTTGTCCGAAATGTAGAAAGAAACATGCTTTAAGGGAATGTCCCTTGGATGCAAAAGTTGTAGAAACATGTATGATTTGCTCGGAAAATCATGAGATCAAGGATTGTCCTTCAATCCCTGGACTCAAAGCTGTTTTTCAAGAAGATCCAAATTCAGTAGAATCTCTCTGTTTTGTCGCAAGGAGACCTTGGCAGGGACAACAATCTCAAGGGTTTAATAACCCTATGAATCTTCAAACCCCACCAAATTGGAATCCTTGGAAACAACCTTGGCCCCAACATCAGAATTCATATCAGCCATGGGTACAGGGGATGCAAAATCCTTATGGGAGATTTGCTCAATTTTATCAATATCCTCCATCTTTTCAAAATCAACAAGCTCCACAACTTCCAAGCCCAAATCCACAACTTTCATTGCCATTTCCACAACAACCTTCTCAACAAAATACAAATCCTCAACTCATGCTCCCATACCAACAGAAGACAAATCAACTTCCAGCTCAGCCATTGCCAAATCCTAATAATAAGAATCCTCAGACTACTCATATGGTAGAAGGACAACAATTTCCTACCTATATGATTGTTCCTCTCAACGATGTACAACTCAGATCTGGTAGAGTTTTAGAAAAACCTTCTATAGATATTCAAGAGCAAGATACTTCTGAGGAGGATTCTTCTCTTCAAGTCAATAAGGGTTCTGAGGAAGAATCTCTTCAAAATTCAAAAAGAAAAAAGAAAAAGAAAAGCTAACATCCACAACTCCTATAGTTGAGCAACCTGTATCTTCATCTACACCTCCTTTTCCGGAAAGACTACAAATTGATAAGGGGGTGGGAAAACAAATCTTGTTGCCTAACTATGACTTTCTAGATGAATTGAAGAATGTTTGTATCAAGATTCCATTGCTACAAGCCATTCGAGAAATTCCTATTCTAGCAAAAATCATAAAGGAGTTGAGTTTCAAAAGACCAGGAAGGAAGCTAAAGGACACAAGAAGAATCCACCTGGTAGGAAAGATTGCAGACATTATGATGGGAAAAATTACCATGCAGAAGTATGTAGATCCAGAAAGTCCAATTGTCAAGACACATATAAATGGGATAGAAATTCCAAACACATTGATTGACTTAGGGGCTGCTATCAACATTATGAGTAGACAGACTATGGAACAGTTAAATCTTCCTAACCTTCTTTTTACACCTACTTTATTGCAACTTGCAGATCGATCGGTTATTAAACCAGATGGTGTATTAGAAGATATTTCAGTCTCCTTAGATTCTTGGGAATATCCAGTAGACTTTATGATTTTGACTCCAAAAAGTAATCTAGGAGGACATCCACTTATCTTAGGAAGACCTTGGCTAGCCACAGCTGATGCTTTTATTAGTTGTAGATCTGGAGACATGTACATTTCAAATGGTAATTCGACAAAGAAATTCAATTTGTATCCTCTAGCAAGAGTAATCACAGAAATAGGAGACAATGAATGGGTCGATGATGAGAACACTATACAACCCGTCTTTACCATTTCTGAAATTAGTGAGGATAGTCAAATTCTGAACACATTAGAAAATTTTGAGATAACTTCAGAATATGACCCCACACAATTTCAGTTGGAATCCGACATAGAATATTTATCATCAAGACAAATGTCTCTTTACTCTATGGAAGAGTTTGGTAGTTCTACTATTGAGATTTTTCCAGGAAAAACATTGAATATCAACAAACATTTGGAAAAGTCACAACAAGAAGAACTAACCAAAATCTTGCAAAAACATTCTACTGCATTTGCATGGGAGTATACTGACATGAAAGGAATTGATCCTAAGACTTTCATCCATCATATCTATATTGAGGAAAACAGTAGACCAATCAGACAACCTCAAAGAAGGATGAATCCAAATCTTAGGGAAATAGTGAAAGAAGAGCTCCAAAAAATTCTCAATGTAAACTTCATTTATCCAATTTCAGATAGCCGATGGGTTTCTCCTTTGGTTATAGTACCTAAAAAGAATGGTAAATGGAGAGTATGCATTGATTACAGGGAATTGAACAAAGCAAATTTGAAGGATCACTTTCCTTTGCCTTTTATTGATCGGGTATTAGATACATTAGTAGGTAAAAAGTACTTTTCATTTTTGGATGGTTTTAGTGGCTATAATCAAATTCAGGTAGCACCTGAAGATCAAGATAAGACCACATTTACTTGTCCATGGGGGACTTTTGCCTATCGAGTGCTTCCTTTTGGGTTATGTAATGCACCCGCAACATTCCAAAGAGCAGTACTAGGAATTTTTTCTGATCTAATTCATGATTGTGTAGAGGTTTATATGGATGATTTTACAGTTTATGGTAATTCATTTGAAGAGGCATTAGAAATTTTGGAAAAATTTCTTATAAGATGTAAAGAAACAAACCTTTCATTAAGTCATGAAAAATGCTTTATGATGTTTACTGAAGGGATTGTTTTAGGACATCATATTTCGGGAGATGGGATTAAGGTTGATAGATCAAAAGTTGAAGTCATCTCCAAGTTTCCTATTCCAAATTGTCAAAGAGATGTTAGAAGTTTTCTAGGATTTACTAGTTACTATAGAAGATTTATAGAAAACTTCACTAAAATAGCATCTCCACTCTTCAAATTGCTTACAAAAGACTGTGAATTTAAATGGGATCCTGATTGTCAATCAGCTTTTGAAACTTTGAAGACAAGAATATCTGAAGCACCTATCTTGAGAGGACCAAATTGGAAACTTCCTTTCCATATTTCTACAGATGCTTCAGATACAGCTCTTGGAGCTGTGTTGGGTCAAAAATATTTAATTCCTTATGCCATTTATTACACCAGTAAAAATTTGACTCCCACAGAGTTGAACTATACTGTGACTGAAAAAGAGTTTTTAGCCGTTGTTCATGCAATTAATAAGTTTAGACATTACATAACAGGCTATGAAACTTTTATTCATACTGACCATTCTGCAATTAGATATTTAATGAACAAACCTGTTACTAATGGCAGAGTGACAAGATGGCTTTTACTTTTTCAAGAATTCAATATTACTGTGTTGGATAGACCAGGAAAACAGAATACAGTAGCTGATTTCTTGTCTAGGATTCAGAATACTAAAGAAGATTCTCCCGTAGAAGATAAATTTCCTGATGAATACTTGTTTGCAGTAACTATTAAGACCCCTTGGTATGCAGATATTGCTAACTATTTGGTTACAGGGAAACTACCTTCACATTTATTTCCAAGAGAAAAAACGAAAGATTATTCAGGAGAGTTCAAAATATTCATGGATTTCTAACGAATTGTTTAAAACAGGGCCAGATCTTGTGATCAGAAGATGTGTCAGGGAAGATGAAATGCCTGATATTCTTAAGGCATGTCATGATGAACCATGCGACGGACACTTTGTAGACAAAAGGACGGCCTATAAAATCCTTTCTTTGGGATATTATTGGCCTTCCCTCTTCAAAGATGCAAAACAATATGTCAAAAGGTGTGATAGCTGCCAAAGAGTAGGGAAACCTACCCTTTCAAATGAAATGCCATTGCAAACACAGGTACTCATTGAACCCTTTGAAAAATGGGCTTTAGATTTCATTGGACTTATTAATCCACCATCTAAGCAAAAGAAGTATATATTGGTTTGTACTGATTATGTTACTAAATGGGTAGAAGCCAAAGCATTAGTATCTGCTACTGAAAATTCAGTTGTTCATTTTCTTTATGAGGATATTTTTACTCGCTTTGGTGTTCCAAGAGAAATTGTGACAGATCAGGGGAGCCAATTCACATTCAATTTGGTGGAGAAGTTGATGGAAGAATACAAAATCAAGCACAGAAGATCTACTCCTTACCATCCACAAGCAAATGGTCAAGTGGAGTCCACAAACAAAGTTCTTGAAAGTATCATCACCAAAACTGTTCATCTACATAGAAGAGATTGGCCAGAAAGGCTTCCAGAAGCCTTGTGGGCCTACAGAACTACATGGAGGAATACAACAGGACATTCTCCCTATGAACTTGTTTATGGGAAAGAAGTCTTGCTCCCCATTGAGTTCCAAGTCAAGACCTTTAAGATAGCAGTTCAGTTGGGGATGGACTTATCAAAAGCCCAAAAGCATAGAATGGAGCAGTTGAATGAGCTAGATGAGATCAGACAAGAAGCAATTCTAAGAACTGATCTAGTTCAATATCAAAGAACTAAATGGCATGAAAAATATATCAAAGAGAAGAAGTTTCAAGAAGGAGATTGGGCATTGTTATTTGACTCCAAGTTTAAATATTTTCAAATTTCAGACTCATTGGCTTGGGCCATATGAGATTGACAAGATCTTTAGCAATGGAGCTGTAAGAATCAAGACCATTGATGAGTTTCAAACTCCTCTTATTGTGAATGGCCATAGATTGAAAGTTTATCATAAGCCACTTTCAAAAGAGGATTTTGTCAAGATGTTTCAAGAAAGTTCTGCAATCAGGCTGGTACAGAAGAATTCTTCTTCTCCACCAGCCTAGCTTTTGTTTTTCAACTTAAAAAAAAAAAAAAAAATGGTATAAGCCTGAAAACCAATCATTGATTGGCAGTCTTATGCAGAAAATATAGGGTGAAAATCAGGGACACCTGACACTCTATATTTTCCAAAAAAAATCTCTCTTTCATTTCATTTCATTTTACCACCCACTCCATTTCATTTCACTTCATTCCATTTCATTTCACTTCATTCCACTTCATTTCATCCATTCCATCAATAAAAATCTTTTTCATGACCATTTCCATCTGGTCATTTGTCATTTGTTCATTTATATTCAACCAAGTAATAGCTGTGTCAGTTTCCGCAGCTGACATCTGTTTCCGCAGCTGGCTCCAGTTTCCGCAGCCAGAAGCAAATTCCGCAGCTACTACTCTGTTTTCAAAGAGAATGTACAGTCAGATGTTATTGCCATAATTATGAAATAAAATGCAGGTGAGAGGATCAATGGAACATTCAAGACACCAATGGAGATCAATCAGTTGAAGACCAAGGGCAAAAGCAAGGATTCCAAAGGTATGAATAAAGTTTATTTCAAATAGTATTGAAAAACACATTTTTATATAGTTTTAAACCATGAGCTCTACCCATTACGCGCAATGATTATATTGATAGTCCCGTAACCTGTCACGATCTCCATGTTATCCTCTTGCATTCATTCATAAACGGTTTCATCATTGAAATTCCGATTCTCACTCATGTTCCAATATCCCACTGGAGATAATGAGACGTATTTGAGTTGACAAAGGACTCTTACAAGCCGCATAACTTCATAACCGTTGATTGAAACGTGTTCATATTTATTACACAGCCACCAAAATTCAAAACGTTGTCGAATGCATTATACTTTGTTAACCTCTTTGTCGTGTCTCTGCCGTGTTTACAAAACCCCACATTCTCACTCATTCTCACTCCCTGTTTCACTCCATTTCGTTCCTTTTGCTCATTCTCACTCCCGTATATCTACCCACAGTCTTACTCCATTTCGTTTATGGTGCTCATTTCCATTCTATGATACATTCCCACAGTTATTGTGCTCGATCCTGTGTATTCAGTCGTTCCATTTCCACTTAAACCCTCACAAAGGCAAATTAGTGAAGCACAGAAAAGTGAAATGGGTAAGTTGCTAAGGGCAGAGCCGGAAGGACCAAAGTTTATAGAGGGATATCCGCAAGCAAAAGAGATATTGAAGAAAGCTAAATGGCTGCGTTTTATTCAGAAATTCAGAGGTTACCACAAAGAAGTTACGAAAGCGTTTGCAAGGTCATTTGATGGCTCGGAAGCAGAAGTTGGAGACCTCAAGTTTTCGGTTAATGAAGCATCAATAGCAACAGCCACAGAACTTCTTCAGGAGGGAGAACGTTGGTTCAAAAATAAAAGTATCAGTGATGAGGCATGGAGAGCAATCCTACGAAATCAAGGTATGGATATCACTGTTTTCAAAAGAGGAATCCATGTGCATGCAATAAAAGAAGAATGGGCCACTTTACTACTAATTGTTCAGAAATTTATTACATGTGAAGGCCGTTTTGGGTCTATGTACATGTACCATACCAAGCTATTGATGAATTTTCTAGAAAACCAAACTCTCAATCTCCCTTATTTTCTATTCAATAGCTTAAAGAAAATGGCTGTGACTGTTCAAAAACACTTAGGAGATGTAGAGCCTCATTTATATCACCATGGCCTTATAAAAATTATGATTGAAAAGGAGCTAAAGGAAAGAAAAGACACATGGGAACAATTCCTAGTTAGAAATTTCTTTGAGGAACCTCAGGAAATTCCTGAAGGTAGTTCAATTAGAAGGAGTAGAAGAAAAAGAATGAATGTTGAAACCCAAATTACTCCTACTCAGGAAATTCCCGCAACTAGCACAGCAAGAAGAAGTAGAAGGAAAAGAACAATAGATGAAATCCAAAATACTTCTACTACTACTATGAAAAAAACTGATAGGGAAGAGAGATTGGTAAAAAGGAAGAAGAAGGAAATCAAGGCTAAGAAGCCAATAATACCAAAAGCGAAAGAAACTATTGAGGCTGTACATAAAACTTCTTCTTCTGAAGAAGAAGATCATCAAATACTATCCGAAAGATTAGTTTATCTTCAAAAACAGTCATCTATATCCAAGAAGGCAGAGAAAGGAAAACAAGAACAAAAGGACAGTGTACCACAGCATGTGAGGAGAAGCAGCAGGCTTAAGGGGAAATTGAGAAAAACGCAAATTAAGGGTCCTCATTTCATTGATTTGGGTGAGGAGACATTTGAACAGTCCCCAACTGACCATAGTCCATCTCAGTCAGTTAGTGAACCTGGTTCCTTTCATTCCCAATCAGACAATGAGCATACTCCATCTTATTCTCAGCAAAAAATTGATGTAAGCCCTCCTCGGCCAGATTTTGAACATAATTCTCCTTTACAGCATTTTGGGGACAGCCCAATGAAAATGACACCGGAAGTAGACCCCAAGCAACAGGAGGTATATGACTATATAGAATCCTTGGAAAAGGCAGCCACAGGTCCAAGTACCTCTTCCATTCAGCCTCATACATTGCAGGATGATTTAGTTCAATCATTAAAACAGGAAATTTTTGAGCTGGAGCTTTTAAATAGGCACATCAAAAATGAAAATGAAACATTGAAAGAACAAGGCAAAATGGACAAGATCATCCATGATAATACTATGTTACATTTGGGAATATGGCAAAAGAAGAATAAGAAATTGAAAAGGAAATGCCAGAAATTGAGCAGAGCACTTGTGAAGATCAAATTTAGGTGCTTAATGAAGAAACCCAGAATGATGGCAGTACCAAAGAAGAAGAGAAGGGGATTGGATGTGCTGGCTGAAGTATCAAGGCACATGAACTGAACAAAGAGTATCAAAATTTTGGTTGCATGAGGACATGCAACACCTTCACAGTGGGGGTATGTTGAGTCCCAAATTTGCATCTTTTCCATACACTTTTCCATACCTTTTTCACTCACATAAACCTCCCAAATTGTCAATATCATGTGCAAAAGGGCATCTAACATGGTTTTTAATTATATTTTTGTGTTTTCTATTTGATCTAGATTTTGTTCATTCAGCTGCGGAATCTTGCCACTTTCCGCAGCTGCTGCAACTTTCCGCAGCTATTTTGTGGAACTCTATGCTACAGGTGTCTACAAGGGAAACAAGCCACATGGGCAGGTCAGGAATGACGTGGACATGGTTCGTGTCCTATTGGTTCAAGAAAACTCGTCCAAAGAAGCCGCGGTCAAAGGCGTCCACATGGAAGTCAACTATGGAGTTTCATGTCGGCCGGACTCTGTTTCGTGGCACATAAACATCCATACGGCCGTTTCTAAGCCTGCGGAGGTTAAATCGACATCTGTGCAGAGCTCTGGAGTCGAATTCAAGCATCCACCTTCCGTAGATTCACTTTCCAACACGGCCATACTCCTATATCCGTGGACGTAGTGGTCTACGTGCTCTCTGCCAGCATGAACTTTAGGAGACAGTTACAGTTTGTTGTTATATATAGTGTGTTTGCATACGCATAGGAAGTTAGTTGATAGTTGATGTTAGTGAATGTAGTCACTGTTATCTTTTAGTCTGCTCTGTAGTGATTACGCTGCACTTGTGCCGTAACATTACCATTCTGTAATGAACTGCTTTTTAATATGAGAAGACTTTGTTTTTCAACTTAATTCGTGTTTGAGGACCGTTACCAAGGCTGTGTAGAGGGCCCCTGCTCAGCTAAGGTTTTGTGTATTAGTGTATATTTCTCATTTCATTTCTTTAAAAATCATTGTATCATAATCCATTCATATGTTCATACTTTGCAGTTGTTTCATTTCTGTTTATATACTTCCATAATTTCCATTTCATTTCTGTCTTTCATGTTTTATGATTGTTAACCACTGATCAGTGTTTATGTTTTTCAGGTTTTAGATAGGCAGCCCGGGCATTTTTATAGCTTTTTGACTAATGACATGGATCTAACATTGTTCTGCTGCTAGTTTTTTTTTCATAGTTTTTGTTTAATTTCAGTATTGCTTTGTACATTTCAGTTTTGTTTTTCTGCTTCAGTAGTTAAAATTTAGATATACTAATCTGCTCATAGCATCTTCAGTTGCCTCCGAAAGCCACAGCTGGACTGATGGTGAGGGATTGCATTATGAAATGTGTAGTTTAGTATTAGTTTCTTTTCTGCAAATTTAGATATATTAAGCTTCTCATAGCATCTTCAGTTGCCTCCGAAAGCCACAGCTGGACTGATGGTGAGGGACTGCATTATGAAATGTGTAGTTTAGTATTAGTTTCTTTTCTGCAAATTTAGATATATTAAATCATGTATGACATCTTCTGTTGCCTCCGAAAGCCACAGCTGGACTGATGGTGAGGGATTGAATCATGAGTGTATGGTTTAGTATTAGTTTATTTTCTGCAAATTAAATATCAGTTACACAAGTTGTTTATGATTACTTCCGAAAATCATAGCTGGACTAATGATGAAGGGTCAGAAGATAAATTGATGCAATCTGATTTAGATTTATTTTATTGCAATTTTTAATTTCCTTAAACATAGTTTCCTTTGTGTTTAGTCAGCAGCAAGAATAGTTTGATTTTCATGTTCACTAGTTTACTGTTTTGATTTATTAGATTAGCAGCACCTTTTCATTTCAGCAGTACATTTTCATTTTCTTTCAAAGTCTTATCATTGTAAATTTCAAATTGCTTTTAAAGTTTCAAGTTGGTAAATCATTATAGGGGATATCACTTCCTTGAACAAATATAACCAAACTTGTTTTCATTTTAGAATTTCCATTTCACCTTAGAAAAACCAAAAACGACAAAAAGTTAAGAAATAGGTTATCTTGCACATATAGTGCGCCGCACTTCATCAGCTTACGATTCCCGGATTGACAAATTAAATGCAGAAATTTAGGACACACTAAATTGACCAAACAACCCTTGAATTGACTGCACAATTATTATAAATGAAATAACTCAAAAACATATATTGCAGAAAACACAGATACAAAATCAGACAAGACATTGGCAGAAAAGAGGCTTGAGAGCCTCATGGCATTCTCATCATTCTCTCTTATTAAAATAATTTAGTTTACAATTTAAATAGATAAGAGAAAATGTCTAAGATAGTTCTTGCTATCTTAGACTCCTTTGGTTGAGATAATTTCTCACCAAAAACCCACCAAGATAGGAGTTACTAAACAAACTCCAATATTTGAGGAACAACCTAATAGTTAGGCACATATTCCTAACTTGGAATATTTAATTAATTTATTTATTATTTTGGATTTATTATTGTTATTTGAGATTGGCTAACATTCCCCCCTTCAATGAAAAATCCAAAATAAGAATGAGGAACCATCTTCCAAGTTCTCATGTTGATCCTTAAAAACATTGCCTGAAAAACCGCCAAAGCTAGATGCTGAAAAACTGCAATCTGAAGAGACCATGAGTCAGTTGCATGTCTAATTCATCTCTGAATTTCGCTTGAAAACTCCATCAAGTGCCAAGTTGTAAAAGGATCCATCTGTCCTTTGCATGAAATCAACATCCTTTTTCCACTGACAAAATTTTTTCAAAGCCCACTAGCTGATGATGTCAAAAACAACTCACTGTTGCTTTTGATGTGCTGAAAAATGTTCACTACTTCTTTGCTGTCAACTACCCAATGGAAAATTTGTTGATTCCCACTAGAAAATTTGTTGATTCCCACTGGTTGCTTTTGCTGGTTTTGTTGAGACTTTCAATCTGACAAGCACTGTCAATCTCATTTAAATGTAAAACTCCCCCCCTTCAGGTGTAGGAGTTTACACTGGTGTACTCCCCGTTCAACTGCAAGAGAGTACCATAATATTTTCACTGTTGGCTTCACTATGTGTGATTGTATTCGATTACAGAACCGAGACAATATTTTGACTGTGGATGACCATTTCCAAGGGTCGATCCATTCATAATGTATCTTCAATTTGGCTATTTGTTGTTGATTGCGACATTTCTTTGAGAAATGATTGGGCTTGCCACAATGGTGACAAGGATGGAGATCAAAAAACTGATCTTCCATATGACCAGTTCTTTGACAATGAGAACACTTCTGTTGTACTTCAACTTCAGGTTGCGTGCAATTCTGTTTGTCTACAACTTTGGGTGGTGTGCATTGCTAGTTGTCTACAACTTTCTCAGAATCTGCTGAGGCGAGTTGTGCAAGAAATCCTGCACTGAAAAACTTAATTGGCTTGGAATAATCTGGGATATCCAAGTTGTTGTCATTATTGACATATCCTAAGCCTCTTCGATTCTTGTTATTCTAAATTTCTTCCCAGGGCTTGATGATGGGCTTGGAAGAAATTTGAACTGGAACAACTTCGACACTTGAAGCTGTTTGAATGAATGACTTATCATCTGGATGGTTCAAAGACTTGAAATTATCACTCTTTTCTTGCAATTCAATCCTTTGAAGTTGTGACTCGAGTTGAAGAAACTCAATAGTTTCATGTGTTTGGTGTAGATGTCGTGAAAGATCAGCAAGATTTTCTTTGCTAACGTGCACCATGTCTTCATCACTGGAGATGATCAAACTATGAAGAATGATTAACAACTGAATATGTTGCGCCATTTTAACTTGCATACTTGAAATTAGGCTCTCTTATTGTAGATGTCGTACTTTGAACTGTTTAAATTGAATGATAGGCTCGCTTGAATGTGGCTTGAATGGCACGCTCGCTTGATTTGTTGCTTATTGCGCTTGCTTGGAACACTTGCTAGAATTGTAGAATTTTCTTGCTTAAACTATGTAAACACGCTTGCTTGATGACGATCGCACTTGTTTAAGCACTCACTTGACTTACTTGATGACTTCATGCTCACTTGAATGAATAGCCACGCTCACTTGATGTCGATCTCAACTTGCTTGATTGTTTTAACTTATTTGGCTGCTTTGATGGTTGCTGCAATGAACTTCACTCTGGCTCACTTGATGGTTTGATATTTGTACTGACTTGATGCAAATTGCCTGAATGAATAATCACGTTCACTTGTAGGGGATGTGAATTTGTTGCTTGTTTGATTTAGAGTTTAAAAACTCGTGCATTCACTTGCTTTTTCTTAAAGGAAGGGTGTCAAACACTGTCGAAAATGCACCCAAGAAAGTTTACAATGGTTTTAATGATTCACTTGTTCTCTTAAAAATTCATTAGCAATGAATTTTTAATGATTCACTTAAAACAATGAAGTCACTTGTCCTCTTAAAAATTCATTAACAATGAATTTTTAATGATTCACTTAAAACAATGAATTTTATTACAAGTTCTGAAATTGATTTGCAAGAACGCTAATGTAGAATTTGCTTTGAAATGTATTAACTTGAGTATGTGAATTTGACTTTTGATGTAGAATGTTGATGTAGACAATCTTTGATTATATGTTGCATGTGTTGATCTTGCAGCTATTTCGGTACATGTGTTGTGCTTGCTGATATTGAACTTTATGTATGCGATATGAAATTATTGATGTGTCACAACTAGACACAAATCAAAACAACAACATGAAGCCATAAAAAAACATGCGCCATCACAAACACACATGGTGTACCTAAGATCCCCTTATTCAATTTCGAGCGGATCTAGGACACAATCACCAAAAAATGATATCTTTATTAAGTATTGAGTACATAAGAAATCTCCACCCTCAAGTAATGAAAATTCCAAGCTCACAACCCTTGGAAGCAATTTGTCTTCAAAATCTGGATATTCACCAACTCAGTCTCTCTCAAATTAAACCAATAATTTGAATTATAACAAGAAATTTCTCTAAAAAATTCCACAAATCACTCCAAATACAAAACACTTATCCCTCCAAATTTACAATAAATCACCTTATCTCTCCACAAAATCACTTCAAAAACTTTCAACTTTTAAACTTATCACTCCAAAAAAAAAGCACACTATCTCTCCAAAGTAAATGAAGTCTACTCCTTTTAACAGAAGTACCTTCAAATTTTCCGAACCCTTTATAATACTACCAAAAAAACACTTTTTAATTTTCCCTTTTCTTTTTTTTGTTCAAAAAAAACATTAAAAGGTCTAGAAAATCACTTTCAGAAAAGTGATTTATGGTTTGAAATTTTAAATCACACTTTAAAAAAAATGTTGTAGAGACCGTTTGGGGAGATTGGAAGTAGGTAGTAACAGCTAGTTAATTTTGAGAGGAATGGGAAGCAAGGGGTTCAGAGCATTCACATCCCGGCTTTCTGCGTTTGTTTAATGTTTTTATTTGCGGATCTATGTTTGTAAAATGGCCGTGCTCAAGTATTTGGAAACTCAAAAGGCAACCCAGCCCAAACTAGCCGAATGGTACAATGCATTGGCTGATCTCTATGAGCACAAGCTATGGCACCAACTCACTCTCAAGCTAGAACAATTTGTAGCCCTCACAATTTTTCAGGCTGGTGATGCACTTATCCAACTATATCACAATTTTATAATAGATTTTGAGACAAAGATCAATCTACTTAAGCTTGCACATTTTGTTGTTATTGTTTCTCATCAGTACACAGAAAGGGAAGCTGCTATCAGCTACTTGGAGTAATTGAGAAGCTTCGTGCCACAAGGGATACACGAATTGAGGAACCAATACTATATGTTAGAATGCAAATAGATGCATTAAAACTGGAACAAAGTGAATAGAAATAATGTAAAAAGCTACTAGATGAGGGAAAAAATACACTAGACAGTATGGCTGATATAGATCCTTATATTTATGCAAGCTACCATTGGGTCTCATCTCAGTATCATAAGTCGAGACAAGAATTTGTTGAGTTTTATAAAAGTGTGCTTCTGTTTCTAGCTTATACTACTGTAGAGTCTCTTTCAGAACCATTCAAGATGGATTTAGCATTTGACTTGTCTCTTGCTGCATTACTTGGGGATAACATATACAACTTTGGAGAACTGTTACCACATCTAATTGTGAAGAGTCTTCTGGCTACCTGGTAGAGGGCCAACCAGGAGCATCGCACATATTGTTGTGGCCGATGGAGCTGCTTCTAGAGATTTAGTCAATGACTGCTTGGGCACTGCGACCTCGTGCTCAACAAATCTTCACGATTTATCATCCTTTCCACAATTAATCTTTAACATTCCTTTCTTCGATCCATGATTCAAAGTATCATAAGCATCAATTATTCCAAAAGCCATATTTCAAGATTAAGACAGAGGTGCAGGGATTCGTGCTTGCTGTAGATTCACACAAAGACTCAATCAAGCCAGAATTTCATTAATTGTCCTTGAATTTGGTTTTGGCCAAACTTGGCCCTTCCTTCACTCCACTCAAATCTCACTAGAGGTCTCAGATTCTTCAGTACTCATTAGCGCACAGTTTCAAGGCATGGCTTCGATATGTAAGAGCCACATACAATGCTAGTTAAATAATATAGAGACATGCATCTTTGAGACAGGCCATCAATACACAGTCAAACAGAAGAATTTCACACAATAAATTAACTGGAAACTCATGTTCTATGAAATGCATAAAGATTTATTTACAGAGAACTGGTACAACCTTTGTTGTCCGCTCTTGAGCTCATGTGCTCCTGCTTGAACTGTTTTGGCTTTACTCCCGAAGCTCCTCCTCAATTACACAAACTCACGAGCTTGCTCCTCCACGCTGAGTAATCTCAATGGTGAATACACGCCAAAATAATAATTAACAGTGCAGACTTGCACCTACAGTGATCGATAATACGACGCTAGCAGTCCTCACGGCCTCAAGCACGTAAAGAAACAATCCCACGGTTCTGCAACTAACTCAACCTCACCAGACATGGATCATAGTTCTAATACCACATATTAGAAATGAAAAAACTTAGAAACATAGATTGCAGAAAACACAGATACAAAATCAGACAAGACATTGGTGGAAAAGAGGCTTGAGAGCCAAATGGCATTCTCATCATTCTATCTTATTAAAATAATTTAGTTTACAATTTAAATAGATGAGAGAAAATGTCTAAGATAGTCCGTGCTATCTTAGACTCCTTTGGTTGAGATAATTTCTCACCAAAAACCCACCAAGATAGGAGTTACTAAACAAACTCCAATATTTGAGGAACAACCTAAGAGTTAGGCACATATTCCTAACTTGTAACTCAGAAACATATATTGCAGAAAACACAGATACAAAATCAGACAAGACATTGGCGGAAAAGAGGCTTGAGAGTCTCATGGCATTCTCATCATTCTCTCTTATTAAAAGAATTTAGTTTACAATTTAAATAGATGAGAGAAAATGTTTAAGATAGTCTGTGCTATCTTAGACTCCTTTGGTTGAGATAATTTCTCACCAAAAACCCACCAAGATAGGAGTTACTAAACAAACTCCAATATTTGAGGAACAACCCAAGAGTTAGGCACATATTCCTAACTTGGAATATTTAATTTATTTATTTATTATTTTGGAGTTATTGTTGTTATTTGAGAGAGGCTAATAGAAATCCTCATTGGAAACTCCAATGTGTGTGTGGTGCAATAAATGCATCACTAATTAATTAATTAACTAATTAATTCACTCCACTTTCACTAGTGTATCATTCAGTTAGACTAGATACAACTAGCTCAACTGAGTTTAACTCCAATAATTGAGTTAAACTGACTATCAACTCCATGAAATACTCTTCCAACTCTGTAACAATTTTTCCACTTCAGTTCTAACTGAGTCCTCCATGCATGAACCACTAGTAAACCCTAGGAATTGTGTAATTCCTTCAGCCCACTAATTTTCCAAATCCGTGCACTGAAATTAAGTGCTCCAAGAGAATAAGTTGCTTTTTATTGTCGAATTATTATTAAGAGCTAATAATAATCGACACTTATATTTTTAGATCGACGATCTATAAATTGACTTCGCCTAATATTCTAAAAATAGAATTTCATCTATTTTTCCAACTTGACCAACCATCCACAAATAACATCCTGCAAGTTCTGAAATATGATCACCATGTCTAAAGATAGACATAGTCTAAAAATAGACTAGCACCAAAAATAGCCCGTGGGCCCACTTAGTGAAGACGACTCTTTTCATTAAGCTCATCATCTTGTTGAATCTGAACACTCCCTCTCAACAAGATAGAGATTATCCTTCACCTCGATCCTGCCTCTATGGTATTCGAATTTTTCTCCTAGTGAGTGCCTTCATTAGAATATCTGCATCTTGACCTTCTGTAGGAATGTACTGAAGCAACATGATCTTCTGCTACATACAATCTCTGATATGATGATACTAGATATCAATATGTTTAGATCTATCATGAAACACATGATTAATCAAGATTTTAATGCAACTTTGATTATCACAATGTATCATTGTAGCATCTAAATGTGAATCAAACAAACCAAACAAAATATTCCTCATCCAGATAGCCTCACATGCAACTTGACTTACTGCCATGTATTTTTCTTTTGCTGAATTGAGTGCCACAGATATTTTTTTCCTATTGTACCAAGAAACTGTTGTAGATTCGATACTAAAAAAATTCTCCAGATGTGCTCTTTCTGTCTGTTGGGCTGCCTGCCCAATCTGCATCCTTGAAGCCATGCAACTTCACCTCATCTGTCTGTCTGTACCATAATCCATACTCATATGTGCCCATGAGATATCTTAGGACATGCTTCCCTGCCTTCCAAAAGAGCTTGGTAGGCTTAACCATCGCTTGTGAAAGCTGGTTCACCACATAGCATATGTCTGATCTTGTATTAACTAAATACATGAGTGAACCCACCAACTGTCGATAAATAGTGGCATCCACTACCTCTGCTAATGTAGCATCCTCTTTCCTCCACTTTTCTGGAAGAGGAGTATCAATAGGCTTGCAGCCTTGCATGTGAAACTTCTCCAGTATCTCCCGAGCATACTTTCCTTGAGACACAAATAGTTCACTTTCCCGCTGACATATTTCAAATCCAAGGAAATAATGAAGGAGGCCCAAATCCTTCATCTCAAACTCCTTTGCAAGATTTTCCTTGCATGAGTGTATCAACTACTCATCACCCGTTAGTATTAAATCATCAACATAAAGAAAAATGATTAAAATATTACCCTCCACCACAATTTGGTACAAGTTTGCATCCGCCTCGCTCTTGGTGAAGCCAAGGCCAGTGAAATAGTTGTCGATCCAAGTGTACCAAGCACGAGGTGGTTTCTTTAGCCCATACATCACTCTTTTGAGGCTGCACAGATGTGACTCACTACTGTAGATCTCAAATCCTTCCGGCTGCTCAATGTACACCTCTTCCTCAATGATCCCGTTAAGGAACACAATCTTCACATACATCTGATGAATGTGCCAACCCATCTGTGCTGAGAGAGAAAGGATGGTCCTTATGGAAGAATATCGTGTGAAAAGTGAAAAGGTTTCTTCATAATCAATCCCCTCAATCTGTGAGAAGCCCCGGGCAACAAATCTTTCCTTATACTTCTCGACGCTCCCATCAGCAGCTTGCTTTACCTTGTAGATTCATCTTGATCCTACAACTGATTTACCCACCGGCCTTGGAACAATATCCCAAGCATTGTTTCTGACAATGGAGTCATACTCCTCCACCATGGCATCTACCCATGTGGGATCCTGCACTGCTTTAAATCAGTCAAGTGACTGTCTCTGTGTGCGCTATGATGTAGGGACTCCTACATTCTGTGCCACATCAAGATTTAGTCTCTTAAATTTTGTGGTACACTTTCTGCCTTGTTTGATGTTTGGTTCTGCATGAGTGGAATCCTCCACTCCATGAATCTCCTCCTATGGTTGATCCACATCTAGAGGCTCATATTTGGGAACAAGAAGTTCATCCCCTGCATGCAAGTGTAGCTCCCTCTCAAGCGAAAAATTCATGGATTTCACCTCATTGAATTTTATATCCCGTCGCACCATAATCATCTGACTGTTTGGAAAATACACATGATAATTATGGGGTGTTTCTGTGTACCCCACAAATATCCAAACTTCTACAGTTGGCTCCAGCTTCTTCCTAGCATCCTTTGTCACATGAATGTAAACAAATGAGCCAAAAATCTTCAAATGAGAAATGTCAAGCTTCTTACTAGTAAAAGCTTCTTCAGGTGTACTCATGCCAAGTACTCTATGAGGACAACGGTTTTTCACATAAACTGCAGTGTTGCATGCTTCCGTGCACAAGTGCATCGGTAGGCGTTGGTCATGGAGCATCGCTCGTGCAGAACCCATGATCGTTCTATTCTTCCTCTCCGCGACCCCATTCTATGGTGGGTTATGAGGCACTATGAGTTCTCTTCTAATTCCTTCTTTGCTACAAAAATCTTGTAATTCACTCGAGATGTATTCACCACCATTATTGCTCCGTAGAGCTTTCACTTGCTTCCCCAAATCCTTCTCCACCAATGCTTTAAACTCACAAAACTTTGAGAATTTTTTGCTCTTCTTCTACGTGAAGAAGATCCAACATCTACGAGAATATTCATCAACAAATATAACACAATACCTATGTTTTTCTGTTGAAGCAACAAAGAAAGGCCAACACATGTCTGTGTGAATTCTCTCCAGGATCACCGAAGCACGGTTCTCCTTCTCATGAAAGGTGGTCTTCACAAACTTACCCATAGTACATCCCTTGCGCTGATCTATATGTGCAAGAGTACCCTTGGGAAGTCTAGTAGAAATCTGCTGCAAAATATTCAAAGCGCCATGGTGAAGATGGTCCAATCTCTTGTGCCATAATTCGTCCTCATCCCGGCTCACCACTTCTTCTGTTTTCGCATCATTGTAGTGTAGCCATATACCTCTAGCTTGTAGAGATTCTTAACTTGAATTCCTATCCTCATGGTTTGACCCATTGTTTTATGTCGGAGGAAAGCTTTTCCATCGCTAAAAACAACATCATAACCTTTGTCTTCCAACATTGTGATCGAGACCAAGTTCTTCTTCAGACCTGGAACATGCATAACATCCTTCAACAAGAATGGATTACTAGACTCCCTCTCAAAGGTAATGGTCCCAATTCTGGTCGCACTGTATCGACCATCGTCGCCCATCTCTATATGCATTTGAAGGTCCTTCTCCTCCAAGTCACTAAACAACTCCTTGTCTCCTGTCATATGGAAAGACGCACTACTATCAAGATACCACCCCGATCCCATATAGCTTGAAACCAGGCATGCGAACAAAGATAAATCAAGCTCAAATTGAGAGGCTAAGTCCTCTCCAGCTGCAGCTCCAACAACCTTCTTGTTCTTCTTCTTCTGTGGGCCGTTAGTGGCAAAATACCCATGTTCGTGACAGTGAAAACACTTCACCTTGGACAAATCCTGCTTCTTGCCTTTAGCTTTGGATTTTGAAGGAAATTTCTTCCCCTTCCCTTTCCTTGCTTTGGCAGCCAAAGAAAAATTCTCTTCATCTTCATTCCTCCATGAAGATCCATCCCTGGTACACTGGCTTATCTCCTCCTGCACAAGATCTGACCAAAGTCGCTCCCATCCCGACAGTTTCTCCCGTCCATTGATAGAGTCTTCGTAGCTATGCCAACTCTTCGGAAGCCCAAGGAGAGCCAAGCTCACCAAGTCTTCATCATTAACAGTAATCCCCAAAATTCACAGTTCATCCCTACAGTGGACAAATTTCGTGAGATATTTTGGAATACTGTCACCCTTCTCCATTTTTATTTTTCTGAGCTTGTCTTTCAGCGCCAACTTCCTCTGGTCGTTGATGCTTTGGAAAAAATATGTCAAAGCCTTCCACATTAAAAATGGAGTGGCTTTCCCATGAAGGCTAGACACAATATGTTACTTCACACCTTCCAACAGAATTCTTCTTGTCTTTGCTATCTTCTTTTTCCATGCGTCAAGTAATGCAGCATCGCTAGATCCCGAATTAGGAACATCGCTATCGATGAAATCCTTTATTCCATTATCCTCCAGCACCACATCCATCCTATACTTATAGGCTATGTAATTCGAGATCCCATCAAGGGCATACTCCAATTGTAACCCATTGAAAGACATTTCAATGTATATTCAACTTCTACACTGAGAATTTTCTGTAGCGAATTTGAATTGTCCACTAGCACAAACTCAACAATTCTTCAGAATTGCAATCTTCAAGAATTAACACTACTCCGATACCATGTAGAAATTATATACAAGATGCATGCATATATCTAGATTCTCCTGATCCAACAATATTGATCTTCTTGCTAAATATAGAATCCTTCCACCGTTAATCTTTTGCGGAAATTAAAAAACTCAATTGCAAACACATGAAGTAATAAAAACAATCGCACATAACACAGTTGTTTAACGGGAAAGCTTGAAGCTGAAAACCCTAAATATCATATATTATGTATCATGGAGATCATGTAACAATCTCATAAAAATCTTAGTACATCAAGCTCTTAGTACAATCAATCATTACACACTAATCAGAAGAAATCTGCAAATCCATATACCAATTTCTTGCCACTCGATAGCTTGCCTCCACTACACAATCCCTGCTGAAAATAGCTCTGAATGAATTCGAATTACCGTTGCCTTTACTACGCAATCCTCATTGACAACTCCAATGTGTGTGTGTGGTGCAATCAATGCATCACTATAGTCACAACAGATAGTCCATCTAGCCCTTTCACCTATCTCTCCACTGGAACTGCCATGCACTGTCGTTAAATATTGTATTGTTCAGTTGATTAATGAGTTATTATTTGTGAATTAATTCACTCCATTCTCACTAGTGTATCATTCAGTTAGACTAGATACAACTAGCTCAACTTAGTTTAACTCCAATAATTGAGTTAAACTGAATATCAACTCCATGAACTACTCTTCCAACTCTGTCAAAACTTTTCCACTTTAGTTCTAACTGAGTCATCCATTCATGAACCACTAGTAAACCCTAGGAATTGTGTAATTCCTTCAGCACACTGATTTTCCAAATCTGTGCACTGAAATTATGTGCTCCAAGAGAATACGTTGATGTTTATTGTCGGATTATTATTAAGAGCTAATAATAATCGACACTTCTATTTTTAGATCGATGATCTATAAATAGACTTCACCCAATATTCTAAAAATAGAATTTCATATATTTTTCCAACTTGACCAACCATCCAAAAATAGCATCTTGCAACTTCTGAAATATGATCACCATGTCTAAAAATAGACTTGCGCCAAAAATAGCCTGGGGACCCACTTAGTGGAGGCGACTCTTTTCACTAAGCTCATCATCTTGTTGAATCTCAACACTCCCTCTCAACAAGATAGGGATTATCATTCACCTCGATCTTGCCTCTATGGTATTTGAATCTACTCCTAGTGAGCGCCTTCGTCAGAATATTTGCATCCTAAGCTTTCGTAGGAATGTACTGAAGAAACATGATCTTCTGCTGCACACAATCTTTGATATGATACCAGATATCAATATGTTTAGATCTATCATGAAACACAGGATTAATTGAGAGTTTAATTCTACTCTGATTATCACAATGTATCACTGGAGGATCTAAATGTGAATCTGTTAGGTCCCTATATTACTAGTATATTCCCTTATTGTTGTTAGTGTAACCCCCTTATTGTTATTATTGTACCCTTGTAACCCCCATATAGTTATTATTGTGCCCTTAAATTATTATTGTTAGGTCGGCTAGGATTACATTGTGGCCCCATGGACTCCTATATATAAAAAGGAGGTTTTGTAATTTGAATCATCCAAGAATTATTCATTCATGTAATGTATTAGAGTTTTCCCCCTCGAAGTGGCTTATTTCTAAGGCGTTGATATCTCTTTTCTTCTCTTTTTGGAGCCGGTTTCACAACATTTGGTATCAGAGCTTTGAGATTCTAGGGTTTCGCTGCTAAAGAAAGGTCATCGTGGCATTTTCGCTATAACTTATTTTGTACGAAGGATCAAAATCTGAAATTTTGAGAGTGCAAAGCCAAAAATCTAGTGGAACATCATCGCAAAATTTTAGAGCTTGGTTCGCAATATGTTCGGTGATATGATCTATGCAAGTTAGGTCATTTTGCAGGCTCCTGAATTGAACCTAAATAGGTCATCGTGGTATTTTCATAATAAATTTTTTCTAGGAAGGTTCAGAAGCTAAAATTTTTAGAGTACGAAGCCGCAATCCTGAGGAACATCTTCACAAAATTTCAAATATTTGTTCACAATATTTTTGGAGATATGATCTATGGAAGTTAGGGCTTTTTGAGGCTTCTGAATTTCATCTCAAAGAGGTGATCGTGGGAAAATCTTCATAGCTCTCTCTCTGAGCATCGGATTGGAATGCTGTAAAAAGTGTTGCAAGTAAACAGACTGTAGTTTTTAGTCTATCAATTCTAGAGCCAAAGGAGGAAACAATGACATATGGAAAGTCATACAAGTTCACTCTACTGAACCAGTCCAAAATTGGGTCATTTTGGGAGATTGGACATAAATTTTCCTTGAAGAATCCAAATTAGATCAGACCTGTGGCATTTGAAAGAAGCTTTAGAGGGCTACTATAGGGCTAAATTTTAGATATTGAGGATATGCAATTATAGAGATAATTGAATTTCCATATCGAGCTCCTCAAAAGAAAGTAAAAGGTGTGTATTTTTTTTCCAAATTGCATAAGTCTTGTTTGAAGAATCAATTTGAATTGATTCAAAGGGAATATTGTAAGATAAATATCAGTATTGGATTCTAAAATGGCCCCTAAAAAGAATTCCACACCCATTAAGCCTTTATAAATCTCTACTATAACTCATGAAGATGAAGAATGGCAACATGACATATCAAAATTACAAGAGCAAGTGCAAAAAAAAATTCTCTCGCAAAGAGCAACAAAAAATGACATGGAAGTTTTGAAGGAAGGCATGGAAACTAAGATGGATGGTTTGAAGAAAGGCGTGGAATCTAAGATGGATGGTTTGAAGAATGGCATGGAATCTAAGATGGATGACATGGAAGCTAAGATTGATGAGAAAATGGAAAACATGAAGAATGATCTAAAAGCAGACATGGAAGGCTTGACAAAGTTGATAGAAGAAATGTTTCCTAATGGTGAAAAGGTAGTAGAGGAAACTCATGATGAGAAAAAAATAAATGTTAATTATGATTTCATAAAATATAATTTTGGCGGGAAGAACCACCATATTCCAAAAATGGATATGAGGAAGTTTGATGGAAAGGACCATGTAACATGGATACTACAGATGGAGCAATATTTTGATCTCCATAATGTGAAAAACACACAAATGGTACGCATTGCAACTTTAAATTTATAGCAAAATACATTTGTATGGTATCGATGGCTTTGCTCCCGTAAAAAAATTGTCACTTAGTCAATTTTTATGGAGGAAATGATAGCACATTATGAGGATACAATGAGCAACACCTTCTTTAGCCAATTGATAAATCTCAAACAAAAGGGTTTAATGGGGGAGCACATTGAGGACCTCCAAAAATTGAATATAAGGGTAAATGATATTCTAGAGGAACACAGGATTGATCTCTTCATAGGTACTTTAATGGATAACATTCAACATGAAGTTCGCGTTTTGGAACCTAATTCATTGGAGAAGGCATTTAGCTTGGCAAGAAAAATTGAATGTAAAATTATGGCGACAAGGAAGCCTATCACGCACTTCTATAAAGAGGGAAGTGTTGCTAGTTCTAGATTTCCACAACCTACAAGGTTGACACCACAAAAATTGGAAGAAAAAAGAGCAAAAGGGCTTTGCTACAATTGTGATAGCAAATACACTAAAGGTCATAAGTGTGCTGAGAAGAAATTATTTTACATAGATTGTGAAGAAGAAGAAGGAAATGAACAAGAAGAGGATATACACCAGGAACCACCCCTAGAAGAGGAAGAAATGAATCCGACCATATCGTGTAATGCACTGGCAGGAATTACCACTCCTCAAACTCTCAAGATAGAAGGACATATCAAGAAGAAAAGGTTAATAGTGTTGATTGATTCAGGTAGCACCCATAATTTTATTCATTGTAAGGTAGCCAAGGAATTAAATTGTTTCCTATACCCAGCACCAGAATGTCAAGTGATGGTTGCAAATGGAGGAACTATAAATTGCTCTGGAAAATGCCATAATATTAAGCTAACCATGGGGGAATATGTATTGACTAGTCCAATGCTTTCCATCCCTATGGGAGGTGCTGATGTTGTACTAGGAGTACAATGGTTACAATCTTTGGGGACGGTAGCTTTTAATTTTCAAGAACTTTTCTTGAAATTTTTTTCAGAAGGAAAGGAAGTCGAATTACGGGGTATTGAAGGGAAGCCGGGAAGGATAATAAGCTCTAATGTCATGACAAAGCTTTTAAAGAAAGAACAATGAGGCGTAATTGCACAATTATGCTCACTAGAAGTTCCGACATCAAAATCATCTATTTCTGCAGATCTCCAACAAGTCTTGGACAATCATTCCAAGGTGTTTGAAACTCCCAAAGGACTCCCACCTATTCGTGATCATGATCATGCTATTCATTTGATTCCAGGAAGTGTTCCTCCAAACATCGGGCCTTATAGATATCCTTACTTCCAAAAGAGCGAAATTGAACGTATGATTGCAGAAATGTTAGAGGCGGGTATAATTCAACCCAGTCAAAGTTCTTTCTCTGCTCCTGTAGTATTGCTACACAAGAAGGATGGATCATGGCGAATGTGTCCAGATTATAGGGAGCTCAATAAGCTCACCATTAAAGACAAATTTCCCATTCCTGTGATTGATGAATTATTGAATGAATTACATGGAGCAATTTATTTTACCAAGTTGGATCTTCGTTCAGGATATCATCAAATTAGAATGAAGACTGAAGATATTCCAAAAACAGCATTTCGAACTCATGAGGGTCATTATGAATTTTTGGTCATGCCTTTGGCCTTACCAATGCACCTTCTACATTTCAAGGGTTGATGAATTCCATTTTCAAACCCTTCCTTAGAAAATTTGTGCTAGTATTTTTTGATGATATACTAATCTACAGTAGGTCTTGGAAGGATCATGTTCAATATGTTGACATGGTGCTCAAAATATTACAGGAGAAACAATTATATGCAAAACATCCAAATGTTTCTTTGGAGTACAAGAGGTGGAATATCCGGGTCATATTGTATCTCACGAGGGTGTTAAAGTAGACCCTAACAAAATTAAATCCATTAAGGAATGGAAAGTCCCCACAACCATAAAGCAGTTGTGAGGATTTCTTGGGTTAACAGGGTATTATCGCAAGTTTGTTAATAATTATGGGAGAATAGCAGCACCTCTAACAACATTATTGAATAAAGATGCATTTTCATGGACTCCTCAAGCAACTAAGGCCTTTGAACATCTTAAAGAGGCAATGTGCCTAGCACCGGTCTTAGCTATGCCAGACTTCACAAAAACCTTTATTGTGGAATGTGATGCCTCAGGAAATGGAATTGGTGTTGTTTTAATGCAGGAAGGAAGACCCATTGCTTTTGAAAGTCGTCCAATCAAAGGAAAGTATTTACAGAAACCTATTTATGAGAAGGGAATGTTAGCAATACTACATGCACTAAAGAAATGGCGAACTTACCTAATGGGAAGACACTTCAAGGTAAAAACTGATCATGATAGTCTTAAACACTTTTTGGAACAAAGACTATCTTCAGAAGAGCAGCAAAAATGGGTCACAAAGATGCTGGGTTATGACTTTGAAATAATCTACAAAAAAGGAAAGCTTAATGTTGTTGCAGATGCACTCTCAAAAAAGAATGAAGAGGTGGAAGCATTGCTTTGTGCCATTTCTATTATCCAACCAGATTGGATAACCGAAGCAAGAGATGAATGGAAGAAGGACGAAGATGTGTGGACACTCATTCAAAAGTTGCAGCAAGATCCTAGTACATCTGATACATTTAGTTGGAAAAATGATTCCTTATGGTACAAAGATCGCTTATATCTTTGTATGAATTCCCAACTAAAACAAAAGATTCTTCTGGAATTGCACACTTCTCCTTTAGGAGGACACTCAGGATTTTTAAAAACTTACTACAGGGTGAAGAAAGATTTTTTTTGGGATGGCCTTAAATCTGATATTCAAAAGTTTGTGGCGGAATGTTTGGTTTGCCAGCAGAATAAAGTGGAGACAATTAAGACCCCGGGACTTCTACAACCTTTATCCATTCCAAGTCAACGCTGGGAGGAGATTTCAATGGATTTTATCACAGGTTTACCGAAGTCCGAAGGCAAGAATGTCATCATGGTGGTAGTTGATAGACTTACCAAGTATGCACACTTTTGTGCATTATCTCATCCATTTAAAGCAAGTACAGTTGCTACTACATTTATGGACACAATTCAAAAGCTACATGGAAACCCAAGGGTTATTGTGAGAAAAAAAGATCCCATTTTCACTGGAAATTTTTGGATGGAGTTATTTTCTTGTTTGGGTACTCAATTGGCTCATAGCTCATCTTATCATCCTCAATCCGATGGTCAAACTGAGATAGTAAATAAAATTTTGGAAGGATATCTTCGTTGTTTTGTATTTGATAAATAAACACAATGGGTCAAGTGGTTACCTCTAGCTGAATGGTGGTATAACACTTCCTTCCATACTGCAGCAAAAATGATCCCATTTATGGCACTTTATGGATATCATCCATCATCCATCACATCATATTTAAGAAAAAATTTGAAGGTTCAAGCAGTGGAAGATCCAATCGAGCATCAACAAGAAGTTCTCCAATTCTTAAAGGACAACTTGAATTTGGCACAAAATCGAATGAAACAATAGGTAGATCAACATCGCAGCGAGAGAAGTTTTGATGTAGGAGACTGGGTATTTTTACGGCTACAACCACACAAACAAATGTCCCTCAAGCAAGCTAAGAAGGATAATAAATTATCGCCAAAGTACTATGGTCCTTACAAGGTGTTGCAAAAGATTGGTACTATGGCATACAAATTGGAGCTTCCTGCTTCTTCGCGAGTACATCCAGTTTTCCATGTTTCATGCTTAAAGAAGGTCATAGGTGAAAATCTTCCAGTTCAAACAGTATTGCCAGAACTTGATGGGGAAGGGAAGATCATATTGGAACCTGAAGCAGTCATAGAAAAAAGAACTCGACAACTACGGAATCGATCAATTTCAGAGTATCTCATCAAGTGGAAGAACTTACCCACCGAAGATTCTACATGGGAGGATGAGAATTTTATACAGAAGCACCCAGAGCTACTCAAGCGTTGAGGACAACACTTTTTTGAAGGAGAGGGGCATGTTAGGTCCCTATATTACTAGTATAGTCCCTTGTTGTTGTTAGTGTAACCCCCTTATTGTTATTATTGTACCCTTGTAACCCCCATATTGTTATTATTATGCCCTTAAATTATTATTGTTAGGTTGGCTAGGATCACATTGTGGCCCCATGGAATCCTATATATAGAAAGGAGGTTTTGTAATTTGAATCATCCAAGAATTGTTCATTCATGTAATGTATTGGAGGTTGCCCCCTCGAAGTGGCTTATTTCTAAGGCATTGATATCTCTTTTATTCTCCTTTTGGAGCTGGTTTCAGAACAGAACCGAATAAACTGACTAGGATCTTCCTCATCCAGATTTCCTCACATGCAGCTTGACTTGCTGCCATGTGTTATACTTCTGCTGAACTGAGTGGCACGGATCTTTGTTTCCTGTTGTATCAAGAAACTATCGTAGATCCGATAATGAAAATACCTCTGTTGTGCTCTTTCTGTCTGTTGGGCTGCCTGCCCAATCTGCATTTGTGAAGCCATGCAACTTCACCTCATCCATCTGCCTGTACCATAAGCCATACTCAGATGTGCCCCTAAGATATCTTAGGAAATGCTTGCCTGCCTTCCAAAAGAGCTTGGTAGGCTTAACCATCTCTTGTGAAAGCTGGTTCACCGCATAGCATATGTCTGGTCTTGTATTAACTAAATACATGAGCGAACCCACCAACTATCGATAAACAATGGCTTTCACTACCTCTGCCGATGTAGCATCCTCTTTCCTCCAATTTCCTTGAAGAGGAGTATCAATAGGCTTGCAGCCTTGCATGTGAAACTTCTCGAGTATCTCCCAAGCATACTTGCCTTGAGACACAAAAAGTTCACCTTCTCGCTGCCATATTTCCAATCCAGGGAAATAATGAAGGAGGCCCAAATCCTTCATCTTAAACTCCTTTACAAGATCTGCCTTGCATGAGTGTATCAACTGCTCATCACCCGATAGTATTAAATCATCAACATAAAGAAAAATGATTAAAATCTTACCCTCCACCACAATTTGGTACAGGTTTGCATCCGCCTCAGTCTTGGTGAAGCCAAGTCTAGTGAAATAGCTGTCGATCCGAGTGTACCAAGCACAAGGTGCTTGCTTCAACCCATATAGTGCTCTTTTGAGCCTGCACACATGCAACTCGCTACTGTAGATCTCAAATCCTTCCGGCTGCTCAAGGTACACCTCTTCCTCAATGATCCCATTAAGGAACGCAGTCTTCACATTGATCTGATGAATGTGCCAACCCATCTTCCATGAGAGAGCAAGGATGGTCCTTATGGAAGAATACCGTGCGACAAGTGCAAAGGTTTCTTAATAATCAAACCCCTTGATCTGTTAGAAGCCCTAGGTAACAAATATTGCCTTATACTTCTCGACGCTCCCATCAACAGCTTGCTTTACCTTGTAGATCCATCTTTATCCGACAACTAATTTACCCACTAGCCTTGGAACAATCTCCCAAGCACTATTTCTAAAAATGGAGTCATACTCCTCCACCATGGCATCTACCCATGTGGGCTCCTACACTGCTTCTTCAAAAGAATATGGCTCTGTCATGATACACTTGCTCATCAGAGCCATGTATCCAGTAAATCAGTCAGGTAACTGTCTCTGTCTGTGCAGTGATGTAGGGACTCCTACATTCTGTGCCGCATCAAGCTTCAGTCTCTCAACTTTTGTGGTACGCTTTCTGCCTTGTCTTATGTTTGGTTTTGCATGATTAGACCTCATCTTTGGGAACAAGAAGTTCCTCCTCTACATGCAAGTGTAGCTCCCTCTCAAGCGACAACTTCATGGCTTTCACCTCATTGAATTTTATATCCCGTCGCACCACAATCATCCGACTGTCTGGAAAATACACGCGATAATTATGGGGTGTTTTTGTGTACCCCACAAATATCCCAACTTCTACAGTCAGCTCCAACTTCTTCCTGGCATCCTTTGTCATATGAATGTAAACAAATGAGCCAAAAATCTTCAAATGAGAAATATCGGGCTTCTTACCAGTAAAAAATTCTTCAGGTGTACTCATGCCAACTACTCTATGAGGACAACGGTTTTGCACATAAAACGCAATGTTGCATGGTTATGCCCACAAGTGCATCGGTAGGCCCTGGTCATGCAGCATCGCTCGTGTAGCACCCACGATCACTTTGTTCTTCCTCTCTGTGACCCCATTCTTCTGTGGGTTATGAGGCACTATGAGTTCTCTTCGAATTCCTTCTTTGCTACAGAAGTCTTTGAATTTGCCCGAGATTTATTCACCACCATTATTGCTCCATAGAGCTTTCACTTGCTTCCCCAACTCCTTCTCCACCAATTCTTTAAACTCATAGAACTTTGAGAATGTTTCACTCTTCTTCTACATGAAGAAGATCTAGCATCTACAAGAATAGTCATAAAAAAATATAACATAATACTTATGTTTTGCTGTTGAAGCAACCGAGAAAGGTCCACACACGTCTGTGTGAATTCTCTCCAAGATCACTGAAGCACGGTTCTCCTTCTCGTGAAAGGTGGTATTCACAAAATTACCCATAGTACATCCCTTGCACTGATGTGACTGTTCAAGTGTACCCTTGGGAAGTCCTATAGAAATATGCTGCAAAATCTTCAAAGCACCATGGTGAAGATGACCCAATCTCCTGTGCCATAATTTGCCCTCATCCCGGCTCACCATTTCTTCTTCTTTGCCCACCATTGCAGTGCACCCATATACCTCCAACTTGTAGATATTCTTAACTCGAATCCCTATCCTCTTGGTTTGACCCATTGTTTTATGTCGTAGGAAAGATTTTCCATCGCTAAAAACAACATCATAACCTTTGTCTTCTAACAATGCGACTAAGGCCAAGTTCTTCTTCAGACTTGGAACATGAATAACATCCTTCAAAAAGAATGGATTACCAAACTCCCTCTCAAAGGTAATGGTCCCAATTGCGGTCTTACTGTATCGACCATCGTCACCCATCTCTATATGCATTTGAAGGTCCTTCTCCTCCAAGTCACTAAACAACACCTTGTCTCCTGTCATATGGAAAGATGCACCACTATTATGATACCACACCAATCCCATATAGCTTGAAACTAGACATGAAATCAAAGATAAATCAAGTTCAAACTGCGAGGCTAAGGCCTTTCCATCTGCAGCTCCAAAAACCTTCTTGTTCTTCTTCTTCTGTGGGAAGTTAGTGGCGAAATGCCCATGTTCGTGACAGTGAAAACACTTCACCATGGACAAATCCTTCTTCTTGCCTTTAGCTTTGGATTTTGAAGGAAATTTATTCCCCTTCCCTTTCCTTGCTTTGGCAGCCAAATAAAATTTCTCTTCATCTTCATTCTTCGATGAAGAGCCATCCCTAGTACCCCGTCTTAACTTCGCCCACACAAGATCTGACAAAAATTTCTCCCATCCCTAAAGTTTCTCCCGTCCATTGACAGAGTCTTCATAGCTATGCCAACTCTTCGAAAGCCCAAGGAGAGCCAATCTCACCAAGTCTTCATCATCAACAGTAATCCCCACACTTCCTAGTTCATCCCTACAGTGGAAAAACTTCGTGAGATATTTTGAAATATTGTCGCCCTTCTCCATTTTTATTTTTCTGAGCTTGTCTTTCAGCACCAACTTCCTTTGGTCACTGCTTCTTTGGAACAAATATTTCAAATCCTTCCACATTAAAAATGGAATGGCTTTCCCATGAAGGCTGGACACAATATGGTCCTTCACACCTTCCAACAGAATTCTTCTTGTCTTTGCTATCTTCTTTTGCCATGCGTCAAGTAATGCAGCATCGCTACATCCCGGCTTAGGAACATCACTATCGATGAACTCCTTCAGTCCATTATCCTCTAGCACCACCTCCATCCTATCCTTCCAGGCTATGTAATTCAAGCTTCCATCAAGGCCATAATCCAATCGCAACCCATTGAAAGACATTTCAATGTTTACTCAACTTCTGCAGTAAGAATTTTCTGTAGCAAATTCGAATTGTCCACCAGCACAAACTCAACAATTATTCACAATTGAAATATTCAAGAATTAACACTGCTTTGATACCATGTAGAAATTATATACAATATGCATGCATATATCCAGATTCTCCTGATCTAAAAATATTTATCTTCTTGCTAAATACAGAATCCTTCCATTGTTAATCTTTTACGAAAATTAAAAAACTTAATTGCAAACATATGAAGCAATAAAAACAATCGCACATAACACAGTTGTTTAACAAGAAAGCCTGAAGCTGAAAACCAAACTATCATATATTATGTATCATGGAGATCATGTAACAATCTCATACAAATCTTAGTACATCAAGCTCTCAGTACAGTCAATCATTACACACTAATCAGAAGAAATCTACAAATCTATGCACCAATTTCTTGCCACCTGATAGCCTGCCTCCATGGCACAATCCCTGCTGAAGAATAGCTCTGAATGAATTCGAATTACCCTTGCCTTGACTGTGCAATCCTCATTGGCATCTCCAATGTGTGTGTGGTGCAATCAATGCATCACTTTAGTCACAACAGATAGTCCATCTTGCCTTTTCACCTATCTCTCCACTGGGTCTCCATTGGAACTACCATGCACTATAGTTAACTGCTGTATTGTTCAGTTGATTAATGAGTTATTATTTGTGAATTAATTAAATAATTAATTCACTCTACTCTCACTAGTGTATCATTTAGTTAGACTAGATACAACTAGCTCAACTGAGTTTAACTCCAATAATTAAGTTAAACTGAATATCAACTCCATGAACTACTCTTCCAACTCTGTCATAACTTTTCCACTTTAGTTCTAACTGATTCCTCCATGCATGAACCAACAGTAAACCCTAGGAATTGCGTAATTCCTTTAGCCCACTGATTTGCCAAATCTGTGCACTAAAATTAAGTGCTACAAGAGAATAAGTTTTTTTTATTGTCGGATTATTATTAAGAGCTAATAATAATCGACACTTCTATTTTTAGATCGATGATCTATAAATAGACTTCGCCCAATATTCTAAAAATAGAATTTCAACTATTTTTCGAACTTGACCAACCATCCACAAATAGCATCCTTCAACTTTTGAAATATGATCACCATTTCTAAAAATAGACATAGTCTAAAAATAGACTTGCACTAAAAATAGCCTGCAGGTCGACTTAGTGAAGGCAAATATTTTCACTAAGCTCATCATCTTGTTGAATCTCAACACTAAGTGGCAACAAGAGTAGTGGAGGCAGAAAAATGATGTATCAAAAATCAAATATTCCAGGTGCGGTGAGATGGGTCACTAAGTTACTCAGTGTCCTCTCAAGAAGAAAGACAAGGACAAGAAACATGATCTGCAGGCCGCAACTACGAGGATCAAGGAGGAAGAGTTCGCAATGATTTCCCACATATCTCCAATGGAGAATTAGCATGATATAGAATTGTAGTTCAGTAGAGCTGAAGTTTGGAAGAATCATGGAGGATTCATCCTCTTGGATCAATACCTTGCTACGAGAGACCGAATCAAAAGTAGCATGGTGGACCAGTGTCAGTGGCGGAGGGCATAATGCAGAGTCAACAAAAATGAATCAGCTTCATAGGGTCAACGCAGATACTAGCAGCAGTCATGTGTTCAGTATCAGATGCATCATGCTAAACACTTAGTTCAGAACTTATATGTTTTTCTGTTGCATCAAGAAGCATAGTTGTAGTGTAGTAGAAGTTGGCATCAATAAAAAGGGTCAACAGAAACATAGATGCAACGTCGTAGTTGTTGGTGGGCAACAATGTCAAACATCAACAATGCAGATAGGATTGTGAAAAAGTTAGGGTAGTACTTCAGGTGGATGTATTGCTAGAGCACATTCCTCGCTAAGAGGGAGTGTTTATTTCTGGTAGCATCAAATATTCTCTAAGTCCCAAATTTTGGAGGGAGGCTTAGAAATATGTATTCCAATGAACACCAGAAGAATTTTGGGAAATTCCACCTGGATTGTGTTTTATTAAAATAATTAATTATTTTCAAATCTCATTTGGTAACGTTACTAGGAGAGATCTGATGGTTAGTCTGTATAATTTTATAATTTCCTTTAGACAGCATAGTTAATTCAGTGAGTGTTTGCAAGGTAGCAAATTACCAAACATCGAGAGGTTTTCTTTCAAATTTCATTGGGTTTTGTTAAATAACATGAATTTGATTTAACATTCTAGCATTCGCCACATACTGCTTGTTTGAGATAAACATTCATAATCTAAGAGGAATTCACCAAAACTAATGCAGTAAGGGTTAGCAAGATAGCAAATCCCTGATCATCCAAAAGGGTTGATTTCAAATCTCATTGGGTAATGTTACCAAGAGAGCGAATTTCATAATTTCCTAAAGACAACACATGTAATGTAGTGAGGGTTTGCAAGGTAGCAAATTTCCAAATGTCGAGAGGTTTTCTTTCAAATTGGATTGGGTTTTGGGTTTTGTTAAACAACATGAATTTGATTTAATATTCCAGCTTGCTTGTTTGCGATAAACATTCAAGATCTAAGAGGAATTAAGTAGATATATGTGGTAATTTTGATGGATGCATGTGATCTGTCAAATTGCATTGGGATTTTTTAGATAAAAATAATTTATCTTAACATTTCGACATTTGCTACATACCGTTTGTTAGAGATAAATATTTAGAATCTAAGAGGAATTAAGTAGATACATGTAGTAATTTTGATGGATGCATGTGAATTGGATTGAGCAATGAGAAAAGGCAATAGAAAAACTATTGAAAGAGGCAAGACATATAAATTATTTACCTGCTCAAGTAAACTCTAGGCCACCTAAAGCTTTGAGAAATCCATCCAGACATTGTTGTGAAGCAGATCCCGGACACTCAGACTTCCACCTTTCCCACAAGTCTTTTCTTGTACAAACCCCTAAACCAACATTCAAATTGAGTATTTTCAGTGCGTAAAATGTGGGCAGTAAGGAACCTAGGTTCAAATTGAGTATTTTTAGTGCGTAAAATGTGGGCAGTAAGGAATTGGGGCTGGGAAAAGCTATTCTATACTATACAATAAAGACACTCTACTCTAATCAAGAAACATCCAATGTTATACACATACCTTCTGATACATATCTTGGGAATTCGATCTATATCAAATCTTAATAATTTGTATAAGTCGCTCATATATGATACATAATTATAAAATATATTCGCTAACATAATAAATTATATAAGTCGCTGATATATGATACATAATAACAAAATATAGTTGTTGAATGATACATAATAATAATAATAAAATATATGTCTTTTTGAACAGAAAAATTCAGCCTAATATCCTCTTAAAGGTTGACATTTTCAATTGGGAAAACTCATTCAATAATTATCTACCAAATAAGAAGACGATTTGACAAAATTGTTCATTTTCTCCAATTTCATAGAGAATCTTTCAAATAAGTAATATAATATCATAAAGGATACAAGATTTAATTTCTCTTTTAGAGCATATAATTGGGATGAAAGAAAACAACCAAATTAGCAATCACTCTATAAGATGATTTAGTATAAAATATTGTAAAGGAGTGAAGTGATTCCTTTTACATACTTTATTTCATTTTTCTTAATTCAATTGAATTTATCTTTGATAATTTTAAAATATTATTTATTTTAATAAACATGAAATCATCTTTAATGATAAGAGCATATGTCCTAAGCTAAAATATTATTTATTCTAGTGAAGATGAAATCATCCTTAATGAAGAAGGCCTATGTCCCAAGCTAAAAGATTATTTATTCTAATGAAGATGAAATCATCCTTAATGAAGAAGGCCTATGTCCCAAGCTAAAACATTATTTATTCTAATGAAGAAGAAATCATCCTTAATGAAGAAGGCCTATGTCCCAAGCTAGATGTTACACTTTGATGAATCTAATAATATCATGAGAAATATATTTAAGTTCACTCAAACCATCTTGAGACTCTTCCAAAATTAAACTTTGAAAAGTTAAAGGAAACAATTATTTCACCATAGAAAAAGTGAAAGTCCCTTTATGTATGTTTTTATTCCCCGTGATATCCATACATCTAATTATAATGAAAGAACTCCAATATCTATCCTAATTTAAAGGAATGGTTTCAACAAGGACATTGATGTGACCCTCGAGAACTAGATCCAATATTTTTTCTTTGCTTAATATGGTAGGAAAATTCATCTTCTCTTATCATGTACCCATCCCCCTAGGTGGCATTAAGGAGGTGAGTTAATGGGTTTTTTCCTCTTTAAGTACTATTATAGGGTCTCTTTTAAGCTTGTATACGTTTTCTGCTCAACAAGAACTTTCCAACCATTCTATTCTTGCTTAATTATGAGTCATGCGCAGAAAGATATTACATTCTAAAAAAATATTCAGGTTCTCTTTTTCTCAATCACACTAGCAATCATACTAGTGATGTGGTAGCAAGTTCACCAAGCATCTATACTATCTCATGTCACCACTAGTATAATTCACCCTTGGGTTCATGCTTGTTGAGACATTCATCTTTTCTTAATGGCTTATTAGGTTTGTTCTTTTCTTAATATGATAGGAAAAATCATCTTCTCTTATCATGTACCCATCCCCCTAAGTGGCATTAAGGAGGTGAGTTAATGGATTTTTTTCCTCTATCAGTAATATTATAGGTTCTCTTTTGAGCTTGTATACGTGTTCTACTCGACAAGAAATTTCCAACCATTGTAATCTTGCTTAATTATGAGTCATGCATAGAAAGATGTGACCTTCTAAATATTTCTTCAAGTTGTTTTTTTCTCAACGATGCTAGCAATCATAATGGTGTGGGTGCGGCGGCAACAAGTTCACCCAGAATACGTACTATTCTATGTCACAACTAGTATGATTCATTGCTGCACGATCATCACCCTAGGAAAATCATTTTATTTAAGACCCTAAGGGGACCATGTAAATTCTAGAAGGGCGATTTTATTTTTGTGTATATATTAGAAATTGTAAGTTGTTAATTAGCCATGTGTCTCATAGTAATATTTGTGAGGTGTTAGTTTGTTTTAGTAAATAGAAAAGTCGTTCTTTGTTAATGTAACAGGTGTAGGGTTATAAATCTAGCACTTTTAGGCTACTAGACAACTGTCCAATTTCCATTGTTTATGTTGAGATATTTGCAACCAGTGAAGTTGTATAGAAATGTGTTTGTAGGACAGGGAGAAAAAATCTTCCAAGTGCATTCGAAAGTAATTTTTCGAACAAAAGGTCCACAAGGTTCTTTGTACATATCACCTCATAAAAAGTGAATATAGTTTTAAAACTTTTCCATGTATTTGTATATGATTTTTCTCTGCATAGTCTTTTTCTACTGATTTGAATCTTATCAATCAGAAATTGGATAGGAAATATTTTATTTTTCCTCGATATTTACATATCGTAGTACGAAAAAAAATGAAGGAAGGTTTGTGATCGGATCATCGTTCACCTTGGCACATAATCATTATCAACCTAGAGGGAGAGATCAGTAAAAGGATTTGGTGATTTCCATTTCACGGGTTTGGGATCAACTTTGAAAAAAGGAGTAACATCCAAAATATTAAAATTGTGCAAGTGTTATGTGTGCATTATATGAATTTAGTTAAACCTAAATGGATCTGGGTTTGGGCCTCATGTTGTGTTGGATACATAGCATGAAAACAACTAGTCGGTGGGGTTAGATCACGATCATAGAAGGCCCTCATCGGAACCAAACTCCATCAATCCCAAAAGAGTGGGCATAGGTGAGGAGAATCGGATAGGGATTATAATTTTGTTGGTGTCTCAAAATGTTAATTTTTCATAGGGCTATATTGCTCTTTTCTTTGATAATTGGATTTATTCATTAACACATTGAGTTCACCCAATAGCATCATAAAATTATTCAAATTTACATCATTATTTAGTAGCATATGCAATTATGTAGAAAGAACAATAACATCGTAATCAATGCAGTGAAACATATAGGAAAAATAGAAGAAAATCATGCACACATAAAGATGCCAGGATTGGTTGGAGACCAAGGAAAAAACCACTATGGGGAAACCTATGTGAATTCTTCTTCTTATATTGTCATCAAATGATTCAAAAAAAGAGAGAACAATGTTCCATAAATTCATCTATACAACTAACTGGAAAAACTACTATACCATTCATGAAATGAATCCAACCATGTATGCATTGTGAAATCTGATTCTGAAGACAATACTCAACTATCACTCACTTAAATCCATTGCCGAACACTTGGTCACTTAGTGAAATATTTGAAATACTGAAACTTCATCATTTAGTCCTTGGTTGCATGGAGGAGGAGTCATCTGTGCGACTATAGGGTCCTAGTCGCTCCATTAAGCTAGGCAAGCGTGCGACTAGGGGTCAAAAGTGAACTGCGAAAACCCTAATCTCTTGGTCGCATGGAAGATTTGTTGTGTGTGCGACTGGGATGCTTTATTCACACTAAGGAAGAAGTACGTGTGTGACTGGGAGTTTTGGTCGCATTGATGATATTGCAAGCATAAGATTGGGGTCTAATTTGACTATGGAAACACTAACCTCTTGATCGCATGCACAGAGGAGGATCCATGCGACTGGAAGGATTCAGTCGCACTCATGAGGCGAGGAGGGAGCGACCAAGGTTGAAAAATTCTAGTTTTGTGCCTGTGACTAGAGCCTAAAATCCTAAATCAGAGATGAAAGCCTCATACCCTGTAATTTCACCTGAGAGGGAACCTATTATTTTGAATACGAGCCCTAGACCTATGCGGCCAAAAACCACCAGAGAAGAGTGTTTCATTTTTGTCTCCAAATGAGTTTGAGGGAACTTGTATTTATAGTCTTCTAATGGGTCCACTTGCTTTAGGGCCAGCCTAATATAATATGCACATGTGTATAAGGCTGAATTCAAAAACCAACTTCTGCTTGTCCAAATGAGGTGATCTTTAGGTCGATTTTGGTCCTCTCAAAAGAATAATTCAATAAAATCATCATCTTTGTCATATGAGTTATCCAAGGTGGAATTTTTATAGGTTTTAACCCTGAACAAAAATTATCTACACACGAATCTTATAACAGAAAATAAACAATAGCGAGAGCATAAGACATAAAATAGATAAACACAGAGATTTTCCCCTGGATCCCAAATCGGGACGACCAGCTTGATTTTTCATTATATTCCTTTTAGTGTTACAACACATATATATACATTCTGAAGCATACATAAACCCCAATCCATTAACCCTATATTAGAACATAACCGTAGTTCCCTTGACCGGATCTACAAAATACCAGGGGTCGAAAACCATCGTACCCCAAAAAACCATGTGCAAACTCATGCACAAAACATGGGTGGGTCGCCTATGAGTGGGACCGCACACCAAAAAAAATTTCGCCTGGGCATTGCCCCGGACCCCGACAGGGGGGGCTGCTGCCCCCCCTGTGACCCCCCTGCTGCGCCCGACGCAACATACAACGCATCAGGCTAGTCGTGGAAAGAATATAACACATACCTAAAATTCTCCCACTTGTTGTTTTCTTTCCACAGGGGGCCACAGGAGAGCTTAGTCATTTGGCCAATTCTTCAACACCCATTGTTTCTCTACACCAAGAGAACTTCTGAGTGCTTACAAACTTCGTCAATGCATCTGCAACATTCTTCAAAGTGTCCACCTTTACCAGCAACACCCTTTTAGCCTAAACCATATCTCTAACAAAGTGATATTGAACATCAATGTGCTTTGTCTTTGAATGGTAAGCAGGGTTCTTAGCCAAGAAAATTGCACTTTGGCTATCACAGTCTATCCTTATAGCTTGTTGTACCAACCCCATACTTGAACACAATCTCTACAACCAAATTGCTTCCTTGCTTGCATGAGTGGCTGCTATGTATTCTGCCTCTGTAGTTGAAAGAGCCACTATAGACTGTCTTTTACTCATCCAACTGACTGCGCCTCCAAATAGACTAAACACATACCCACTTGTAGATCTTCTTTGGTCCAGATCTCCAGCCCAGTCTGCATCAACAAAACCACGAATGTCCAACATTCTTTCCAATCCTGGTCTTCCCTGGTAGCACAAGCCATAATCACTAGTGCCACGTAAATATCTCAAAACCCGCTTCACTGCTGTCCAATGCTCCTTCCCTGGGTTTGACATAAACCTGCTCAATACTCCCACTGCATGTGCAATGTCTGGTCTAGTACAAACCATTGCATACATCAAGCTACCCACTGCACTTGCATATGGAACACGGGACATATCCTCCTCTTCTTCTTGTGTCTTGGGACACTGTTCAGCAGACAGCTTTACACCTACAGGAATAGGAACATTCACCGGTTTACTATCCTACATATTGAACCTCTACAATATAGTCTCGACATACTTCCTCTGGTTTAACCAGAGCTTCCTCTTTGCCCGATCTCTCTTAATTTCCATGCCCAAAATATAGTTTGCAGCACCAAGATCCTTCATGTCTAATTTGGAGAACAATTGGGTCTTCAAATCTTGGATAATTTCTTTGTCATTTCCAATCAACAACATATCATCCACATACAAGACCAAATAAATAACACGGTCACCAATTAATTTAAAATAAACACAGTGATCCTCCTTGCTTCTAGTGAATCCAAGTCCCCGTATATAGGTATCAAATTTCTGATACCACATCCTTGGTGACTGTTTTAACCCATACAGAGACTTCTTCAACCTGCATACCAGTTCTTTCTTACCCTTCAACATAAAGCCTTCAGGTTGCTTCATGTAGATCTCCTCTTCTAGATCCCCGTGAAGAAATGTTGTCTTCACATCCATCTATTCTATCTCAAAATCAAATGCAGCAGCAACAGATAAAAGTAATCTAATAGAAGTAAATTTGGCAACAGGAGAAAAAATATCACCAAAATCAATTCCCGACACCTGGGAATAACCTTTCGCTACCAACCGAGCTTTGTATTTCTCCACCTTGCCTTCTACATTCATATTCTTCTTAAACACCCATTTGCTCCCAATGGGCTTCCTTCCAGCCCACAACTCCACCAAATCCCATGCATCATTTTTGTGAAAGGATGCCATTTCATCAACCATGGCCTCCTTCCATAGTTTTCCATCCTCTGAATCTACTGCCTCCCTGACAGTTCTGGGTTCATCATCAGTTATAGTTAAGGCAAAACCTGAACAGAAAGCAGATGGACTATACCTTTCTGGTTGCCTTCTTTCCCGAACCGATCTTCTCAAAGCTGGAGTTTGTGGCTCTTCATCTTCTGAGTCTTCTTCTATTGTAGAGTCTGATTCATCCTCCTTTAGCTCAAACTCTATCTTCTCAGGTTCCTTTGGTAGGACTTCATGTTTAACAACATCTTTCACTTCTCTAAACACCACATCTCGGCTGTATGCAACCTTCCTTGTTTCTGGGTTCCAAAGCTTGTAACCCTTTAAACCATCCTTATACCCAATAAAGATGCACCTTTCAGATTTATTATCCAACTTGGTCCTTTTCTCCTTTGGAACATGTACATATGAATCACATCCAAATACCCTTAGATGTGAAAGAGAGGTTTTCTTACCAGTCCATACCTCATGTGGAGTCTTATCCTCCAACGCTGATGAAGGTGATCTGTTAACTAAGTAACATGTAGTCTCCACTACCTCTGCCCGAAATTCTTGTCCTAACCCGGTACCATTGAGCATGCTTCTTGCATTTTCCATCAGCATTTTGTTCATTCTTTCTGCAACTCCGTTTTGCTGAGGTGTGTATGGAGTAGTCTTTTGTTGTGCTATACCACACTTCTTGCAGAACTCTTCAAATTCCTTCTTGCAGAACTCCCCACCATTATTTTTCCTTAGTGCCTTTATCTTCTTCTCTGTTTGGTTTTCCACCAGAGCCTTAAATTCTTTGAATTTGTCAAAGACTTCAGATTTCTTCCTCAAGAAATGTATCCATGTATTCCTTGAGAAGTCATATATGAATGAAACATAGTACACAGACTTTCCCAGTGATGGAACTGACACAAGTCCAAACACATCACTGTGCACAAGTTCTAATATCTTGTTCGCCCTCTTACCACCAGAAGGAAAACTCACCCGATTCTGCTTCCCATATACAAAATGTTCACAGAAATCGAAATCCAAAGGGAAATTAGACATACCTTCTACCATACCATTTCTATGTAGTATCTGAAGGCCCTTCTCTCCAATATGTCCAAGCCTTTGATGCCATAGCATGGTATTTTCTCCAGAGATAGCTAGGCTTTCTGATCCACTTTCAGGAACCACAGAACTGTTACACCCATCAATAACAGTGCTACCTTGTAGCTTATAAAGAGTTCCAATCCAAAATCCCCGCATTAATACTAGTGCTCCCTGAACCATCTTGCGGGTATCTTTCTCGAACACTGTTTTTACACCTACATCATCCATCCTGCTTACAGAAATCAGATTTCTGGCCAATGCAGAAATGTGCAGAACACCAGGAAGTGTTCTAATTCTTCCACCTTGCAGCTTCAGCTTGACCTTTCTATGTCCGACGATTCTAGCCTTCCTATCATCCCCTAGGAAGACATCACCACCATCATATTTCTCATACTCGCAGAACCACTCCCTATGGGGAATGAAGTGAAAGGATGCACCTGATTCAATCAACCATGACTCATGATCTACATGTGTACTTGAATAAGAAGCCAAATACACATCCCCACCTTTATCCAAGGTGATTTTTGCCTCTGTAGAAGGAGAATCATCAGATCCCTTTCCTTTCTCAGGAGCTTTAGATCTGCACTCCTTTTTGTAGTGCCCTTCCTTTCCGCATTTCCAGCATACCTTTACAAAATTGCCAGGAGATTTAGATCTCCCTCTAGATTTGGATCTCCCACTTGAAACCTTATTCTTGTTTCTGTTTTGGGACCTTCCTCGTACAGATAAGGCATCTCCATTCTGGCCCTCCATATTTCTTCGTCTCATTTCCTCCGACAGCAAGGCTGAGACAATGTCATCAAAATTCAAGGTAGTTGTATTGCTACCTATTGCAATAACCAGACTGTCCCACGAGTCTGGTAGAGAGCACAACAAACCGATGCACTTATCTTCATCTGAGATTTTAATATCAACAGACGACAGCTGACTTACCACAGTATTGAAGGCGTTCAGATGCTCTGTCACCGAGTCTCCATCCTTCATCCTCAGGTTATACAGCTTTTTCCGCAGGAACAACTTATTCACCAGAGACTTAGATTGGTACAAAGTCCCAATTTTTTCCCACAAATTCTTCGCCGTAGCTTCCCCAGATACATTCAACAATACTGAATCTGAGACACACAACCGTATTGTGCTCTTAGCCTTCCGATCCAGTTTCTTCCAGTCTTCATCTAACATTGCCATTGGTTTAGTACCTGGATCTACCGCGATCCACTGATCTTTATCCACCAGCAGATCCTCCATCTTGAGCTTCCATAACTCAAAGCTCTGACCATTAAACTTCTCGATCTCTATCTTTCTGTCGCTCGCCATCTTCTTTCACTGCAAGAGCCGATCCCACAGATCTCCCACTGAACAGGGTCTACCTCAGGCCCGAGCAAAAAACCCTCAGCAGCAAAGGCATCCCCTTGAAGCCGAAACAGCTCCGATACCAAATGTAGGTTTTAACCCTGAACATAAATTATCTACACACGAATCTTATAACATAAAATAAACAATAGCGAGAGCATAAAACATAAAACAGATAAACACAAAGATTTTCCCCTGGATCCCAAATCGGGATGACCAACTTGATTTTTCATTATATTCCTTTTAGTGTTACAACACATATATATACATGCCGAAGCATACATAAACCCCAATCCATTAACCTTGGATTAGAACATAACCGTAGTTCCCTTGACCAGATCTACAAAATACCAGGGGTCGAAAACCATCATACCCCAAAAAACCATGTGCAAACTCATGCACAAAACATGGGTGGGTCCGCCTATGAGTGGGACCGCGCACCAAAAAAAATTTCGCCAGGGGGCTACCCCGGACCCCGACAAGGGGGGCTACCACCCCCCCAGTGACCCCCCTGCTGCACCCGGCGCAACGTATAGCACGTCGAGCTAGTCGTGGAAAGAATATAACACATACCTAACAATTTTACCACAGTTACATAATTTTAACACAAAATTTATCAAAGCAAGAGTAATCCTTCTTGCCAAGTTTTGATGACATTCTGGGGGAAGTAACGATAAAGTTGGTTCTAAATGAAGATTTAGGAGTGCATGTTCTGAATGGTTGTGACATGAAAAGGGGTGAGAAGGCTATCATTGATAGTTGGTAGTTTTTTAGTCAAAGGGTGATCTTAGGACTTTTGGTTAAATAGAAGGGAGTGAACCCCTGACCTAAGTCGTGCTCGATATCCATTTTGGCGTTGGTGAAATTCTTAATGATATATATGAATTTGGCAGTGAGGTTGGGTTTATCATGGTGACAGGAGGTAGACCTAAGTGAAGCTGACCTCCGACCAAGGTTTGGTTAAGTTGAAGCCAATTATAGTCAGGCTCGATAGTGATTAGTATATGTTAAGGGAGGGAAAACCCCAATCATCCCCAACTTCCAACCTGCTCCATTAGGACCCGAAGCATTTGAAGCTTTGAAGAGACCATAAGGAGATATATACATATGTATAAATAAAGGTTGGTTTATATAAAGAAGTTTTGAAATATGAAAAGGAGATAAGGTAGATTTGGGAATTACACCAACGTTTATAAATGTGTGGTTTCAATTCAATAAAAAAGGGATCGTCTTATGGCATAGAGAAGGGAGACTTAATCGTGAGTGTGTGAAAAATGGGAGGATGATGTGAAAATTATTTGAGAAGAAATTGGTATCAACATATTATACTATGATAATATATGAGAAGAGAACCATTAGTGTTCTCATGAAGGGTTGTGGTAGAAAGGAACATGCGACAAGAATATTGCGGTAGACAAAGGAGAATATAGTTGTGATTAAAGAGTGGAAAGGACAGGAGGTGTTCAATAAGAAAGAATAGGTGAAGTTATCAAGAAGCGAGCAGTAGGTGCAACAGTCAGGGAGGAGAAAAGAGTGTTCAAGAGGTTCCAGAGAATTATGGATCTTACTAAAACATGCTTGGACCTTAATGAAATTGGATATGAAGGCAAAACAAAATGCACCTAGATATGTATAGATTGAAGATTACAACATTCATGTAGTTGAGGAATGCTTCCTTGAGTTTCGAATATACTTGGAGAAAAATAAGGGAATTTGAATGCTTCTTTCAGCATGTTGTGGGCAGAACCTTTGAGAAATTTTCTAGACTTGTATGGGACTATTACCCATACATTTGGTAAGATAATGGATCAGTGGTAAAGGATGGTGACAGCTAAAGGGACATTTTTATATCCTTTTTTTTCTTTTGATTGTGACATATCACAAAGGTATCGATAGGAAGTTTGAGAGATTATTTTGAAAGCTTGTGTGTTGTGGTATTTAGCTCCTTGAGATTGTGTTTGAAAGGTTGCTAGTCTAAAGAGTTAGGGGCATCTATGATATCCTATAGGATGAGATGTAGGTAGATGTCTTCTATCGTGAATTATTGACCCAATTGATCATGATTTTTTAATCTCCCATGATCTATATGTATTTGACTCTTTTTATGGATGCAATTTCCAGAAAGGTACGAAGAGCAATGAAATCAAATCAATTTTTGGAGCTTTAACTTTGGGCATATCTTACTTTCTCGTTGTAAGATTGGGACAGGAAGATCACCACACCCACTTTTTAGCTAGGTGGGATAACTTGTGCAACACCATCGAAGAATTCTTCAATGCAATGTTTTAAAGCAAGATACTGAATTATTCTAACAATTCATTTGTGGAAATTAAACACGATCACATAATCATGCCAAGTAAAAGAAGGAAGAAGATCAATACACAAAACAGATAATTTTCCTAGGGAAAGCTTGCTGCTCAAAACCCCTCTATCTTCTATTTTATATTCAACCAATGAATCATGGAACAATACAATGCATTCTTGCTCACAAGGTTGTCCTGCACTCTGCCTATCGTCTCACACTGATCCAGGAAAAATTGTACAAACACTTAGCCAATTCTCAACCTGCCTTGCTCACACAATTCTTGATGAATGAAAACCCTATTCTTTAGGAATTTCAACCTTCCTCAACTGTGTTGAGTATCATGGGCATCTTATGGTGCTTTAACTGAATCTGGGCAGTTTGCTAAAATCACAACTCATAGTTAACTTCCCTTTAACCTTTGTCTCAACTGGGTCTTTACTGGAATTGACATACATGTAGCTATTAATAGTAAAAAATTAGTTTCATGGAAGATCATTGATTATGAATTAAATATGATTTAATTCACTTGATCTCTCACTAGTGCAAGAAACAATTACAACCAGTTCAACTGACTTTAACTCACCTAACTGAGTTAACTGATTACTCATGCATTAAAATAATTCTCTAATAGAAACTCGAATTCCATAACTAATAGAATCACTCTCCATACCTCACCAACCACCCTCAACTCGAAATTCATGAGCTAAATGAGTTTATCACACTCTGTTAACTATTACAAGTATTTTTGAGATAATATTACAATTTATTGTCCAATTTAGTTAAGGTAAAATTAAATTAGATGCACTAATGTATCGTTTGGACCCATCAGTGTGTGACTATAGCTTGGACCCATCACTATGTGACTATCACTTGGACCCATCACTGTGTGAATATCGCTTGGACCTGTGATCCCACACTAGTGTGTGTGTTTTCATGTTGTTTCTGGATGCCATTTTCATTGTTTATTGTTTGAAAGTTCAACACTCCCTCTCAACAAGAAAGGAATCAATCTATCCCGATCTGGTATGTTTGGAATGTCCCACATGCGCACATGGAACTCTTGCATGCAACACTTCTAAAACCGAATAGCCTCCAAAAATATGAATCAATAATATGCATCTGCCATCAGAGACTTCTGACTACTGCTAGCTACTGCACATGTATATTGGATTCTCTACACTGTTGAAATTTGCATCCATGCACTCTGCACTACTGCCAACTCTGATTTGTGCTCCAATATCTTACACCTGTCACTCTAATTTATGTCTTCCTGACATCTGACTCCATCAATCTAACTGATCCTTCCTGCTACTACCGTATTATGGGCTCCTCATAGCCAAGTTTGATCCATGAGACACACCATCTCAATGAACCCTACCCAAATTTCTTCTTGGGATTAATTTTTCACATCACCCCACCTCACACCTGGAGGTATAGCTGCATGTACTCCCTCTGCCCATCTGGGTTGAAATTTCCACCTCATGAAGGTCTATACATGAGTGGTTTCTACCATTCCATGATCCTCATCTTGCGGCTACTCCACATCCTAAGGTTCATCCTTTGGAACCAAGAGTTTCTCATATGCATGAAAATCAAGTTCCCTCTCAAGGGACAATTGTGTGGCTTTCTCACACTTCCCCATGGTACATCTCTTGCATGTGTCTATCTGTGAACGAGTACCCTTTAGAATCTTTGTATAAATCCATTGCATGACCTTCTAGGCTCCTTGGTGTAGATGGCCCAATCTCTTGTGCCATAACTCACCCTCATCCTGACTCACCACTTTGTCTGCCTTACCCATCAATGATGTGCAGTAATCTACATGAAGTTTGGAGAGATTCCTCACATGAATCCCAATATTCTTGGCTTTCTTTACTTTTCTGACTCACGCACATTGTAATTGTCCCGCAGTCACAAATTTTTCTAAAAAAAGAGTTGATTTTAAATCGATGGTATCTCCCTCATCCGAGCTCTAATTTGAGTGATTTATTTTTTCAATTTGGGTATTTTTTCACGAGGAATCCAAATATTCTAATTTTTTTTGGAAAAAATTTCATCAAAATTTTTATATATTCTCTGCAAACTTGCGCAGCCAAAAACGTTCCTGCCTTGATACCATGTAGAAATTATACAAACATATGTATATCATGAATTCAATCTGATCATGCAATTTTCTAAAGCAATATAATAAATTATTCAAACAATTCATTTGCGGAAATTAAACACGATCACATAATCACACCAATAAAAATAAATAAGAAAATCAATACAAAACGCATATAATTTTCCTGGGGAAGGCTTGCTTCTCAAAACCCCTCTATCTTCTAATGTATATTCAACCAAGGAATCATGAAACAATACAATACATTCTTGCTCACAAGAATCTCCTACACTCTGCCTATCGTCTCACGTTGATCCGAGAAAAATCGGACCAACACTTATCCAATTCTCAGCCTGTCTTCAGCCTACCTTTCTCACACAATTCCTGATGAATGCAATCCCTATTCTTTATGAATTTCAGCCTTTCTCAACTGCCCTGAGTATCATGGGCATCCTATGGGGCTTTAATGCATCTGGGAAGTTTTATAAAATCACAACTGATAGTTAACTTCCCTTTAACCTTCATCTCAACTAGGTCTCTACTAGAACTGAATGCATGTAGCTATTAATTGTAAATCATCAGATGCATAGAAGATCACTGATTGCGAATTAAATATGATATAAATCACTTGATCTCTCACTAGTGCAAAAAATAGTTACAACCAGTTCAACTGAATTTAACTCACCTAATTGAGTTAATTGATTACTCATGCATTAAATTAATGCACTAACTGCAACTCGAATTCCATAACTAATAGAATCACTCTGCATGCCTCACCAACCACCCTCAACTCGAAATTCAAGAGCTAACTGAGTTTATCACACTCAACCAACTATTACAAGTATTTTTGAGATAAGATTACAATTTATTGTCCAATTTAATTAAGGGAAAATTAAATTAGATGCACTAATGTATCGCTTGGACCCATCACTGTGTGACTATCGCTTGGACCCATCACTATGTGACTATCGCTTATACCTGTGATCCCACACTAGTGTGTGTGTCATCATGTTGTGTATAGATGCCAATTTCATTGTTTCTTGTTGCAAACTTCAACACCTAAGGCCTCCTTAGATAGTTTTTCCTAGACCTCTTAGGAACCCTCTAGAACTTATGGGTTTTATCCACTTAGTCCTTAGGAAATATTAATTTTCCTTTTTATTTTTCTTTTATATTTTAAACCCCATCTTGGGTCCAAAATCCCTTTTTTTGGCTTCTTTTCCCACAAAGCCTTTTGTGACCAAACTCACACAAACCCATCTCAATAGGCTTGTGGAGGACCTCCCAAGCTGCAAAATTCAACAACATAGTCTAGTTGTAGTAACAGTAACTTGGTCAAGCTCTTGTAGTCAAGCGAGGGCTTTGTTGGGTTCCCAAGTTGCAAATTAAGTAAGGGTAGTTGTGAGGGCATGATAGATAGGGAGGGTCAGGGCATGCAAAAGAATGAAAGACATTATAACACATGTCAAACAATCTCAATGCATGCTAAAGGGTGTTAGGGAGTGTCAAGGCATATCAAGGGATAACTAGGTCGAAATGCATGGAAAGGAACAAATAAGAGTGTGTGCCAGGGAGTGTCAGTGAATTCAAGTGTGCTAAGGATGAAGTGTGTTAGTTGGATAAGTTTAGAATAGGATTTACAGGAGGCAAGCCTACGGTTGTTATATGGGGCTCGACATAGCTGTCCACTTTGTTCTAGGCACAACATTGTTTTTCCTTTAGCTATTTTTTTTATATGGCGTGTGGCACACTTTGGCTACATGCTCATGTTTTAAAATATTCTAGTTAATTTGATATTGTACATTTTTGTGTATAATTTTTTGGGCACTCAGCTTGTGTCAGCTTATATCTTGTGTGCCTTGTGCATCTCGATGTTCTTGAAAACTCTCGATTAATGTTCTATTATTTATATGAACTGAACATACATGTGAAATATTGCCTGTGTAACCTATGTTGCTTAGTTGTTTTATGGCCACGAATAGATCATGTGATCCTTGTCCTGGTAACTAGTTAAGTGGGACAAGTTGAGCTTGGACATGAGTGAAATAAGATGAGTTATAGGCAGTTCTTAGATGAACAAGGCACAATCTACTTGTAGTAGGTGCAATTGGTCAAGTTATTTTGGTTGAAGCAAGCCAATATTGTCACATGAACTGCAGTAGCCAAGGACTTGATTAGGTTCCCAAATCGTGAAAAAATGTAAAGGCTAGATGTGAGGACATGAGTGCCAAGGCATGCTAGGGATTGTTATGATGTGCCAGATAGTGTGAAGGCATGTCAAACATGCTAAGATGTGCCATGTGATAAGGCATGCCAAGATGTGAAAGTTTGTGTCAATGTGTGCCAAGGACTGTCAAGGCAAGAAAAGGGAGAAAAAAGTTATACTAAAAGAAAATGAATAGATAAGGGGTTTAATAATTCATCAATTCACCTTTGCCAAGAGGGGCATGCTAGGCACACCAACACTAGGAAGAAATATGTGCCAAGTGCAAAGTCTTAGTGCATTCTAAGTGCCAAGTATTCCTTTATTGCTTCTGATCTACTTTCCAACAATCGATCTCAAATAAATTTTATATTAAACCATGCCAAATCATACCAAGGCATCTCAACGTATTCCATACATGCTAAGACTTTCCAATATCCAACATATGGCAAGTGCCAATATGTGTCGGGGAGTGTTATGCATGTTATGAAGTGGAAGGGAATGTTGAAGAGTGCTAAGGTGTTCTAGAGAGTTCTAATGCATGTTGATGAGTGTTAAGGAGTATTATGAAAAAAAATTAAGGGAGCACTAGGTAAAAATTCATGGAAGTTAATGAATATGAGGAGCGTGTGCCAGAGACTATTTCTAATGAGTGCTAGTTGTCATACCAAGGAGGGAGTGACAAGGTATGCTAGGAATTGGTGAGGAATTCTAGGGAATATTAAGGCATGTCAAGAATTCCCAAAGTGCGCTTGGGAGTTCTACAGTGTGCTAGTTATATGTGCCAATTAATAGTGCCAAGATATGCCAATACATGTTAGGTGTTAAGGATGTGCAGGATGCCAGGGTATGTCAACATGTGTCAAGGCAACAAAAGGAAGAACCAATAAGAGGGTTAATAAGTTAGGACTTTATCTTTTTCAAAAGGGGCATGCTAGGTACACTAATAATAGGCCCCAATACATGCCAAGTGGAATTTTGTGCCAAGTGATAATGTATGTCAATGCATTCAACCAACTTGTTCCAGGTCATGCTAGGGACTACATGCATGCCAACACATGCTAGGAGAGTTCCATGTTGTGCTAGTGCATGCCACCATGTGCTTGGGTGTTAGTATCATGACAATATGTTTTAGGTAAAAAGATGTTCCAAGACATGTGAGGTGCTAAGAAATGTTAGTGTGTGCCAAAAAATTAATTTAAGGTGTGCCAAGATTGTTGAGGAGTGTTAGGTCTTTCTCATTAATATAATTGTAAGAGCTTGATTATGTATTAAATAATATATTTCCTACACACACTAGTGGAACTTTATCTAAAGGGAATTTTTGAGATAATAAACTTAATAGATATGAATCATGTGTTGACTCATAGGAAAACTCTATTCGACTAGTCATTCCTTGAGGGAAATGATACACACTAATTACTTCTTAAAAAATTGACTGACTCTAACCACTATGCCCTTGGACATATTATAAAAAATACTCCATAATAATGGTCTTAAATCGTTATCTTTTGACAAAAAATATATTAACAGCCACATAGCATCATTAAAAACTCATTGGAATAATCAATGATGAAAATCATTTTTTGACCGTCACCAAAAGTAACAAAAAGAGCATTGGTGAGGGTCATTAAAAGTTCGTCACTAGAAGTGTCACCAAAGAGATAATTAATGATGGGCATTTAACGACCCTCACCAAAATGTAATTGAAAATGGATTTGGTGATGAACCTTAAAGGACCATCAATATATACAGTTACAGTGATTCTTTTTTAAGGACCATCACCATATGTGACATTGGTGATGGACCTTAAAGGTCCGTCACAAGCATGACCCTCACCAATGTCTTTTTTTCCGGTAGTGATTTAACTTCATCTTCATATTTGTTATTTTTTTGTGATCATATTTCCATCTACATATTAGCCTATAACACATATTTATTGTTTAGTGATCCACACTATCCATTTAGTTCTAATTTAGGCATAAGCTACAAAAAATAATATTTATTCGCATACACTTTTCATTTTTTCTCTTTTCTTTTTATTTGTAGACAAGCCTTTTTTTTAGTTTTGTAATTTTTGTGTCTCTTCTGTGTATTTTTTAGTTTGAAAAAGCTATCCATTGGGGGTTCATACCTCAATGGAGTTCAATCCCTTAATTAAGGAAAATATTTATTGGATCATGACATCATTCAGGCCTTAATCAATGTCTTTTCAAATTTTTTTTTGAACATTTTTATTTTTTTTTTGGGAAATTTATTGGATTATAATTATAGAGTGAAATCATTTCATATCCATATTATATAATAGACTTAATATCAATAAATTCATCATTTAATCATCTATTTTGTAATATCTTTTCATTTTCTCATCTCTCTTTTCATTTATATTTTAATTTACTTTGTTCTAAAATTATAGATAAAATATTTTCGCACCCTTATGAATAAATCAACACAAACTTCATGATATATATGTAATTTCATTAAAGGTGTCATGGGATTTCAAGGACCACCATAGCAAGGCCAAAACCAGTCTAATTTCCATGCATAAATTACAGGTAAAACCACATAAGGAAATTAGATAAACAGTGGGGAAAATCACTCAATTTTTTTCATCACCCATCAAGGGAGTTATCTTATCAACGAATTTATTACAGGCTCCATTGTGTGATGAGCTTCCACATGCTTGGCTATTAAAACCTTCATGATAATAGTGGTAGATTAAACGACAAAGTATGCATATTACAATGGTAGAAGAATTTTTGTAAATAGTTCAAAAGCTACATGGAAAGCAAATGATTATTGTAAGTGAAAAAAAATCCAACTTTCACTGGAAATTTTGGACTTGATTATTTTCTTGTTTGGGTACTCAATTGGCTAAGAACTCATCTTACCATCTTCAATATGATGGGAATATTGATATTGTGAATATATGTTTAGAGAGATATCTATATTTTTTTTCATATGATAAATAGGCAAAATTGGTCAAATGGTTCCCCTTGACAAAAGGGTTCTACAACACATCCATCCATGCTTCATAAAAAATGCTGCAATTTATGGCACTTTATGGATATCATATTCCATCCATCACATCAGCCCTATAAGGGGCTATAAAATCTTTAAAAATAAAGGAAAACATATGGCACCAATACTATTATTTCAAACTATTAAAGGATTGTTTGGTTATGACACAAAATAGGATGAAACAACAAGTAGGTTATCATCATAGAGAAAGTGAATTTGAAGTGGTGAATTAGGTATTTGTGAGATTATAACCATATAAACATATGTCCCTCAAGAAAAAAATAAGGACAATAAATTATCACCAAGGTATTATGGCCCCTATAAGGTGTTGTGGAGGATTGGAAGCATCAGTTACAAATTAGAGTTGATTCCATCCTCATGCGTATATCTAGTCTTCCGCGTTTTTTTTTAAGAAGGTGATGAGTGACAATGTACTAGTCCATACTATTCTACCAAAGATTAATAAAGAATAAAAAATAACAGTAGAACCAAAATCAATTATGAAAACAAGGACTAAGCGACTAAGAAATCGAGCAATTATTGAGTACCTCATAAAATGGAAGAACCTACCAATAGAAGAAGTGACATGGGAAGATGGGTTGTTGATGCAGAAATACATGTATATAGTTAGGTATTTAGGAAAATTCATATTAGAAATGGAGGGGCGTGTTAAAAGCCCTATATAAGCCCGAAATAACCATAAAACCCCTTATTAATCTTAAGATATTGAGTATTTACATTTATATTGTTATGTCACCTAGAACTTATCATGGTCCCATTTTATAATATATATATATATATATATATATATATATATATATATATATATATATATATATATAAGGAGACGTAGTCTTAGGATCATCAAATATTCTTGTATACATTGTATTAATTCTAAAAGGAGGGTTTTCCCTCTAAGATGACTATAATTATTGGTTTCTTATCATTTTTAAGGCAAAAGGTTCATAACAAATTCTAGGTGTTTAACAAATTTACATAAGATTTGGTCGTGTGTAATAACTAATTTCGTCTAAAAAATTAACTTATTAATGTTAATATTTTTTTTATCCTTATCAAATGAGAAGTATAGACTACAAATTATTCAATTTGACTTGGATCGAAATTCTCTAAAACCTTTCCTCTCCTGTGAAAGCGACTACAACTTCCAATTATTCTTAAAACTAAATAAAACTAGTTTAACCGATAGATAAACTCAATAATTAGATAGTCTAGTCAATTTTGTATATATGCTACATATAAAAAATATATTAAAATATATAATATAATATATAAATGATAAACCAAGTCAAAAAATACTATATAAATGCAATATCCTTCATGAACATAATGAAAAATTATCAATATTCCTCTCAAACAATTTCCCTAAAGACTTTCAATTACCCACACAAAATATTTATGTTAACACTACCTACATTGTTTTTTTGTGAGTGATTGAATTGGGTTCTTAATACATGGTATCATCTCCTTAGGGTCTCCCCTCCTCTATGCATGGTATTGAAAAATTCTCTCCATTATATTTACGCCGTAAGGCGTTATTATTTGAAAAAAACATACCTGTTGTCTTGCTGTCCTTCATGTGCATCGTTGGATCTTTTGTTAGATGATTAAATTCTCATCAGCCATTGATTTGAAGTAGTTATTCCCCTAGTGGTTGGTTCTGAGACATTTAACCAGAAAGCTCAACTACTCCAGTCATTAATTCAAGAAGGCCTGCATCTGTGACCGTGGCATCTGTGTTATTCTATTCTCAATCCAAAACCTAGAAATTACTAATCCGGTATCTGTAGATGTTCAATCAGTCCTAGACACCGGTGCATGTGTTGAGATTCAAGCCGTTCTGGATTTCTTCCTTCCTGCTTGCCAAAACCTTCTGAATATCCCAAGGGTTTGTATCAAATCGTGGATGTTGGGCCATCTATTTCTAAAAGAACTCTACTGTTCATACAACAGGCTTCTATAATCCAGCAAATTGTAATGTGTATGCTCCAGGTGGCAGTAGCTCAAATGGTTAAGAAATATGATGATGCAGTCAACTTTGTCTATGATGATTTATGTACTTTGGTTCATGAGGAAGGATTTTCTGAAGCAATGGCAGATCCATAGGGTCTTTTTTGGCAGGCTTTTAATGTAGCTTGAAATGTTGGCATTCCTTTGGATAAGTGAATTTTATTTTCATCCACCCCTATTTTATTCAAATTTGATAGCAGACACAAAATAAGAGATAAATAGCCTCTAAGCCAATTTGAACATAACATACCATTAGTTCAGGACTACCAAGTAAATCATGCAGCTTTAGTGGCACCATCCAACCCTGTGCAACTACAATGGGACATTTCTTTATTGGAATTCGTTAGTTCAATCCACCCCTCTTTTATTCAAATTTGATAGTAGACACAAAATAAGAGAGAAATAGCCTCTAAGCCCATTTGAGCATAACATACCTCAGATGAGTATACTTTGCTCAAATTTTCCATCGAAATCGATGTGGGTCCTCAAAAGTAGCATAAACAATCCCCACTCCAAAAATTGTTAAAAAGTGGTAGTCACATGGCTTATTAGTTGTACACATTATATTAGTGGTTAAAAAATTCCTAGATAACGACATTCCTGCTATGTAATAATATGGCAGTCACAGCAATCTCAAGTTTTCTCTAGGCATTTTTTAAAATTGGGGCCCTAGTAATGTCAAGATCTTGACTCAGTCATTCAGGTAGATATATTGACCTTTATTGTTGGGTTGTATGTTGTTCCATTCAGCTATAAAATTGAGCTATGAGATCAGTCATTGGCAATTTACCAGGATTCAAGTATTTTAAAGCCGAAGAAGACCCCATTTAGAAAACAGAGAGCTTGAATTCGAATTTATATAGATGCATTTGTTGTGGTCATGTGGTTTGTGTCTGTGATATGACTGAATGGGGCCACTGACAGCTATTTAACTTATTGCGTGCTTCGGATGATTAATGACAAATGAAGACTGCAGCAAGCTTTATTTCAAGGGGAAGAAATTAGATATGCATCTCCATGTTTGCATTTACTCTTTTGTGATCTGGGTGCAGTGGTCTTTTCCTGTGTCTCCAAACAAATCTTGATTTTTTGTGGAAACTGTTTCTGCTTGTTGTATCCAGTAATCATCTCTTGCCTCCAGTTACTGGTATCTGTTATTGAGCTTTGACTGATGAGCCATTCTGTATTCCTCTGCTCTCATGGAAATGAAGCCCAACACATCTTGAATTTTTGTCAAAATTGTTCACGCTCATTGGTTCAATCTGGTCATTATATCTTGCCTATGATTACCGACCTCTATTATTGGGCTGTTGGAGAGACCAGTCATTCTTATCCTTTATTCCTTTACATTTCAAATCAGTTCAAGTTCTAGCATTTTTGCTTTGTCCGATAGCCATCTTGTGCCTGTATTTTTCTATGAAACTTTGATGGTTTTGGAGTTGTTGTGAGTCCTCCATCTGCGTTCCTGCTAGATTCTTGCCTTATTTTGGCTTTCATAACACAATATTTTTTCATACACTTGAGAGTGCACATAAAGTAAGTGATATAAGTGATAGATTGGTACAAGATTTTTTTTATTTTACTTATTTTTTATTCAACCAGGCTGACTTGAGGCTGGGGCCAGCCTTAATGTTGGATGAAAAAACGATCTTCTCACCAGTGAGACAGTAAGAAAGAAGAATTTTTTTTTGTCTTTTAATGTGAATTGCATGTCTAAAATTAGAGAAGTACTCCTATGAATTTGGTTATGTTGTTCTTTTAAAAAAAGAGATTCATTGAGGAATGGACGTTTTACTATCCATAGGCGGACTGCATTATATTTCATAAGATAGGGACACTAACCATTGGAAAACCTACTGTTATTAACACTAAGCTTATGGAAAACATGATCCTGCATGACTTCTATGAAATTGCTGCTGCAACAGAGGTAGGTCCTGCATCTTTATTTCTTGATTTCCTGATTGGTTCAATATGTTTAAGATGGGATATGTTGAATCTTGCGCATCCTAATTGACCTCATTTGTTGATTGGTCTTGAAGTCGTCGTACAGGGATTGATAGGTTGCGCAATGATAGAATAAGATAGAATAAGAGAGACATCAATTTCAATACACATATCTTGCTTACCAACTATTAGATCTCTTTAAAAATCTTACGGCGTTTCCTTTGCAACATTTGCTGATGGTGCAATTGCTAGTTATCATTTTTTTATTCTTTATTTATCTTTTTGTTACATTTCATCTTTGTTATGTTGTTTGTAATGATATTTCCACCTACATCTTTCCTTATTCCACTTGTTGATTATTAAGTGGTCTATACTGTTTTTTTTTCTAATTAAAGTATAACTTACAATATTTTTGTTAATACTACCTACATTTTTTTTTGTGTGTGGTTAAATTGGGTTCTTACTGCATGGCATCATCTCCTTGGGGTATCCCCTCCTCTATGCATGGTATTGCAAAATTCTCTCCATTATATTTTTAATTTTTTAATTCTTTATTTATCTTTCTATTACACTTCATCTTTGTTATGTTGTTTGTAATCATATTTCCTCCTACATCTTTACATCTTTCCTTATTCCACATGTTGATTATTAAGTGGTCTATACTATTTTTTTTCTAATTAAAGTATAACTTACAAATATAATTTAAACAAAAGTTATAAAATAATTTTTTTAACTGTTTTTGGTTAAGGAGGTTAATCCCTTAATTGAGGAAAGTTTCCCTTGAATTCATGACATTATTGAACCTTGTCATTGGATTGTTGAAGCCTTGTCATCTAATTTTCAATATCTATTCTTTTAATTTTCTTATTCTTCTTTATTTGTAATTTTCAATATCTTTTCTTTTAATTTTCTTATTTTTCTTTTCATTTACATTTAATTTCTTTTGATTTTCTTATTTTTCTTTTCATTTATATTTAATTTCTTATTTTTCTTATCTTTTCCTTTGATTTTTTTAATTTTTATTTTCATTTATATTTAAAAATACTTTGTTACTTTGTCACTTTAGAGTACTTCTCAACAAAGTTGTCTACCAAGCCCATGAAATAGTTTGGACGACAGAACATTGCCAGAATCCGGTCAACTAAAACTCAAAAATCATGTGCTTGGAATGTTTAGAATCCATTTTTGATGCTAGAAATGTATTCAGCACTATCAAAAACCCTTAGGACACTCAAAATATAATAGTTTAACAACTATAAACAAGATTCTGGGCAAATATTTGCCGGATTCTAGGTGAAAATGCAGGCTGTTTAGACTACGCTCTTCTCAAACCCTTATAATGAAGACTTCGACACAGACTTCATGGGCACATATGGGATTAGAATACTTTTCAACCTTTAGGAAGACTTCGATACACACTTCATGACACAATATGGGATTTGATGAAAGGTGCCATGTGATTTCGAGGAACAACCCTAGCAACACCAAATCCAAGTTCTTTTTCAAGTGTAAAATACAAGTAAAACCTCATTTTTTAAAATTAAAAATTAAAGTGTTGCCCATCAATATAAATAAGATCCCTGCCCCGATCTGTACCTATAGTGTGTACGTCTTGAAACCCTAGCAAGGATAACTTGTCAAGCTATACCTATACCAATTGTCTCTAAATGTTTTTTTTCTAAATATAGGTAAGTGAAGTGTGCGGTTTATTGATCGAATCTGGACCTTTGCTAAAAAGCTTCAAAACAAGGAGGATTGTATAGGACTTTCACTCATCCCTTCTCAATTTTAGAACTGTCTTTTAGCGTTGTCTCGGAGATAAGGAGTACGGTCTCACAAGCTGCGTTCGATTACTACTGGCTGTTGATTTTAATCCAGAGACCATAATTCTATCGATGTCATGAAGAGCTTTCAAATTAAATAAGAATCTTTTGAACTCTGTTATTTCAACTGACCTTCCAAGAAAGCAATGGACCAGTATAAGGTTATCGAGAAATTGTTAGAAATATTAAAGTCACCTGTCGTGCCTTGGGCAGTGACAGGAAGAACAAAGTACAAGGCAGCAGAAGATTGAGTGAGAAGCACTCTGTATTTAAGAAGAATGGAAGATCTGTAAGGATGAAATTAAATCTTGTATGGGCCGTAGCCACAGACAGCAGAGAAGAATTAATTTTGTGTTATGGGAGAAGTTACTTCAGCAGAGGAACGAATATTTTGTCTATGGAGGAGCAGGTTTAATTAAAACAGTCAAGTCAGGTGTAAAAGCCCTCAAAAACTAAAAATGAATGAAATTGAATTAAACAGGTGGAAGTGTTTTATGAGAGGGCAGGACAAGTGGTCCCTACCACTTGAGCGCAAAAGCACAGATCGCAGTTTTCAAGTTTTGAGAACTCAAGTGTCTTGCTGATGTGGAATCTGCGATGTGCGATGTGCACCATTGCACAATCGCATATCGCATATTTCAGAGTTGTAATCGCCCTCCGCTATCGCAAGTTTGTTTATTGCGATGTGTGATCATTGCGCCATCGCAAGATCGCACAATCGCATTTACATTGATTGTTCCTCCCATTCCATATGTGTTATCGCAAATGTTAATATTGCGATGTGCGCTCGTCGCACCATCGCATGTCGCAAATGTCGCAAATCGCATTTTTGTTATTCCATTGTGTTCCGCCATCGCAAATCGTAGAATGGTCGACTACGACGTGGTCCCCACTCGTACGTCGCGCCATTATCAAAGTTTTATGTTTTGCAAAGGTTTTCCTTTGTATTTTGGTTTTATTTATTTGTTTATGTTTTATATGTAATTTGTGCCGCCGCGCCATATATAAAGGGAAAAGGCCCGCGTGCATTAGCAATGAATGTATTGTATTGTTTTGTTGTGACCGCTGTGTGAGCCCGCAGGTAATAAGAAAGCACAGTAAGAAGAACCGAGAGCACTGTTAGTGGGTTCTTTGAAAGACAGAGAGTTGTTTTGTGAAGCACTGCGTCTGTAGCAGTCTCGTTATCTTATTTTGTGAATCCATCCCTTGAGGAAGAAATTTGTAACAGTTTTTTTTAGTTCTGTTAATGAAATAGAAGAAAGAATTTTCATGCCATCTCTGTCTGTAAGCGAAATTTTTGTTTTAAATTTCTCTGTGTTTAGAGGAGAGCGTCATTCTCTCCACTGTTTGCTTGGAATTTTCAATAATTCCAACATGGTATCGGAGCTAGTTTAGGCTCTTTGAAACATTCAAAGAAGCTGAAGAAGAAGAAGACTTGTTGCAGCGTTTTCTCCAGCAGTGTGAAAGCCCAACAAAAGTCGAAAAGTCAGGTATTTCTCAAAGATAACAGAGTTGTTATTTTGTTTGAAAAGTTTGTTCTTTTAGAAAAAGGAAAGACAATTTGTTTAAGTTTAGGAGTTCAGTTCAAGAGCAATGGCTGGACCAAGCACTGGAATGAACATTGGAAATGTTCAACTTCCACAGTTTAATGGAAAGAACTATGATTATTGGGCCATTACCATGAGAGCCCTGTTTGTCTCACAAGACTTATGGGAGTTAGTAGAAGATGGTTTTACAGAACTAGCTGATGTGCAGGCTTTTAATGCCTTAACTCAAGAAGAGAAGGATGTGTTGAAAAATAATAGGAAGAAAGACTCTAAATCTCTCTTCTTATTGTATCAAGCTGTAAATGAGAGTGTGTTTCCAAGGATAGTAGCAGCCAAGAAATCCAAGGAGGCATGGGAAACTCGGAAAGTTTCCTATCAAGGTATGGAGAAAGTCAAGACAACAAAACTTCAGTTGCTGAGAAGAGATTTTGAAACTCTTTGCATGAAAGAGTCAGACAGTGTTGACACATTTTTCACACATGTGATTGGGATTGTAAATCAGATAAGATCTCATGGAGAAACTCTTGAAGATAGAAGGATTGTGGAGAAACTTTTGAGAAGCTTACCCTCAAAGTTTGATGTTATTGTAACCACCATAGAAGAGACCAAAGATCTCTCACAGTTCACAGTGGATGAACTTCATGCCTCGTTGATGACTCATGAACAGAGATTGAGCAGAGCTGAACATTCATCTCTTGAGCATGCCTTCAAGACCCAGATGCCTTCAGGAAGAGGAAAAGGTCAAGGAAAAGGAAGAGGAAGAGGCAGAAGACAGAACAGAGGTGGAAGGAACAACCCTTCACATTCACATGGAAGGACCAACAGTCAAAGTCAGAGCCACGACCAATGCAACAGCCAGCAAAGTGGACATCAACACCAACATGCTCAAGGACAAAGGTATGACAAATCCAATGTCCAATTTCATTATTGCAAGAAATATGGGCACTATGCCAATGAATGTAGAAAGAAGAAAAATGACATGAAAAATAGGCAAAATGCTAATGTAGCAAAAGAAGAAAAGAACCCAAGTAATGTGCTATTAGCTTGTAATGTAGCACAAGATAAAGATGATGATGTTTGGTTCTTAGATTCAGGTTGTAGTAATCACATGACTGGCAACAGAGCAATGTTTGCCAATCTAGATGAAGAAGTAAAATCTGAAGTGACCACAGGGACTGATACTAAGATCTCTGTCAAGGGAAAAGGCAGAGTTAGTATTCGAGCAAGAAATGGGGAGAAAAAATTTGTTCCTGATGTGTATTACGTTCCAGGTCTGAAATGTAATATTTTGAGCATTGGGAAGCTCATAAACAAAGGTTACAATGTAATTTTTAAAGATGATGTGTGCACAATAAAAGATATACCTCCAAGCAAGAAAATCATTGTTGAAATTCAGATGACCAGCAATAGGATGTTTCCGCTCAAGCTCAACATTGACTTGAAGAAAAAAGGAAAGAATATAGCAGCTGTAACACAATAAGCCTTCCAGAAGGAAGAGAAAGATGTAAATTGGTTATGGCATTTGAGATTTGGACATCTCAATTTCGGAGGATTAAATTTGCTGCACATAAAAGGAATGGTAAGAGGTTTACCATTGATTGAAAATCCTGACAGCCTATGTGAAGGCTGCATCTTGGGAAAACAACACAGAGAAAGTTTTCCTTCAGGGAAAAGCATAAGGGCGAAAGCACCCTTAGAAATAATTCATTCAGATTTATGTGGGCCGATGCAAACAACATCAGTTTCAGGCAGCAATTACATGCTGACCTTCATAGATGATTTCACAAGAAAAGTGTGGGTTTATTTTCTGAAATATAAGAGTGAACTCTTTTAGAAATTTTTCCATTTTAAAGCTCTTGTAGAGAAATAGAGCGGGTTGTATATTAAAGTCCTCAGAACTGACAGAGGAGGAGAATACATATCAAAAGAGTTTCTGCGTTTTTGCAGAGAGAACGACATACACAAGCAGTTTACCACAAGGTACACACTGCAACAGAATGGAGTTGCTGAAAGGAAGAATCAGACCATAATGGAAATCGTGAGAAGTATGCTAAAGGAAAAACACTTGCCGAATGAATATTGGGCAGAATCAGCAAACTGTGCTGTGTATATTTTGAATAGATGCCCTACAAAAGTAGTGACGAACAAAGTTCCAGAAGAAGCGTGGAGTGGAAGAAAACATGGAGTCACCCACATGAGAGTATTTGGATGTGTAGCATATGTACACATTCCAGAGAAGTTGAGAAAGAAGTTGGATAGTAAGAGGGAGAAGTGCATTTTCCTTGGATATTGTGAAGATTCCAAAGGATACAGATTGTATAACCCATCCACAAAGAATTTTTTGATAAGCAGAGATGTACAATTCATTGAAGAGGAAGCGTGGGATGGAAGCATAGAGAAAACAGTCAATGTTAAAAGCTGTTTGTCTCATGGTGAAGATGAGGAAGATGTAGTTGAAATTTAAAACTCATCGGGAGCACAACCTCCACCACCACAAGGACAGCAAGGGACACCTCAAGCAGCAGCGATAACACCCTTGAGAAGAAGCGGGAGTGCATCTCCAAGCACACCACATGGAGCAGAACTGAGTGCTTCATCAAGCACGTCTACATCAAGTGAACGAGGAACAAGGTTCAGAAGCCTTAGAGAAATTTATGAGCAAGGAGAAGCAAACGAAGGTATGAATTCCTTATTTGCTTTGTATTGTCAAGTTGATGATCCTATTCATTTTGAAGATGCTATTAAAGATAGAAAATGGATAGAAGCTATGGATGATGAAATAAAAGCCATAGAGAAGAACAAAACATGGGAGTTGGTTGATCTCCCAGAAGGCAAAGAAGTCATTGGAGTTAAATGGGTCTACAAGACCAAGAGCAATGCTGAAGGAAAAATAGAAAGACACAAGGCCAGACTTTTTGTCAAGGGATATAAGCAGAAGCATGGCATTGATTATGAAGAAACTTTTGCACCAGTCGCAAGAATGGAGACAGTAAGAGCTGTGTTGTCCATAGCAGCACAAAACAAATGGAAAGTATATCAAATGGATGTAAAATCAGCATTTTTGAATGGAATTTTAATGGAAGAGGTATATGTGGAACAGCCTCTTGGATATGAAAAGAAAGGCCAAGAGCACAAGGTCTGCAAATTGAAGAAAGCTCTTTATGGGCTGAAGCAAGCGCCAAGAGCATGGTACAGTAGGATAGACTCCTATCTACTGGAAAATGGATTTGAAAAGTGTGAGGGAGAACCCACCCTCTACATCAAAGAAAAGGATGGTAAGATGTTAATTGTTGTTTTATATGTTGATGATTTAATATTTACAGGTAATGATGATTGCCTTGTTGAAAATTTTAAAACAGTCATGAAAGATGAATTTGAAATGACTGACATGGGTTTGTTGAGATACTTCTTAGGAATAGAAGTAGAGAAAAATGAGAAAGGGATTTTTATTTCTCAAGCAAAGTATGTGAATCAAGTTTTAGAAAGATTTAATATGCAGGAGTGCAAAGCTGCAATTGCTCCCACAGTAATGAGATTGAAGTTGAGAAAAGATGACAACAGCAAGGATTTTGATCCAAGTTTGTATAAAAGCATAGTTGGCAGCCTCATGTATTTGACTGCAACTAGGCCGGATATTATGCATGCTGTTAGTTTAATTTCCAGATTTATGGAGAAGCCAAAAGAAGCACATTGGCAAGCAGCAAAGAGAATTCTAAGGTATGTGAAAGGAACAAAAGAATTTGGTATTTTATATACTACTTCAGAAAATTCAGAATTAATTGGATACACTGACAGTGATTGGGCTGGAAGTGTAGATGATCGGAAGAGCACTTCCGGTTATGTTTTTCATATGGGTTCAGGAGCCATTTCATGGGCTTCTAAGAAACATCCTATTGTAGCATTATCTACAGTAGAGGCAGAATATGTGGCAGCTACAACAGCAGCGTGTCAAGCAATTTGGATGAGAAGAATGTTGAGAAGTTTGTGCCAAGAACAGGTAAAGGGCACTGTGATTTATTGTGACAATAGCTCAGCTATTGCATTGTCAAAGAATTCTGTGTTTCACAAGAGAATGAAACACATAGACACAAAGTTTCATTATATCAGAGAATTGGTGAACAATGGTGAAATTGTTTTACAACATTGTAAAACAAAGGAGCAATATGCAGATATTTTAACAAAGCCATTGGCGCAGAAAACATTTGAATTTTTAAGAAAATGTTTGGGTTTGATGGATAACCCAGCAGCTGACTTTAAGGGGGAGTGTTAGAAATATTAAAGTCACATGTCGTGCCTTGGGCAGTGACAGGAAGAACAAAGTACAAGGCAGCAAAAGATTGAGTGAGCAGCACTTTGTATTTAAGAAGAATGGAAGATCCGTAAGGATGAAATTAAATCTTGTATGGGCCGCAGCCACAGACAGCAGAGAAGAATTAATTTTGTGTTATGGGAGAAGTTACTTCAGCAAAGGAACGAAGATTTTGTCTACGGAGGAGCAGGTTTAATTAAAACAGTCAAGTCGGGCGTAAAAGCCCTCAACAACTAAAAATGAATGAAATTGAATTAAACAGGCAGAAGTCTTTTATGAGAGGGTAGGACAAGTGGTCCCTACCACTTGAGTGCAAAAGCGTGGATCGCAGTTTTCAAGTTTTGAGAACTCAAGTGTCTTGTTGATGTGGAATCTGCGATGTGCGATGTGCGCCATTGCACAATCGCATATCGCATATTTCAGAGTTGTAATCGCCCTCCGCTATCGCAAGTTTGTTTATTGCGATGTGCAATCGTTGCGCCATCGCAAGATCGCACAATCGCATTTACATTGATTGTTCCGCCCATTCCATATGTGTTATTGCAAATGTTAATATTGCGATGTGCGCTCGTCGCACCATCGCATGTCGCAAATGTCGCAAATCGCATTTTTGTTATTCCATTGTGTTCCGCCATTGTAAATTGCAGAATGGTCGACTACGACGTGGTCCCCACTCGTACGTCGCACCAGTATCAAAGTTTTATGTTTTACAAAGGTTTTCCTTTGTATTTTGGTTTTATTTATTTGTTTATGTTTTATATGTAATTTGTGCCTCCGCGCCATATATAAAGGGAAAAGGCCCGCGTGCATTAGCAATGAATGTATTGTATTGTTTTGTTGTGACTGTTGTGTGAGCCCGCAGGCAAGAAGAAAGCACAGTAAGAAGAACCGAGAGCACTGTTAGTGGGTTCTTTGAAAGACAGAGAGTTGTTTTGTGAAGCACTGTGTCTGTAGCAGTCTCGTTATCTTATTTTGTGAATCCCTCCCTTGAGGAAGAAATTTGTAACAGTTTTTTTTAGTTTTGTTAATGAAATAGAAGAAATCATTTTCATGCCATCTCTGTCTGTAAGCGAAATTTTTGTTTTAAACTTCTCTATGTTTAGAGGAGAGCGTCATTCTCTCCACTGTTTGCTTGGAATTTTCAATAATTCCAACAGAAATTGGGGATGGCACCTATGGGATTGTGCGCAAGGCAATCAAATGCTCAACTAATGAGATTGTTTCCATTAAGAAAAAGAAGTGGACGTATTACTCCTGGGACGAATGTATCGATTTTCCTGAGGCGAAGTCTCTTAGAAAAATGAAACATCCTAATATTGTTAGGATGAATGAGATTATCAAAGAAAATAACCACTTATATTTTGTTTTTAAATACATGAAATGCAATTTGTAAGAGTTAATGAAAGGCAGCGACAAGCCTTTTACAAAATCTGAAGTGCGCAATTGGTGCTTCCAGTTGTTTCAAGCAATTGTCTGTATTCACCAACATGGGTATTTTCATCGTGATCTTAAACCCCACAATTGCTCATGAAGAAACCACAGACAACATCAAAGAAGATGGTTGGTCAAGCTAATCTGCTCTATTACCATCATCTATCATATTTGCACGTCACTGATCTGAGTTTGATAAGCATGCATATTTTGGTTTTCTAATTCCCTTTGTTGGATTTGAATTCCTGTATAAAGATACAATTGTTCTCAGCCATCGACTACGGTTGTTGTTTTGGATTATTGCTTCCTAATCAGTACTGTTGACCACCGGTTACAACTTACAAGTACTACTTTTCCATCTTTGATCTTTGATAAAAACTATTTGATCTTTGCTCATGCTTAATTGATTCAATCTATATAATTAATTAGTAGATAGAGGAAGATTTTTAATAAAAATATTTTGTATACTCCACAATAGGTATTTCAGAATTTTAATTTAAATATAATTTAAACATATTTTTTGTTATTTATCAAAGTACTCTCCAGCTTTATAGTTTTAATAGGTATTTTAGAATTTTAATTTAGTTCTTGTTATTTATAAACATGTTCTCCAGTTTTATAGTAGAGATGTTGTAAATTTTAATTTAAATATTGTTATTTATAAAGATGTTCTTTAGCCTTATCAGTATGATAGAGATGTTGTAATATTCTATAGTGATAAATATTATAACTCAATCAAATTACATAAATGAAATCAAAATAAAATAATATAATTAAAATATAATTAATTAATAATTAAATAAAATCGAGTAAAATAGTCAATTTATTTTGATTGTTTTATGGTTTTAAGTTTTAATAACCCATGGTTTAGCCCATATATATATATATATATATATATATATATATATATATATATATATAGATATATATATATATATATATATATATATTACCTGTTTAGGGATTAAATTTATTGTGAAAATTTTTTTGAGTAAAAAGAAATTTGATTTTTCTAAAAGTTTGTTAACTTGATTCTTCTCAAAGCTTGCTAGATTCTCGAGTTTAAATAGATTTGTTGCCTAGATATATTTTTTCCAGCATATTTTGACAATCCATAATTTTTATCATGGTATTATTTTCCAATATAACTTATTTGAGTTTTAACAACTCATAATTTTTCCATAATATTACTAACTCCTTGTTTTTGCCATGATATTCTTTTCTAAAAATATAATTTATTTAAAAGCATGAGATGAGTTTTTCCATTCAAACGCATCAAATGGACTTTTCCGATAATATTATTAGGCTGTAGTTTTCCAATGATATTTTTCCTTTGCATTGTTTTAAGTGAATTAGAATGAAAGTATGGGCCTATGCAAAGGACAAGATGGATGGGTATATGGATGGTTCCCTTCGTTTTGTCCTTCATGCTGCCATTTATGAACCCAATGACCCGCGGTGGTTTTCTTTATGTGAGCACAAACATTATTAGAAATTGTGCACTAGCGATCAGTGCCATATCCATTTCCTTTTCGTCAGCGCCGTTTCGGATTGAAGAGTTTTACTGTCAACCACAACATTCAATATATTAGCTATCATTTTCAATATATTAGTGGAAAAAAGTGCGTCACTGAATAAAACAAAATGCTTCAATATATTAGCTATCATTTTCAATATATTTGTGGAAAAAAGAGCGTGACTGAATAAAAGAAACTGCTTTTTTATAATGTTGTTTTCTTATCCTGGTTATTTTCTATTTTATATGGTTTAAAAAAATTTGTATTTTTTCAAAAACTTTTCATATTTTCGAATACCCGTAAAAGGGTCTGGTTTTCTTCACGAAATGTTTAACTCATAAACATGGAAATGTAAAGAAAATACTAAAACCTTGTTTCGGAATTTGCACTGCAATACCATTCCCTAGGTCCTTTGTTGTACTAGCCAGTTCTTTTGATCGACTAATCAGCATCTATGTTTAATGCGTGCAAGTTCTAGCTAGAATTTATTGTGTAGTCAAAAAGTATTTGTCATTTTTCATGAAAAGAAAAAATGACCCCGATTTATGCATGAGCTAAATGAAATATATATTCAAATAGAAACGTAGTGAAAAAGTATTTGTTATTCTTTTAAAAAAAGAAAAAATGACTCAGATTTATGCATCAACTAAATGAAATATATATTTAAATAGAAACATAGAGCTGGAGCGAAAATTATGTTTTAATTTGTTATTAATACAATACTGAAATTTTTCACATGCAGAATGAAAATAAACTAGTTTGGGAGATGCTAGTTTATGTATGAGAAGAGATGCTGCATTTACATGCCTTTTAACTATGTTAAAATGAGGCTCCAAGGTTTTTATTATTATTGAGAAACACATGAAAATCCTAAACCTCCAAAATCCAAACCCTTGATGCCCCAAATGTTTGTGGGTCTCTTCGGGGTTAGTTGACACATTAAATTCCCGAGGTTGTAACTTTGGCATATGAGATCTATTTGACGTATACAATACCTCAATAGAAAGATCTATTCAAGGACTATAAATTTCAACTGCAAATCTTAATGCAACTTATGGTTTTTCCAGTTTTCCAAAAAAAAGTCATTTAGGGTCTCAAAACTGCTTTCGAAGTTCACGACCTCAAAAAATACCAAAATAGTAAATTTTGTTACAATTATGAAAAGTGTTGGTGGTCCAAGTGCAATAGGCGAGTGGCCACCAATATCCACCTCGGTCAGTCCTCCGCCCTAAGGAATCAATGGTACCCATTATGTTGAGTGTCTCCATGAGATGGGGAAATTTTGTTGAACTTGGACCCTAGCGAGTCACTTGCCTTGGTGCAGAAGTTGGATAGCTTTGATAACCTGATGCATTTTTATCCACTATTGGTGAGTGTTTTTTATTTGTATCTTCATGATCTGATCAGTTTTGGCTTATTCTATGCAGTCTGGGTTGAACTTTGTTTGTGTTAGTTGTTCGACAATGTCCGATGTGTCTAGCAATGGTGGAAAGTATGGTTGGAGGTGGTGCACATTGGATATTGCATGTGGGCCAAGGAATGGAGAAATTTTGAGCTCAAAATTTTTATCTCTCATTGAATTGATGATGGTGTAAAGCCGATAATAGAATGGTAAGAGCTTCTGATGGGCAATGACAAGGTTTTTTTTTCCAAATGAGACCAGACTTTGTAACCCACCTAAAACTCATGTGGCACCCGATTGTTGATAATGTCTTTATTTGTACTTGGCATTGGATTTATCTAAGATTTCATCAACTTGCTGGTGGATTTGTTCGATGCATTCAATAAACCTGGTTTCTTTATCAACCTGATATTGTACATGTGCAAAATATTCCTGTGTATTCACATGAGGTATGACAACACCAATTAGACATAATGCTTGGAATATGAGATCCAGTTCAAAAGGGTTTCCACCCATCGGTATATGGAGAGATCTGTTATAGTTGTGTTGCACATAGGGAAGGTTCTCATCCCATGTTCGTGTATTCTTGTAGTTGTACATATGCAGTATGTGCATGATCATCATCTTGATGAATTTTATTTGGCCATCAATCTAGGGATGGAATAAAGTCGACTTGGTGAGTTTTGTGCCCAATAATGACTAGTGGCTTGACCAGAATGTGTTGAGGAATATTTAATCCTGTTCTGGTATAATGGTATGCGAGATCCACAAATGTACTCATACTCGGTCAAAGAAGATTTTTTCAGTGTCCTCTGCTGTGATACTCTTCTTACAGGCTACCAAGATAGACATCCTATAAAATACATCCACAACAACAAATACACATTGATTACCATAGATGGTAAAAGAGAGGCTATACAGATAATCCATAGAGATGGATTTCCAAGGCTAGTCGGGCGTAGGAAGAGGGGTGTACAGGTCTTGATTTTTTATTTTTATATTTACGATGGCATAGGCAGTGCAAAATTTGATATATTTTCTAACATCATGTCGAAGTGCTGGCCAATAAAAATACTTTTGCAATACTACCAAAATTTTCTCCACACCAAAGTTTCCCTTGACCCAACTGTAGTGCGTCTCCCAAATCAATTTGGCATGCTCACTTGAAGGACCGCAAAGGTGGCCTAGGTAGCATAATAATGTGTCAAAGAGGTGGAAGCCTCAAACTTACTTGTCATCCACTAGCATCTAGTATGTGGTGGTGAACGTTTGATCACTTTGTATAGTTTTGGCCATCTAGAGGTATTGTGTCCATAAGATTTGAGAACAGTGGCCAACGCTGTAATCAGGGGCCAACGAAGGCAATATGCAACATGATTGGTGATTTCATTCTTCTATTTAATGTTAAAATGGAATTGTTGGAGATATGTGAGCCACTTTTGTGTGTCCTTATTTGGCTTTGTGGTGTTTTTTTTCCTTGTGGCTTTGATGGGTTTTCTTGAGTCACCCCACCTTGGATTTGTCCTTTGTTATGTAGTTTGGCCAGTGAATTTTCCTTACTTTAGATTTGTAGATCCAAATTATTACTTCTTCTATTTAATGTTTTTTTGGATCTTGATAGCAGATCGATATGCAATGACAAGTGAGGAGGTGTCCAGGAACTCCATATCATCATGGATGTAATTATGTCCAGGAACTCCATATCATCATGGATGTAATTATGTCCAGGAACTCCATATCATCCTGAAATTTTCTAATAAAAAAATATGCAGCTATCAAATAGTCAATTTTGTTCAAGCAAGAGAGATCTGCTCAAAAATACCGTTTACAGAATATTTTGCAACATGTTGGTATCATGCTCCAGAAGTTCTACTCTAGTCATGTTCCTATGGCCCCGTTGTTGATATGTGGGCAATGAGTGTTATCATGGCAGAACATTTTACCCTTTGTCCTCTTTTCAAGGTTATTGTGAAGTAGATGATATATACAAAATATGTAGTGTAATTTGTAGCCCTATTCATAAAAAATGGTCTTAAGGCTTAAGGCTTACGATTTCTATGGAGTACCGATTTCCCCAATTTAGTAATAGTCATGTTTTGACTCTGATACCAATTTCAAGCGCTTAAGCCATTGATATCATCACTTCACTTTTTTTGTGGGATCTAAGCAAGAGATCAACCACAGCCGAATCGCTTAAGCATCCCTTTATTTTAGACTCCCTTGTATATACTGCCTCCTCTTAAATTGAGAGAACTGATATTAGAGCATCAATTTTCAACTAATTATAAATGTAAGAGAGCATCTGAGGAAAAAATTGGTGGGAATAAATCAGTGGTGCAAACATCATGTCACCCCTCAAATGAAAAGGGACATCAGTCATTGTATACAACACGACAATGAAGAGTAGCTATGAAAATACATAGCATTAATGAGGTGCATTGTAACAAAAATAATGGAAAGTTGGTGTTTTATCAGTGTCCAACTAATAATGTTTTAAGAAATCCACTTGTGAAAGGAAAATGAGTGTGATGTATTAGAAATCCTAAGGTGTATGTATCATATAAACAAATTGAATTTTTGGTTTTGCGTGTTTAGGCTTAGCATTTCAAGCAGAGAAAACATCAATGCATATGTGATAGTTGGTTTAAGTGCCAATTATTTGTTATGTTATTTTATTTTAAGAAACTAAGACATTTATTTCTTTGTTAGAAAAATTACTTAACAAACATAAATTAATTTTGTTTTGAATTAAAATAAATAAAACATAGTTATGGAAAGTGGTTCCATAAAAGAGGAAAAGTGAAAAAGACTGATGGTAAAAAAGTATTCCAAGAACTAAGAAGTAGTTGGACATAAAAAATTCAGATAGTTTCCCTTTCCTCTTAGGATTAAGGTACAGCCCATTGAGGAAGAAGGGTTTTGATATGTTCAGTGGCTATGGGAAGGAAAAAAGGAGAGAGTTTTAATTTCCTAAGTTGGCGGTGACCATTGGAAATAATTCTCAGCAATCTTGAAATCCTTGAAAGAAGACTGGACTTGGGGTCTTGAGGTCTCTTCCGGACTCTTTGTCAACCTACTTATCTCACTGTGGAACACGGGGGGAGATGAGGACGTAATCACCTCTCTCATGGTAGGGAGGACATCATGAGTCAAATTAAGAAAGAAAAAAGAAAAAAGAAAAAAAAAAACCAGATATGTGAACTTAATGAGTTCGCTACCTAGACATAGATTTAACTTGTTTACAATTTCCTAAGATATTTAAGTTGCTGCTACAGAAATTTTAGACATTCTCTCTGTTATAGTTAATTTTTTTTTTTAAGGATAATTGCTTAACATAGAATTAATAATTTGTTGAATAAATTTCAGTTACACCTATATTCTTTTTTTCCAAGAGTCATTGTGTCAACTTTGAATACCTTACTTTTGAAATACAGTATGTTATAGCTAAGTTTTCCAAAATATCGGTTTAATATAGCAATGATAATTTAGAATGTGAGGTGCATGGTTCTTGTTTTTGAAGGTTGTGAATAGAAACTTAATATTACTTTTTATTTACATAGAGATAATACAGTAGGAAGGAAAGGGCTATGCGTGGACTGATAGAGATGTCATGATGGAATAAAAGAGTGAAATTTCTAGAATGAAAGACATTCAAGACATTATCACGCAATTAAGAGAACCAAGCCTAGTACCTGTAGGAAAGTAAAAGTAGGAAAACATTAACCCAGGTTACAGAGTCAAAATATCTGAATCCTAAGTTGAGTTGTTCCTATCATCCTATGATATACACAAACATGATTATGGGATGGTCCAGTCATCACTTAACTCAATAAATTGAAATATTTAAACATAAAATGATATTCATAACAAAGAGACAAAATCCACCTTCGAAAGTCCAAAAACAACTTCCTTATAACTATAAACATAACCATATGAAGAATTCCTTCATAACGTGCTATTGAAGAATGAGAAATTACATCACTACACAACTAATGAAAAGAAAGTAGAATCGAAAATGGATAGAGCGTCCATATATCAACTGTCTCGAACACGAACTATAAATCAAACCAATTTTGTAGATGGAGAATCCATAGCAATGCCTTTGGTAAATACTAAAGGAATAAAATAACTCAAATAAGCTAGTGAATGTAAACAGAGTTCTTGTTGTATATGAATCTGTCTCAGCATGGACAAGAACCATTCTCCTAACTTTCCAAAACATAACTCTTTATATACAACAGTAAAAGTTTAATATCTCATAGCTATGAAGCCTAAAGACTATCAAATAAACGTTGTTGCCCTAAGACTTAGAATATTTTTGTGGTGCTACCCAGTAACTATAGAGTAAACCATGAGGGGGGGGGGGGGGGGGGGCGGGGGGTGCGACCCATATCTTTATTAAGAGCAGAGACAAAGCATGGAGAAAATTCACCATATAAACTCGAGGATCACTCCTATACAAGACAACAAGGGTGTTATGATACAAAGTATGTAGCTGCAAAATAAAGGGAAATGAATATCTAAAGATAGTGACTATAAAACCTAGTATAGCTGTATTAATTAACCTGCGGGTGGAATAGGAACGCTCCGGAAAAACAGAAGTGAGGGTAAGAAACTGTAACACCGAGATTAGGAAAAAGAAATAATTGGTTACAGACCTAAAGTTAGTGCGAAAAACATTACCTGTAATGAATTTCCAATATGAAATATTGTCGGTGAAGGCATTGTGCACAGCTCAACCCTGGAACAACCAAGTTGACTGTTATATAAATTAATGAAGGAATATTCAAAGGGGAACCATGAAAAAATAGGTGCATGGCAACCGCTAGAGGGAGTAACCCTGTTATATAGAACGAAGGAGAAACCGTAATACCAAACCCGAATGTATAGCTATAGAGCCGTGAACAACCCAAGCTCATAAAAAATAATGAAAACATAACAGTTGAAAACGTTACTCACCCATAAATGCCATGCCGTGAACACCAAGGTTAAGGTTCGAAGATGGAGCTGAAGGACCTAGAGTTGTGACTGGGTTGTAGAGGAGCAACACCGTAGAGCTCCACACAAATGACCAAAGCAGTTAGGGTTCAGTAGGGCTAATACCCTAAGCCAGCATCCAACATACCTAGCCATAGATCTCATTTCTCAAATCCGACGGTAAACCAATAAGACAAGTGTACATCACTTAAACCCAAAATCAATGTGAGTGTACAACCAAACCTCATGATATTAAATATTGAAAACTATAATTTCAATGCCCAATATGCGAAGAAATCAAGCCTAAGATTTGTTTTAAAGTTATTAAGTACTCTAGGGATTATAAACTATCTATACTGTGGCATCAATTAAAGTGAATCATTTACCATAAGCAAAAGAACGGCATATGTATTAATGCAATGTGTTTCCAAAAGGATAGCCCATTAAGGTGAACCTTACTACCTTATCAGAAAAACTTGATAGCCGAAGTATGTGAATAATAAATGTGTGATTAACATAATATGACATGCGTTGGGTGAAGTATATCTCCTTAAGCAAGGTAAAAATTTATTTATTTTTTATGTTGATATATGTTAAACGTTACAACATATGGTTGGTAAATTTAATCTGCTCTATTACCATCATCTATTATATTTGTGTGTTTGATACACATCATGTTCTGGTTTCTAATTCCCTTTGTTGCATTTAAATTACTGTATCAAGGTACAATTGTTCCAATCCATCGACTTCGATTGTTGTTTTGGATGATTTCTTCTTACTCAGTACTCTTGACCACCTGTTACAACTTACAAGTACCTATTTTTCATTTTTATGGAAAAAAGAAAGTAAAATGGTTGATAAAAGTATTTTATCTTTTCTCAGGTTTAATTGATTTTTTTCAATTTATCAATCTATTATTATTAAGTGTATAATGGTTAATTAGTGGATATATAAGAAGATTTGTAATATTTTTAATTTTTAACAAAAAGAATTGTGTCTATACCTTCTTTCTAAAACTAAAAGAGTTTTGCATTTCCTATATCTAAAGTTAAGATACATCTAGACTTGTTTAATTTACCCCTCTAAATAGGCTATATTTCACATGAATATCATGGGTGAATACCAGGAAGTTATTTTTATTAAATTTAGATTTTTTATTAATTTTATTCATTTTGAGTGATTAAAAATGTTTTCATTTCGAGTTATTTTTATTTTTATTTTATTTTCCCTAAGTTAAAAATTGAATAATTTTATTAGAAATAAATAAAAAATATTATATTATTTTTTTTAATTTAAATATAATATTTTAAAATATTATATTCAAAATATGGAGTCCAAATAATCCACTATTTTAGTTTAATTATTAATTTAATTTAATTTATTTTGAATTTTTTAATTTTTATGTAATTTGACTGAGTCAAATGTTAAACAAGGTAGTACATCACAACATATCTACCATATACATTACAACATGTCTACCATATTGGGCTTATGGGGGCAAATAGTGGATAGAGAAATATGGAATATTTTTATTTGAAACAAAAATAATTGTGCCTATATTATTTTGGATGTATTTGAGAATTTTAATTTAATTATTAATGTTAGAGATTCCTTGAGTGGATAAAATTTTAATTTAATTTCATTATTAGTATTGTTCAAATATTTTTTATTTGAGTTTTCAAAACTCATATTTTTTTGCATAATATTATAAACTTAGTTTTTCCTATAATTACATCGAAAGGTATTTTCTTTGTCAGCTTTTGATGAGTAAACATTGTTCACCCTGGCCAATCAAAAGTGTTTGTTTTCATAATGGCCTCCACTTAAAAATTTAAATTTGTTTATAACACCTAAGGCTGGTAGTGACATCTGAAGCATTCAAAGTTGCAAGCCTACCATGCCCAGTACTTTTTCTAGTAATTCGTAGCAGTTACCTAGGCTCACAATATCCATATTCACCTATGCCCACTTTGGAGAATGAGAGCTCTCAAGGCAGAGTAATCAAGTGGATACTTTGGCTTGCAAGCTGGCCCTAAGAAAATTTCCACTATGAATGGGAGATCATTGACTTTGAAGCAAATATGGTGGTGTAGCAGTGTCAAGGATGCACCGAGATTGGACACTCAAACTCATTTTCCAAGTTAGAGGGCTCAAATAATCTGTGTAACGATGGGCCAAAATATTTCCTTTATCAATATTTTATTTATCCTTTTACATTATTCATTGAGGTGTTTTTCTCACCTCCTTCATCAGTCGAATGCAAAAACAATGAAAGAGGATGTCATATATTTAATTATCAAGGAATTTGGGATGATCATAAAATTTTTAGATTTGTAGAGGTCATCTCACCCAAAACAAAAGTTGATATTCTACATGTTGTTTCTTGGGTTGTGAAAAATAAGTGAAAGATAAAAGTGGTAATCACTTTGCGTCGTAGCCTCTCAAGGTTGGTGTGTGTTGGAGACCATGGATTGATCATCTCAACTGACAACTATGCATCTATTACTGGATTCAATAGGAACGTAATGACAATTACAGTCCAAGGTGACATGATGATGAGGGACATTATGGAGGAAGCTGTGAAGAAATGTTTGGCTCTTCCCACCATGTTTTACTGGAACAGTGTCCCTATGACACCTATTTTTTCTACGGGAGCCATGGCAGTGGTCTCATGGGAAGAGGGAGTCGTGTTTATGTATACTCGATCAAATTACATAAAAATAAAATCAAATTAGAAAAATAATAATTTATAATAAAATTAATAATTAAAATAGAATAGAGATAAAAAAAGAGAGTAAATAATTTTGTTACAATACCTTGCATTAAAATCATGATCCAATTACATTGATTGTCAATATTATGTGCTCAAACAACTGTAATTCATTTGAATCCCTCATAACATTCTGAAAGAATGGAAAAGTAAAAATACTAAACATATTTTATTTCAATTTCATTTGGTCACACACCTAACAAATGTACACCAATACCATGGATTAATACAATGGTTATCAATGTCATGTGGCAAAAGACGAAATATATATATAGTACCATCATAGATCCATCATAACTTCCTAAAGGGAGAAGCGTTATTAGATGCCAATGTGTCTTCAAATTGAAGAGAAATTTTGATGGAAATATTGAAATATACAATTGAGTTCAGTAGAAAAAGGGTACTTTGAGATACGAGGTATTTCCTTTCATGAAATTTTTTCTCTAGTTGTAAAAATTGTTTCTTTTTTGTATGGTGTTAGCACTAAATGTATTACTTGACCTTGAGTTACAAAATTGGATGTTAAAACATTTTTTCTTCATGGATATTTGGATGAAGAGATTTATAAGGAAGAGTTAGAAGGTTTTGAACAAAATCACGACATGAGATTAGTTTGCAAGCTTTGGAAATCATGGTATTACCTAACACAGTCACTTAGACAATGGTACAAGAAGTTTGATTCCTTCATGGTGAGCCAAAACTTCACTAAAATTGAATATGACCATTTTTTTTTATTTTAAAAATTTCAATGGTATATTCATTGTCTTTTTTTTGTATGTTTGATATATGATTATTGCAAGCAAAAGCATGGAAGAGATGAGTAGGTTAAAAAATCAACTTGATAGGAAATTTGATGTGAAGGATCTTGGATATGTAAAATAGATCTCGGGCATGGGATAAATAGAGAGAAAAAAATGTAAATCTCTAGTTATCACAGCAGAAGAAAGTGGAGAAAATACTTGTAAAGTTAAGTATGAACAATGTGAAACCTGTTAATGTTTCTTTAGCTTCCCATTTTAATATTTGTTCAGGTTTATTCCTCGTACTGATGAAGAAGATGATTATATGTCTCATATACCATATGAAAATGTAGTATCTATAAGAATTGACATTTCAGATGCAGTTGGAGTTGTCAATAAGTTCATGGTAAATACACGAAACGTACATTAGTGATTAGTGAAATGATTCCTTCGGTATTTAAGAGGCACAATTAACCATTGTATCATATTCAGTAGCTGTGGTGATTCAATATGTGGATATGTCGATTTAGATTATGTTTGTGACTTGGAAAAGAGGTGATATACTATAGGATATGTATTTTCTCTTGCAGGTGGAGTAATTAATTGTATTTAAATGCTTCAGGAAATAGTTGTTTTTTCCACTACTGATGCAGAATATAACTGTTTTGCATGCTTGTAAAGATGAAATCAAGTTGAAGGGTCAAATAGGTGAGCTTGGAGGGATGCAGGAGAAGGTGAATGTATTTAATGATAGTCAGAGTGTTATTCATTTGGATACTAATCCATCTTATCATAGAAAGACTAAAAATATTGGTGCAAAGCAGAACTCAAAAAGGTCCACACATTAGAGAATTGTGCAGACGTTCATGAAACCAATTTTGGGAGATAATTTGTGGTGGTGTTTTCATTCTATTGGCTTATGATGAATGGACATGGGCATGTGATTAGAATTTTTTTTGTTAAGGTAAATATTTTTAAGAATGAAAACAATTAAAAAGTTATGTAAAAACATTTTTTACATTAATCACGCGGTTGTATAATAATAGGTAGTTTTCTAGTGATGTATTAAAATGCTCTTTCCCGAGAGACTTAATTTATTAGAGATTCATTGTTTACCTTGATGAATAAAGCATTCCAAACCAATACCTTTCCTCATAGAGGTTTCCTTGACACATTGTGAGGGTTTTACCACGTAAATTTTGTGTCTGTGTGTATGAATTATATTTCATGCTTATTTGTACATTTTTATTTATAGTTTAATTATGTTTTTTGGCTTAAAAAAAACTACAAAAAATATCAATATATCTCTGAACAAAATTCCCTAAAGGTAACAAAAAACTCATAATCTTGATTCCCATCCAAAAACTCATAATTTTAATTATGGTGAAAATTTCATTTAGTCTATAAGTTAGATTACACCTATGTTTAATGCCTGCAATTTTTTTCTAGAATTTATTATGTGTAGTGAAAAAATATTTGCTATTTTTTCAACAAAATAAAAAATGAACCAAATTTATGCATGAATGAAATGAAATATATATTCAAATAGAAACATAGAGCTCTAGTGAAAATTAAGTATTAATTTGTTACTAACAAAATACTAAAATTATTTATATGCAGAATGGAAATAAAGTAGCTTGGGAGATGGTAGTTTACATATGAAAATAGATGTGGAATTTACATGCCTCTTCACTGTGTTAAAATAGGGCTCCAAGGTTTTTATTATTATTGAGAAACACAGGAAAATCCTAAACATCCAAAATCCAAACCCTTGGAGATGAAGCACCAAATGTTTGTGGGTCTCTTGGGGTTAGTTAGCACATCAACTTCTCGAGGTTGTAACTTTGGCATATGAGACCTATTTGAAGCATACGATACCTAAATAGAATATATAATTGCAGAATATAAATTTGGACTGCAAACCTACTGCAACTTAAAACTTTTCTTATTTTCCAAAAAAAAATTCATGTAGGGTCTCTAAACGACTTTGGAAGTTCAAGACCTCAAAAAATGCCAAAATAGTAAATTGTGCTACAATTAAGGAAACTAAAAAAAAACTATTATGGTGGTCCAAGTGAAATAGGAGAGTGGCCACCAATATCCACCTTAGTTAGTCCTCCACCCTAAGGAATCGATGGTACGCATTGTGTTGAGTGTCTCCATGAGGTGGAGAAACTTTTGTTGAACTTGGGCTTTAGTGAGCCAATTGCTTTCGTGGAGGAGTTGTAGAGATTTCATAACATGATGCATTTTGATCCACTATTAGTGAGTGTTTTTTTATTTATATGCTCAATATCTGACCTTTTTTTGCTTATTTTATGGAGTCTGGATTGAGCCTTGTTGGTGTTAGTTGTTTGACATTGTTTGCTATGTCTAGCAGTGGTGGAAATTATGGTTGGAGGCGGTCCACATTAGATATTGGGTGCTGGCCAAGGAATGGGGAAATTTTGAGCTCAAAATATTTCTCTAGTAGACTTGATGATGGTGTAAGGCCCATATCAGAGTGGTCAGAGCTTCTGATGGGCTCTGAAAAGTTTTTTTTCAAATGAAACCAGACATTGTCAGGCACCTTAAACTCATGTGGCACCTGATGTTGATAATTTATTTTTATATACTTGGCATTGGATTTATATAATATGTTTATCCAGAATTATGCAGGAATGCAACAGAATAAACACATAGTCATAGATACAGAGATGCAGTGGAAATAATGCTTCATTTTATTATAATCAAATGACTGAAATAAACTAGCTAGGGCGTTGGTATCATATCTCTTAGAAGAGATGTGGTGGCTACAAGCCTCTAAACTGTGTTACAGAACTGAAATTTATTTACAGACAGAATGTAAATAAATAGTGAGGGCACTGGCAGGCTTATCTCTTAGAAGAGATGTGGCGGCTACAAGCCTATGAGATGTGTTACAAAATAACTGACTAAAACATGCTTATAGAAATAATGGAAATAAATGAGCTAGGGCACATGTACCATATCCCTGAGAATATACGTGTCTGCTACCATCCCCGAAATGTGTTACATTGAGGCTCCAAGGCCTATTAAATACATAATGGAAATAAATGATCTAGGGTACTGGCACTGTATCTCTAAGAAGAGATGTGATAGCTACCAGCCCCTGAACTATGCTACAATGAGGCTCGAAGGCCTATTTATTGCTAAGAAACAATGTAAAAGTCGAAATGTCCAAAAACCTAACCCTATGAGATGAAGCACCAAAATTGTGGGCCTTGTTTGGGTAAATTGGTGTTTCAACTTCCCGGGGACATAACTTTGGCATCTGATCTCCATTTGACATGCTTAATAGCTCGTTAGAAATATATATTTGAGGAATACAACTTTTGGTGTGAGAAACATTGGTTCATGGCCCTATGTTGCTCCTGATTTTCCCAAAAAATGTAGTTTAGTGCCTCAAAACGCCTCCGGAAGTTTAGGACTCAAAAACCTGCTAAAAATACTAAGTTGTATTGAAGCTGAAAAACTGAAACAATTGATGTTGCGAGTCCAAATAGAATAGGTGGGTGGCCATTGATATCCACCTGGATCATTCCTCCCCCCTTAGGAAACAATAGTCCCCATTGCATTAATTTCCTCCATGTGGGGAAAAATTCTGCTGGACTTGGTATTGGATTTGTCTAGGATGTCGCGTACATGTTAGCAGATGTGTTGGATGTAGATGTGCCACCGGTCTGCAGGTGTTGAAGGATCTGGGAAAATTTATCCATCAGTGTGTTCCTTTGTTTCTTAAGGGCCTTTACGAGCAAGATTTTGATAGGATCTCTTGCTCCCTCGTCTTTCTTTCCTTCCGCCATGGGGGGTCATTGGGGTTTGCGAGGTTGAACTCCTTATACCTTAACTGCATTGGGGACATGAAAAGAAAAATAGAGAAAGATCAGACCGCTCTGATACCAATGATCCAGAATTATGTAGGAATGCAACAGAATACACATATAGGCATAGATACAGAGATGTAGCAGAAATAATGCTACATTTTATTATAATCAAATGACTAAAATAAACTAGCTAGGGTGATGGTAGCATATCTCTGAGAAGAGAAGTAACGGCTACAGGCCTCTAAATTGTGTTACAGAATTGAAAGTTTTTTATGGACATAATGTAAATAAGCAACGAGGGCACTGGTAGGCTTATCTTTGAGAAGAGATGTGGTGGCTAGAGGCCTCTGAACTGTGATACAAAACAACTGACTGAAACATGCTTATAGAAATAATGGAAATAAATGAGCTGGGGCACTGGTAGCGTATCCCTGAGAAGAGATGTGTCTACTACCAGCCCCTGAACTGTGTTACATTGAGGCTCCAAGGCCTATTACAGACATAATGGAAATAGATGAGCTAGAGTACTAGCACTGTATCCCTTAGAAGAGATGTCACAACTACTAGCCCCTGAATTGTGTTATAATGAGGCTTGAAGGCCTATTTATTGTTGAGAAACAATGTAAAACTCGAAAGGTCCAAAAACCTAACCCTAGGAGATGAAGCACTAAAATTGTCTGCCCCGTTTAGGTAAATTGGTGTTTCAACTTCCTGGGGACATAACTTTGGCATCCGATCTCCGTTTGACGTGCTCAATAGCTCATTAAAAATATCTGTCTAAGGACTAAAAATTTTGGTGTGAGCAATGATTTTTCTCCTAGTTTTCCCAAAAAAAGTCATTTAGGGCCTTAAACGGCTCTAGAATGTTAGCCACCTATAAAATTTTGGCATAGAAAATAGGTGGCTAAATGGCTTCTAAGTCTTCAAGAGGAAACATTTCCCTTGAAAACCTATCACTCTTGAAGCCTTCATTTGTTTTTTTTCCTCTGAAAGCTTTCCTCACTGTTGTTTCCCTTTGATGAGCCTCAATGTTTATGTCAGAAAATGCTTCAAAGAGGCCTCTTTTTGCCCTATTTCACCCCCTCAAAATCCCCATTTGCACCCATTTTTCCCCCTTTCAAAATCCCACAAAATCCCTTCTTTAACCCTCCATCCCATCAAAATCCCATTTTTAAACCTTATGGTTCCTCTCATTTGGTTTAAAAATGCCCTTATTCCCCTACCGGAACCCCTCATTTGGCCTAAAAAAGCACTAAAATTGGCCTGAAAATCCTCTTTTTACACTATAACAGAGTTTAGCCCCCGAGGGATTATACTCTGTAGCCCACTCCTTATACAACCTACAGCCCCACAGTCGGGCGCTTAGAAACACTAACTTCCGTTAAAAACCCAAAAAAACCCTTTAAAAGGGCCTATAAACACTTTTTCCACTCCATGAAGAAGTTTAGCCCCTGAGGGTTTATCCTATTCAGCTCCTCCCCTGTGGAACCTTAACTCTTGTGAACAGGCGCTTAAAGGGCTTAAAAACCCGATCAAAGGCATTTTTACTTTGTTTCTTCTTTTCCCCGCCGTGTTGAGTCAGATGAATTATGGACCGTTGATCTACGCAAGATTGACGACCACCTGGTCTCTGCACAGTCTTCCCGTCCATCCCACTTTCCCGACGATTAAGATCTTTGGACGAATCTGGATGGTTGAATAGACAAGAACCAACGGATCAGATCGCATCGCGCTTCATCCGCCTTCTAAGCCTCCATTTCCCTTTCAAAACACTTTGGTCCGATATCAAATCTTGACCATCCATCCACATAAATCCAATGGTACACAGTGAATCCGATGGCCCACTTCCACTCATGCACTTTCCCCCATCGCGCTGTTATCTCCACCGTAGGATCTCCCCGCCCCACATCTGACGGCCAGGAGGCATATCGCGTGATTTTTATGTCCGGAAATTAACATTCAAATGTTGCGCGATATAGGCAGTATTATTTTTCCATGCGTCACGCGATGAGTGGAATCACGTGATTTTTGTTAAAACCATTTACTGCTCCATCGCCCACGTGAAAACCATTTCGATTTTCCACTTATCATCTTTCACGTTATATTCTCTGGGTTAATCGTGGCCGTTGATCTGTTTGATTTGATGGTCTGAATCTGACCTCGTCTCCTTCCTATTCTCCATTCATCTGATCTCGAAATGAATTCTTTAACAAATCTCCACCATAGGATCGTCGTTGGTCGACCTAATCCAATGGCCGAGATATATTTTCATCCCCATCTCCTTTTCCATTCATTTCCCCCCTAACTACCTTATCGAGCAACATCCACTGGCGATCACAATCATCTGACAGTCATGATATAACCTCACCCCCCATCCATTATTCATTCATTTCTCCTCCCCAACGATCCTACTAGTAAATCTTGGCCATTGATTGCCACTATCTGATTTAATCCAACAGTCCAGAACCGTCCTCACACCAGATTTTCATCAAGCCAGTTTCTTCCATTCTGCCATGATTTTCTCCAGTTTTTTCGCCGCTACCACTATTTTCATCAATTCCCTTCATCCTCCACGGGCCTCCATAGCATTCTCATCCACTCCCATGGATTTTTATAAAAAAATTATTGGTTTTGTAGGTGTTACAGATGGTGAACTCACTCTCTCTCACTATCACAGACAAGGTTTTATAGAGCGCAGAGCGTCATGTTTCAAAGCCAAAGTAGTAGAGAAAAATGCCCGAGAAGGTATTTAAAGCATGCTTTCATCAAAATATTGGGTTATTGACCTTCATAAACCCTCCAGTGCCATTAAAAATGCATATCTATAGCCATAGACAGTTAACAGAATCGGCAAAGAGTATCAGTGATAGATTAAAGGGCCAAACAACACATTATTGAAGATTAAATGCTATAATCAAGTGTTTAAAGGACAAGGATACAAATTGAAGACCTTAAAAATGTTCCAGAAGGCCTAATAAGGCCTAAAGCACATGAAACAAGCCATATCAACGATTTCACATTAGCAGAAGGTTCTTTACCAAGAAAGGACAGGTTCCCTCAATTTTTTTTTTGTTTCTCATCAAACTCCTGAGAAGATCATCACCCTGACAGAAGTCCTAAGATGGCTAGAGCATTAGTTACAAAGTATGGAAGGCCTCAGAGTAATTTATCTGCCTTACTTGCACTAGAGTACAAACAAAGTACAAAGAAGCCAGGAAAGTACCTCAGAAACATACCTCTGAAGTAATTATCAGCATGTCGAAGACCTCTGTTTCATCCAAGAGTACTAAAAGTCAATGTATGGATATTAAGACATAATGGGTTGTGAAAAACACTCCTCCTCTATTTTTATGATTCATTTAAAGATCTATCTACCTCCACTGCCACTTCTTACAGCTATAAGAACTCAAGAAAAACACATTGTAAAGGTTGTTGGTTGGATAACCACGGATTTTTAGTTGTTTCCATTGAGATAGAGTTCTGTGTATCAGTTGTAAAATAGGCATGGGAGATGATTTCTAGTTGATTTCAAGCTATTGGAAAATATTGTATATGATTGGTGTTGCTCTTCAATATGACAAGCATGTTCTTTGGATCCTGACCTTAATCAACGGTGATGTGTTCTATCTGTTAATGTTTTCTCTCTGTTATGCAATCATATTTCATTTCTCTAATAAGAATCAGTAATCTAGCTTAGGATATGCTGCCATGAAGTACCCTAATGCTTCCTACTCTTCTTATCTTTGATGCTTTCTACTAATTGTGTAGTCTGAGAACAAATTCAAGACAATTTAACTAGTATAGTAACTGGTTTTCCATGCTTACTGATGTGTGAATTTAGAATTTGTTTTTTAGATGTTCTTGTCAGGTTTTATCTGAAATAATTGGGAAACTGGGAGATTAAATTTAGTTCTGTCTCACTAAGGTCCTTTTCTAACAGTCAGCCTTTCTAATATCCCTTAAGGTGAATGTAAAAAGCATTGAATATTAGAAGTCTTTCTCTGATCTAGGCTTCACTTTGTGTTAAATCTTATATGTTTTCAATTGTCTGAAGAGCTAGCCTCATTAGGAGTTTGGTCATAGATGGTTAAGGCATGCCCTGTCCCTAGATTTACTCCTAAGTGGTCACCCTGGAAGGTTTCCTTGTCATTCACCTTCATTTCCTATCATTTCATCCCATTACTATCATCTTCAAAGAACCTCTGATTTAGATGACTAGCCAATTTGAAAGCTTTAGATATTGAATTGCAAGTAAACCCTTTTATGAATCCATTTTCCCAATGGACTTGAGTTTTCTTTGAATTGTATCCCTATTTCCTAAATATTCCTTTACTCACTTCTTTGCCTCACGTTTAACCTTTCTTTCATGTTCCCAACCAAACAAACAAACAAACGAAACAAAACAAAAACCCTTGTGCCCTACAACTAGTGTAATATCTTGAAATCAAACTTTAAAGATATATATTTCTTTACCATTATAGAGAGATCCCTCTCTAGACCCAGGATGGCTAGATCCTGAGGTCCCAAATTGGTTTCATGGTGTCTTGTATTTTGGTATTACCAAACTTGCAAAAACACAGGAACCACAACACAGAAGATTAGGACTTGAAAAACTGCTAAAAATAGCAAGTTGTGATGAAGCTAAAAAACTAAAAGAATTGATGTTGCGAGTCCAAATGGAATAGGTGGGTGGCCACTGATATCCACCTGGATCATTCCTCCCTCCTTAGGAAGAAATGGTCCCCATTGCATTAAGTCCCTCGATGGGGGTGGGGGGTGGGGAAATTCTTCTCAACTTCATATTCAATTTTTCCAAGATGTCACGGATCTATTGGTGGACATGCTGGATGTAGATGTGCCACCGGTGGGCAGCCATTGAAGGATTTGGGCAAAGTTATCCATCATCCCGTTCCTTTGTTTCTCAAGGGCCTCTTTGAGCAAGATTTTGGTAGGATCTCCTGCTCCCTCGTCTTTCATTCCTTCTACCATGGGGGCGTCGTGGTTTGCGAGGTTGAACTCCTTATACCCTAGCTGCATTGGGGACATGAAAATAAAAATAGAGAAAGAGCGGACTGCTCATATACCACTTATATGGAATTGTGCAATAACACAAAAGAAACACATGTAGCCATAGATACAGAGATGCAGCAGAAATAATATTTCATTTTATTATAATCAAATGTCTGAAATAAACTAGCTAGGGCGCTGGTAGCACATCTCTAAGAAGAGATGTGGTATCTATAGGCCTCTGAACTGTGTTACAGAACTGAAAGTTTTTTACAAAAATAATGTAAATAAATAGTGAGGGTGCTGGTAGGCTTATCTCGGAGAAGATATTTGGCTGCTACAGGCCTCTGAAATGTGTTACAAAACAACTGACTGAAAAATTCTTATGGAAATAATGGAAATAAATGAGCTAGGGAACTAGTAGAATATCCCTGAGAAGAGATGTGTTTTCTACCAGCCTCGAACTGTGATACATTGAGGCTCCAAGGCCTATTACAGACATAATGAAAATAGGTGATCCAGGGTACTGGCATCGTATCCCTGAGAAATATGTGACAACTACCAACCCCTGAACTATGTTACAATGAGGCTTGAAGGCCTATTTATTGTTGAGAAACAATGTAAAACCTAAAACATCCAAAAACCTATCCCTAGGAGATGAAGCACCAAAACTATGGGCCCTGTTTGGGTAAATTGGTGTTTCAACTTCTCGGGGATGTAACTTTGGCATCCGATCTCTGTTTGACACGCTTAATAGCTCATTAGAAAGATAATTATGAGGAATACAACTTTTGGTGTGAGAAACATTAGTACATGGACCCACGTTGCTCCCGGGTTTCCAAAATAATGTTGTGTAGGGCCTCAAAACGGCTCCAGAAGTTCAGGACTCGAAAAATTGCTAAAAAAAGTAAGTTGTGCTGAAGCTAAAAAACTGAAAGAATTGATGTTGCAAGTCTAAATGGAATAGGTGAGTGGCCACTGATATCCACCTGGATCATATGTCATAAATCTACCAGAGGAATTATTGGATGCATTTAATAAATATGGTTTCTTTATCAACCTCAGATTGTACATGTGCGAAATTTGTTTGTGTACTCGCATGATGCATGACAACATGAATTAGACACAATGCTTGACATATCAGACCCACTTGAAAGGTTTTTCCACCCATATAGTTGTGGAGAGCTCTGTTACCATGTTCATGTATGCTTGGAGTTGTACATACACAGTATGTGCATGATCATCGTGTTGATTATTTTTTCTGGCCACCATTATAGGGATGGAATGAAGTCGACTTGGAGAGTTTTTTGTCCCATAAATACTAGAGGTTTGAAAATAATGTGTTGAAGAATATTTTATCTTGATGTGGTATAATGGTATGAGAGATCCACAAATGTACTCATACTCGTGAAAATAAGTGTTTAGCATTGTCCTCTACTCTGGTACTCTTCTTGCAGGCTGCCAATATAACCATCCTAGAAAATATATCCAAAACCATAAATACACAGTCATTACCATACTTGGTAAAGGACAGGCTAGACAAATAATCCATAATGATCGATTTTGAGGGCTAGCCAAGAGTAGGAAAAGGAATGTATAGGTCTTGCTTTTTTATCTTTGGTTTGGCAATGGCATAAGCAATAAATAATTTGATATATTTTCCAACATCATGTCATAGTTTTGGCCAATAAAAATACTTTTGCAATACAACCACAATTTTCTCCACACCAAAGTGTCTCGTGACCCAACTATAGTGCTTCTCCCAAATCAACTTGGCATGACCACTTGAAGGACCACATAGGTGGCCCAAGTAGCATAATAGTGCATCCAGGAGGTGGAAGTCTCCAACTTACTTGTCATCTAGTAGCATATGGTATGTGGTGGTGAACTTTGGATCACATTGTATAGTTTTGGACATCTAGAGGTCTTGTGGCCGTAAGAGTTGAGAATAGTGGTCAGTGTTGTTATCGAGGGTCTACTGAGGAAATCTGCAACATGACTGAGGATTCCCTTCCTGTATTTAATGTTAAAATGTCATTGTTGCAAATATGTGGACCACTTTCCCATGTCCTTATTTGGATTTATGGTGTTGTTTTTTCCTTGTGGCTTTGATGGGATTTTATTGAGTCACCCCACCTTGGCTTTGCCCTTTTTTTCTGTAGTTTGGGGATGCATTTTCCTTGCTTTGGATTTGTAGATCCAAATTCTCACTTCTTCTCTTTAATAATTTGTTAGATCTTGATAGCATATCGATATGTAGTGATAAGTGAGGAGATGTCCTGGAACTCCATATCGACATGGATGTACTTATTCCCAAGAAATTCGTATCATCATAGATGCACTTATGCTCAGGAACTCCATATCATCCTAAAATTTTTCTAATAAACAAAGATGCATCTATCAAATCATCGATTTTGGTCAAGCGAGAGAGATCTCCTCAAAATTTCCATTTATGAAATAGGTTTCAACACATTGGTATCATGCTCCAGAAGTTCTACTCCAGTCACCTTCCTATGATCCTGTTGTTGATATGTGGGAAATGGACCAATTTCCCCAATTTGGTGACAGTCGTGATTTGACTTTGATACAAATTGCAAGCCATGAAGCCATTCATATCATCACTTCACTTTGTGTGTGGGATCCAAACAAGAGGCCAACCGCAATAGAATCTCTTAAGCATCCCCTTTTTTTAGAATTCCTTGTATATACCACCTCCTCTTAGATTGAGAAAACCGATCTTCAAGCATCAATTTTTAGCTAATTGTAAATGTAGGAGAGAATCTCAGGAAAAACTTGGTGGAGATTAATCGATGGTGAAAACATCATGTCACCCCTCATATGAAAAGGTACATCAGTCATTGTATACAACACTGCAACAAAGAGTAGCTACAAAAAGACATAGTACTAATGAGGTGCATTGCAACAAAAATAATGGCAAGAATTCCTTTTATCGATATCCAACTAATAATGTTTTAAGACACCCACTTGTGGAAGGAAATTGAGTGTGATGTATCATCAATCCTAAAGGATATGCATCATATATACAAATTGAATGTTTGTTTTTGCGTGTTTAGGCATAGCACTTCAACTAGAGAAAATATCAATGCATATGGTTGGTAGACCCAATCTTCTATGTTACCATCATCTATCATATTTGCACGTCACTCTGAGTTAGATAAGTAGCATGTTTCCAATTTTTATAATTCCCTTTCTTGCATTTCAATTACTGTATGAGGGTAAAAATGTTCCCATCCATCGACTTTGCTTATTTTTTTGGATGATTGCTTCTTAGTGAGTACTGTTGACCAACTATTACAACTTACAAGTACCTATTTTCCATTTTTATGGAAAAAATAAAGTAAAATAATTGATAAAACTATTTGATCTTTTCTCATGTTTAATTGATTTTTTTTCAATTTATAAATCTATTAATATTAAGTGCATAGTGATTAATTAGTGGATATATAGGAATATTTTCAATATTTTTAATTTTGAACAAAAAAAATTGTGTCTATACTTTCTTTCTAAAACTAAAAGAGTTTTTCATTTCATATATCCAAAGTTAAGATACATCAAGTCTAGTTTAATTTCCCCCTTTAAATAGGCTTTATTTCACATGAATATCATGGGTGAATACCATGAAGTTATTTTTATTTTAAATTTATTTTTTTTATTACTTTTATTCATTTTGGCTAAGTGAAAATGGTTTCATTTAGAGTTATTTTTATTTTTATTTTATTTATGCAAGTTAAAAACTAAATAATTTTATTAGAAATAAATAAAAAAATATTATATTATTTTTTTAATATAAATATAACATTTTAAAATATTATATTCAAAATATGGAGTCCAAAGAATTGACTATTTTACTTTAATTATTAAATTAATTGACTGTTTTACTTTAATTATTAATTTAATTTAATTTATTTTTTATTTTTTATTTTTATGTAATTTGACTGAGTCAAATGTTAAACAAGATAGTACATTACGCCATATCTACCATATAAATTACAAAATCTCTAGGATATTGGGCTTACAGGGAAAATAGTGTATAGAGAAAGATGCAATATTTTTATTTGAAACAAAAATAATTGTGCCTGTATTGTTTTGGATGTATTTGAGAATTCTAATTTAATTATTAATATTAGAGATTTATTGAGTAGAGATAATTTTAATTTTAATTTCATTATTAGTTGTGTTCAGACTCTCAGTTTTGACAACCCATGGTTTTTCTCACAATAATATTTGATAGTATATTTTATTTGAGTTCTGAAAATTCATATTTTTTTTGCATAATATTATAAACCTATTTTTTCCTATAATTACATCAAAAGGTGTTTTATTTGTTGGCTTTGGGTGAGCAAACATTATTCACCCTCGCCAATTAAAGTGTTTATTTTCATCATTCCCTCCACTTAAAAATTTACATCTGTCTCAAGCACATGGGGCTGGAAGTGACATCTAAAGCACTCAGAGCTCCAAGCCTACCATGCCCAGTACATTTTCCAGTAATTCATCACAATTACCTGGGATGATGATCTCCTTATTCACCTATGTGCGCTTTAGAGAATGCGAGCTCTTAGGGTAGATTCTTGAAGTGGAGTATTTGGCTTGCAAGCTCTCCCTAAGAAACTCGATGCTCAAAATGGGACATCAATGAATTTGAAGTAGGTGTGGTGGTGTAGTACTGCCAGGGACCGAGATCGAACCCCAAAACTGATTTTGCAAGCTATAGGGCCAAAAGCTTTCCTTTCTTAGTATTTTATTTATCCTTTCTTTTACATTATTCCTCAAGGTTTTTTTCTCACCTCCCCCCTCATTCAAATGCAAAAAAAAGTAAAGAAGCTATCATATCATTAATTATCAAGGAATTTGGGATGATCGCAACATTTGAAAAGCTGTAGAGGTTGTGTCACCCAAAAAAAAAGCTGATATTCTACATGTTGTTTCCTGAAATGTGAAAAAGAAGTGAAATATCAAAGTGGTAATCACTCTGGCTCATAGCCTCTCAAGGTTGGTGTGTGTTGGAGACCATGGATTGATTATCTCAACTGAAAAATATAAATCTATGATTGGATTCAACAAGAACGCAATGAAAATTACATTCCAAGCACGCCAATGAGCGACATTATGCAGGAAGTCATGAAGGAATGTATGGCTCTTCTCACCATGATTTGCTTGAACAATGTCTCTGCAACAGGTGTTGTTTCTATGGGAGCCCATGGCAGCAGTATCGTGGGAAGATGGAGTGGTGTTTATGTATACTTGATCAAATTACATAAAAATAAAATAAAAGTAGAAAATTAATATTTAAAATAAAATTGAGATTAAAAAAAGAGTTAATAATTTTGTTACAATACATTGGATTAATATCATGATAGAATTTCATTTATTATCAATACTATGTGCTCAAACAACTGTAATTAATTTGACTCCTCATAACATTCTAAAAGCATGGAAAAGTAAAAATACTAAATATATTTTATTTCAATCTGATTTGGTCACACACCAAACAAATGTACACCAATACCATGGTTATCAATGTCATGTGCCCAAATAAGACATATATATATATATATATATATATATATATATATATACAACCATCCTAGATCCATCGTAATTTCCTAAAGAGATAGATAAGTGTTATTGGATCCCAATGAGTCTTCAAATTGAAGAGACATGTTGATGCAAATATTGAAATATATAAGTGAGTTCAGTAGCGAAAGGTTACTTTGAGATATAAGGTATTTCCTTTCATGAGATTTTTTCTCTAGTTGTAAAATTCTTTTCATTTTGTATGGTTTTATCACTAATTGTATTACTTCACCTTGAGTTACAAAAATTGGATGTTATGACATATTTTCTTCATGGACATTTGGATGAAGATGTGTATATGGAACAGTTAGAATGTTTTGAACAAAATCACAGGAGGAGATTAGTTTGCAAGCTCTGGAAATCATTTTATGGCCTGAGACAGTCACCCAGAAAATGGTCAAAGAAGTTTGATTCCTTCATGTTGAGCCAAATATTCACTAAAAGTGAATATGATTATTGTGTGTATTTTAAGAGTTTCAATGGTATATTTATTATCTTCGTTTTGTATGTTGGAGATATGATTGTTGCAAGAAAAATAATGGAAGAGATCAATAGGTTAAAGGATCAACTTGATAGGACATTGAATATGAAGGATATCAGATATGGACATTCAATATGGGCATGAAGATACATCGATATAAAAAAATGGAAAGCTCTAGTTATCACACCAGAAGTAAGTGGAGAAAATACTTGTAAAGTTTAGTATGAACAATGTGAAACCTATTAATGTTTCTTTAGCTTCCCATTTTAAGATTTGTTTAGGTTTAGACCTCGTACTAATGAAGAAAATGATTATATGTCTCGCATACAATATTCAAATGTAGTATCTACAAGACTTGAAATTTCACATGCAGTTGGAGTTGTCAATAAGTTTAAGATAAATCAAGGAAACATACATTCATGATGAGTGAAATGATTGCCTCGGTATTTGAGAGGCACAAGTGACCATTGTATCATCTTTAGTAGTTTTTGTTATTAAATATGTGGATATGTTGGTTATTATTATATTTGTGACTTGGAAAAGAGGTGATATACTATATGATATGTATTTTCTCTTGCAGGTGGAGAAATTAGATGGATTTAAATGCTTCTGGAAATAGTTGTTTTTCCGCTACTAAGGCACAATATAATTGTTTCACATGCTTGTAAAGAGGAAATCTAGTTGAAGGGTCTAGTGGGTGAGCTTGGAAGGATGCATGAGAAAGTGAATGTATTAAATGAAAGTATATTGTTATTCATTTGGATACTAATCCATCTTATCATAGCAGGACTAAACATATTGATCCAAAGCAGATCTCAAAAATATCCACACACTGGAGAATTGTGCAGATGTTCATCAAACCAATTTTGTTAGAGAATTTGCAGTGTTTTTTTCATTCTCTTGGTTTGCATAAAATATGATGAATGGCCATGGTCATGGGATTAGAAATTTTTTTGTCAAGGTAAATATTTTTAAGAATGATAAGAATTAAAAAATTCTGTAAATGTATTTTTTACATTAATCATGCGGTTGTATAATAATAGGCAGTTTTGTAACGATGTCTTCCAATTAAAATGATCTTTCCTGATAGACTTACTTTACTAGAGAGTCATTGTTTACCTTGATTAATAAAACATTACAAACCAATCCCTTGCCTCATAGAGTTTTCCTTGACACATTGTGAGGGATTTACCACATAAATTTTGTGTTTGTCTATATGAATTATGTTTCATGCTTATTTGTGAATTTTGATTTCTCATTTAATTATGTTTTTGGTCTTAAAAATAGCTACAAAAAATCTGAATATATCTCTCAACCAAATTCCCTAAAGGTAACAAAAAATTCTTAAGCTTGATTCCCATCCCAAAACTCATAATTTTAACTATGGTAAAAATTTCATTTAGTCTATAAGTTAGATTACACTTATGTTTAATGCATGGAAGTTTTTGTTAGAATTTATTGTGTGTAGTGAAAAAGTATTTGTTATTTTTTAAAGAAAGAAAAAATGACCTGGATTTATGCATGAACTAAATGAAATATATATTCAAATAGAAACATAGAGCTCCAGCAAAAATTAAATTTTACTTTGTTACTAACAAAATACTGAAATTATTTACATTCAAAATGGAAATGAACTAGCTTGGGGGATGGTAGTTTATGTATGAAAAGAGATGTGGAATTTACAGGCCTCTTAAATGTGTTAAAATGGGGCTCCAAGGTTTTAATTATTATTGAGAAACACAACAAAATCCTAAGCATCCAAAATCCAAACACTTGGAGATGAAGCGCTAAACATTTGTGGGTCTCTTTGGGGTTAGTTGGCACATCAAGTTCCCGGCGTTGTAACTTTGGCATATGATATATATTTTACGTGTAAAATATTTCTATAGAAATATCGATTTGTGGACAATAGCTTTCGACTGAAAACCTTACCACAACTTACTGCTTTTCCTATTTTCTAAAAAAAAGTCATTTAGGGTATGAAAATGGATTTGGAAGTTCAGGACCTGAAAAAATGACAAAATAGTAAATTGTGTTATAGTTAAGGAAAATGAAAAAACAATGTTGGTGGTCCAAGTGGAATAGGTGAGTAGCCACCAATATCCACCTCGATCGGTCCTCCACCCTACGAAATCAACGGTACCCATTGTGTTGAGTGTCTCCATGAGATGGGGAAAATTTTGTTGAACTTAAATTTTGTGGAACTTGGTCCGGCGTTGGTGTAGGAATTGGGTAGATTTGATAACCTAATGCATTTTGATCCACTATTGGTGAGTGTTTTTTATTTTTATGTTCATGATATGATCCATTTTGGCTTATTCTATGTAGCCTAGGTTGAACTCTATTGGTGTTAAATGTTCAAAAAATCTTATGTGTCTAGCAATGGTGGAAGTATGGTTGGAGGTGGTGCACATCGGATATTGAGTGTGGGAAAAGGAATGGCGAAATTTTGAGCTCAAAAATTTTATCTCTCATAGACTTGATGATGGTGTAAGGCCCATATCAGAGTGGTCGAAGCTTTTGATGGGCTCCGACAAGGTTTCATTTTGCAAATGAAACCAGACTTTGTCACCCACCTGAAAATCATGTGGCACCTGATGTTGATCATGTACTTGTTTCTACTTGGCATTCAATTTATCTAAAATGTCATAAACCTACTGGTGGATTTGTTGGATGCATTCAATAAACCTGGTTGCTTGACAACCTCTAACTATCCCATTACTTTCCAGCAAAAATGCATTTTTTTTTTTTTTGTAAATTGGGTAGTTCCTCTCTATTCGTTCATATAAAAAAAAAGATATGTTACATTATCAGATTCTATGCTTGGTAGCCTCAACTTGCTCGAAGAAAACAAGGTTTTTTGGCCTCCTCAAAGAGTTAAAAGCCAACCAAAATTGAATAATTAATCCTATCTTTAAATGCCTTATAAGTTATTTTCTCTACTATATCATTTCACATACTAATAAAAAAAGTAAATGTGATCCTCCCATTTCATATTCCAACAAAAAATAGTATTCCAATAAAAATCAATAGACCCTTGGATTTACTCATCTGAATATTCAATAGGTGTCGGATCCTTGACACTTGGTCCAGTCATATCAACTTGATGCATACTTTCGAGTTGACGTTCCATTCGACCAAGATGCAAATTTTGGTGATGTAGTTGTAGTTGTATTGCCTAAATATATCTATGCATTTCAACCAATATAGAAGCTTCCTTTGGGTCTCTTCTTACCTCTTGAACTACTACAATGGCCTTTTCCATTAAACACTTCATTTTCCAATAGATATGGTAGACTTCTTGAACAAGGCCAATCTTCGTCTTGTGTTCCCGGGATCATTCACAATGGGTTCCATTTCCTCAACTAGAATGTCTTCCTCAACTTTGGTTTTGAAGTCTCGCTTCCAACCTGAAATCAAGCCTTTACTTATCGTGGTGTCCTGAAAGCATAGGCATGCAGAAGGTTTTCCATGATTTCCTTACCATGTTTTCTTCCTTATATACTAGGTCCCACCTTATACTTGCCTTTTTCCTTACTTGTACTACCTGGTGGGACTCTTTTTCCAGTATTTCCTTTTCCTACCTGTGGTTTCATCATTTTTTTTGGTGGGTCTATCAGCAGCTATAACTTCACCTGAATCCACACCCGGGTTCTCACCAGATGTGTAGAGGCCAGAGAGTGAAAGATGCTAGAAGGACTTGTACATGGAAACATAGCAAAATGATTATTTTTAGTCAGATGAAATAAAATTCTCTCATGTATATTGAGTGTGAGATGTTTTCATCCAACCACCTCACCCTTTTACTTTTCACCTTCTTAATTTCCGATATTCCCGTATCTCTGTGAGATTTCTTCTTCCCAAACATCAGAAAAGTCAAGGATTGATAGTACAAATTTATAAATTTAGCATAATTAGTAGGCCACACAACAGAGCATTGTGTGCATGCCTCTATATTCTAAATTTTACAAAATATCCTCTTCTCATTAAGAACCCAGTTGAAGGATTTATAATGAAGGAGCATTGAGTTGACACCCTCAACATACATCAAAACAAAGCCTAGATAATTATTAAAAATGAAGAATTGATCGAAAAAACCATTGATTCCCATAAAAAATAATATATCTTAAGCGGGATCATTGAGTTGACGCCCTCGACAGACTGCAAACCGAATCCCAACATATTTAACAAATTTACCTTGGCCCCAACCAAATAACCTTGATATCTACCAAAAATCAATGAATTGTATCGACCCGGGTTGAATATATTAACAAAACCCTTAACATCTAGATAATCATTACAATGCATGCATGCAAGTTCATAAAATTGACATGCAAAGCCGTATTTAATAAACTATGTTGATAGGAGTATTCAGGATGCGAGGTTTCATGAGGTAGTTGCGTGTGAGGCCATGCATTTCTTTTCCAAGAACCATCTATTGCCACCTCCCATACATTTTTCATACCCAGAGAATAAATACTCCTATTTTGCAAGACAATATCAGCACGACTGATTGGGTCATAGATTCTGAGGGAATCCTTAAGGGATACCGAAACCATCTCATTCATGAATATGAAATGACGAATAACAGACTCGTGAAACCAATGCGTCTTGGTAAATACCATAGAAACCCTCCATGTCAGAGCATCCTCCCAAATTAACAACACAACATAGCCAGGACAAAGATGGTTCCCATATGGTTCAATTACATAACATAGCGTCATTTCATACGGGATATAATTCCCTCCCATCTCAGTAATACTTATCACTACCATCATCAGAAGTAGGCAGTAGAAGAAAACATACCGGGAAAATTTTTGCGTGATGGCTGAGAGACCTTACATTGCCATAATTCCCCTGTTGGCTGCTCCACAAACCTTTGCACAGTGGTTGACCTAAAATGGTAAACCCACCCTCTACCTAGTGTTTTCTCCCTCTAGTTGTATATATCATCCCAAGACCTATGCGAAATAAATTGCTTTTTTTTTCCCGCAGTGAATAACGAATTTATTTAGCATGACACAAGATGCCCAAAATATCTGACTCATGTCATCACCATTCCACGCCAACATGGTGAGCTGCCACCTTGCACATCCCTTAGCGGCCTTGACACCTCGATAGGGGAACAACAAAAATCCATATTGAAAATAACAACTGTGGACTTTGGAAATTATGTACATATGTGGACTTTGGAGATTGTGTGTAATGTCATAGATTTTTTTGTATATTTAAGGCATATTCTAAGTTATAGATACATGTTTTTTTAGGATTTTTTCTGGTTAATTTTAATCAAAATTTTGTAGAAATTTTTTTAAATCTTGAGATTGGTTATTTAATTTGTAGAATTTGAATATCCCACAAGTCTTTTAGGGTACTAGAACTATTTATGGTTACAAAAATATATTTTAAATAATAAAAAATCATAATATTTATTGAGATTATATCCATAACTCCTATGAAAAAACCATTTTGTCTATAAGTTAGATTAAGCCTTTGTTGATTGCATGCAATTTTTGTCAGAATTTATTGTGTCTAACGCTAGTGCAAAGGTCTTTGTTATTTTTTCAAGGAAAGAAAAAATGAAGAATTTTTGTATTAAGAAAATTTTTCTATATATGTTTTATATTTTAGTCTCAAATAGCCAAATCCATGATTATTTTAAAAAATATTACAAATTGGAATATTTCCAAAAATATATCTTTAAAAAATAATTCAACATATACTAATCACTAAATAAAAATAAAAGCTACTCTTACACTCCAATAAAAAAATTGAAATTGGAGAAATACACACATTTTTTTTAATTGCACATTTGATTCAATTACATCACAATTATATAGTTGTTCTTTGATCCAACTAATTCCAATCATAGACATGGAGGTCGAGATATTCTATCGAAAAAAATCTTAAAGTAAATCTAAAACTCAAGATAGAAGCATTATCTCCAAGTCCATCCATTAATTATCACATGCCACAAATGCATATTACAAGAACAAAATTGATTCATGTTTGGTTGGCCTTCATAAACAATTATATCGACCCTTGAATCTCGTAGACACCATTCTTTCTTCACCACTAAAACTTTGAGCTACCACTTGACATTCATTCAAAACATAATTGTCTTTGGCCATTGTTGACAAAATTTGCATAGTTGATTCTTCTTGCCATCTATCAAAATGCATTGGACTACAATTTCGATAGTTATATTTTTACTCAGTAGTCAATTACACAACTATAATTTCTTTACATACATGCTTACATACTCATTAAAATAACTTGTAATTGATGCTGTTGAAGCACCAAATATCAACAAGACCTATCATCGTATATCATGCTGAAAATGACCAAGTAAAGGACGTGTTCTCTCAACACTGAACAATATTGAGAACTATTAACTTGAGCTATGTTCCTATGTTTATTAATTGGTCTTATAATTTTAGAAGTGAAAAATATAAATATAACCGGTACTTATAGAAATACCATTTTTTTGTTTTAAATAGTACAAATATGCCACTATCTTTAAAGTAGATCTTGGAATCTAAAGAATAGTTCATCCATAGAAATCACCCAAAAATTAAAGCTTCCGGATCTCCTCTACCAAGCCTTGAATCCAAGTCTGTTGCCACAACTCTAATGCTCTTACACTTTACAAATGGCTAAAAATGTAAACCAGATAGACTGCAGATCTACACAAGACCTAGATTCAAGATCTACCAGTACTGCCTGAGCCACGTAGAAGTCATCATTGATGTTGGTGTAATGGAAAGTGATCATCTCTAGTTGCAAATCTCATGATTGATGTTGCAGATGACCACAAAGCTAGGTCAGCTCTCATTGCAAATCTATGTAATGGAAAAAACCCTATTGCATAACATAATCAAATATGTCTCCTATGTGGCAATCCCTCCATGATGTATTCAAGATACACCATCCTACTATCATTATTTCTATTCATTCAACTCTTCCATTATAAATTTCCTTCTCACGTTGGCATTAGATACCATAATGCACATGTGAACAATATTGCAAAGAGTTAGTTGTAGAATAACAAACATAATAGCAAAAAACCTGCTTAACCAAAGAAAAATTTATGCACATTACACAACAGACTATAATGACCATGGCCATGGTTGCGACAATGGGAATCACCAACATTTTAACCCACATAGCACTTGAACTCAAAAGCTCCAAGTTGGTTTCTCCATGTTATTGTTCCCCTCAAACGCTCAATCAAATTGATGCATAGTCTCTCAGACACATGCATGATTCCTTGCAAATCCCAACCATGCACGCCACCCCTTAGAAACTTAAATCAATAGTCAAAAATAAAATTCACTCACACAAAAAGCTCCACATAAGACAATATCCTACCCTAATCTATTTACATGGCAATAAACTCAAGGTTGTCTCACATCTTCTTCCCTCTCCTATGAATGAAGTTAAGATAGTACTCATTGACATTAGAGTTAGAAATACACACAAAAAGTATATTATCTTTTATTGCACACTTGATTCAATTACATCACAATTATAGACTTGGTTTCACATCCAACTAATTTCAAATATAGATATGCAGGTTGAGATATTCTCTCAACAAAATCTTAAACTAATTCTAAACTCAACATAAGAACAATATCTCAAGTCTACACACATGGAAGCAAACTGCTAACGACCAATAAAAACAAATAAATAAGAGTTTGTCATCAATGCAAAAAAAAAAGGTATATATATATATATATATAACCATAATAATAAATTTTTATTTAATCCAAAACTATGATTAAAAAGAAAATAATAATAATAATAATAATAAATTTATAAAATTATCATTAATCATTATCTTTATTCAAAATATATATATATATATATATATATATATATATATATATATATATATATATATATATATATATATATATATATATATATATTAATTCAATAATATATAAATCTAATTTCATATAACCAAATTTAATTTTATAATTTTCAATTAAAATATTTAAAAATAATAATAAATTTATAAAACATTCATTAATATCATTATTCTTTTAAAAGAAACCCTTTTTAACATCCTTCACATTTGTAATTTCATATCTTTTGTAATTCATATTTTTTCTACTTCAATAATATATGAATCTAATTTCGTATAACACAATTTATATTTCTAATTTTCATATACTTATTTCCAATAGTTTCATCAGAATAACAAAGGTATTTCTAACTTTTATTTAGATCAAATGACACTCTTCTTATTGCATCTTACATTTATTTTATTTACAAATTAAGAATTATTATGTATAATTAGTAAAATTACAAGATAAAATTAGAAAATTAATAATAATAAAATTAATAATTAAAATTAAATTAAAAAAAAATAATAATAATAATAATTAATGTTGTTATAGTAGTTTTAATTAATATTGTGGATAAATTACATGTATTATAAATATTATGTGTTTAAACAACTCTAACTTATTTGACTTTTTCATCACATTCTAAAAGCATAAAAATTAGTATTAAATATATTTTATTTGAATTTTATTTAACTATATATATATATATATATATATATAAAAGCATAAAATCATGTTACTTTTAAATCAAATTGAAAGAACAAATATGATAATTCATCCTAAAAAAAATCAAATTTATTACAATTTTTTAAAATATTATATCATTATTAAAAATTAACATATATCCCAAAATATATCTAAAACAAAATAAATGAACGTACACAAACCACTAAATATCAACCTATATTACTACTATACTCGATACAAACTAGAGTAAATGAGAAATTGCCAATCAAACTTTATTATTTGTCATGATAATAAAAATAAACTTTTATAGAAAATAGGATAACAAGTAAGTTAAAAATGCAAAAAATGAATTTATAAAACTTTCATTAATCATTATCATTGTTCTTTTAAACTTTTAAAAAATAAATATGAGATCTAAAGGAGTTTTGTTGGAGGCCTACAAACTTCTTGTTTAATTAATTTGTATCAATAGTGAATTTTAAGATGGATTATGAAGTTTCATGAAGTTTTTCGCTACTATCTACGTAATTACTTTATGTGCTACAAATAAATATGTTACCACATATTGAATGAACCATGTTCGTTTGTTATTTTTATGTCGAAGCTAGTTTTGTACCTATACAATGAAAGTTTATCGGGAAATGAGCCATATATCATTTGGGACCCATGTATTATAATTCATGGGAGTTTTTTAATCTACACAATAAGGGTTATGGATGTATGTGTGCTGAATGAGATTGTCTACGACATTGGGAAACATATGGAAACGTACGTTTCTAGTTTGGGTAATTTTTTTTTTTTTTTTTTAAAGCTAAAATTGTCTCTTAGTTTCTTATCTCTTTGCATAATCTTTAAAGTTTCATCAAACTCATGAATATACTTATAGTTAGAGTCTCGTTTGCTTGTAGGAATTGACTATGTCGGTATTTATGGGGTTTTGTTGACAAATACCTGAACTTTAGGTTATTTACCTTGTGTGCCAACAAGGAAAATTTTATGTAACAAAGTTTTGTCGATATACATATTTTGGGCTTCCTTACGATAAGTCACGAACATTGTTCACTTTAAAAATGAGTTGAGGTGAGAGGGTGAACATGAACATAGACTGTGCAAGAGCTATGAATGAACACCATGGTATAATATGAGGAATTGATTCCTCCCCTCACCAAATCAATGTATTTCTATTTTTTTAATGTTCATGTATTAGATTTTGGGTTTGCACTAATGCTAATGGTTTTATTTGGAAGATTTTTGTATGTGTGCATGTATTTAACATAGGGAAACTAGGAGAAAAGTCTTTAAAGGTTTCTCCAACTAGTTACTAAAATAAGCAGCCAACACTTTATTAGATTAGTGAGGCCACTTTAGGAGAAGATTCATCATTGGATCTTGGGAAGAACTTATCAGCAACAATAAAAGAATCGATATTGGATATGAAAAGAATGTTTCGTTTCAAATTCCAAACTATTCCAAACTAATATAATTTCAAAGTGTTTGTATCTTTTAGGGAAATTCATCTTCGCCTGCTCCACATCTCACTCCTCTTCCATATTCACTAAGTTAGATTGTCAAATTCCAACATTATGATCGAGTTGGCAAGGTGAAAGATCAGTGTTTTTATCTTCGCTCTTGTGACAATTGTGGATAACGTTCTCATCATTCAGACAAATATTCTAGACATAAGACTCATGTAAAATAAAAGGTTCACCTTGAATGGCTCGCTTCTTTGAAATGGTCTTCAACCCATAAGAAGATATATTTGTCATACCTCAAAGTTCATTCTCAAGTATTGATGTCTTGTAGTGGAGATATATTCATCTTATCACCTTGTATGTGGCAGGGGGAATCGATGGTAAGCTACTAGATTCAATAACATGTCAAGCCAACTTGAGCCACAACTTGAACGAGAACTAACTATCAGATACTAGAGCCAATGTTGTATATGTAGCCGAATATAAACTAATGTTCCATGAGCATGATTTTCTCAATGGTTAACCTTACCACCCCCTATAGAATACTTTGGTTTCTACTACCTATCATTAGGGAGCACTTCCGCTCCCAAGAAGACTTCAAATTCTAGCTAGATAAAAATTGTTTCGAGAACTACTTCGAGTGTAGTTACATAGTTTGTGGTCAACCTTAACCACTATATATAAATATTTTATCATCTACTACCCATCATTTGGGTTCAGTTCCACTTCGCAGAAGTCTTCAATTTATATGTAGATTCAAAATTCTTCTAGGATATTCTTTGATCGTAGTTCTAAATTTGGTTGTCATTATTAAACCACCAACAACAAAAAACTTCAAGTTATACTACCTCATTTGGTTTGTGGTATTCCTTTAAACACCATTTCATAGACATTATGCAACCATTTATTTTCACACACTTTTGCATGTTAGCTCTCTTGTTGGACTCATGCACACCCATTTAAATTAAGGGAGGAATGTTGGAAAAATAATTCTTAGGGTTATGTGAAGTTGTCACATTCAATTGAATGGAAGGGAAAAAACCTCAAGTGAAGGCCAATAGTCACGGAAAGTCCAAGGGACCTCTTGGAAGATGAAAACCAAGGGTAAATACAATAGTATTGATATGTATATCTTGTGAATATAATGCATCACATGATTTATGAAAATAATCTATTATATGGTTTGTGTGCGTGTTTTACATTTTGAACCTATGTAATTACTAATAATTTTTCAAAATATAGTCTACAAATTCTTTATTTTTGTTTTCATCCAAATTCTCTAAAACTTTTCTAATCCTTTGAAATCTATTAGAACTTCTAATTATTCTTAAAACTTGAGAGGTGTGTGGAAATTGGTTAATGTGTTTTACATTTTGAACCTATGTAATTACTAATAATTTTTCAAAATATAGTCTACAAATTCTTTATTTTTGTTTTCATCCAAATTCTCTAAAACTTTTCTAATCCTTTGAAATCCATTACAACTTCTAATTATTCTTAAAACTTGAGAGGTGTGTGGAAATTAGTTAAACTCCATCCTTAAATATTCTATTCAATTTTTTCGATATGCTAAGCATATAAAACACTTGTTAAAATATAAAATTAATGCGTAAATGAAAAACCAAAATATTAAACAATATTATGAGTGTAATATCCATTTGGTGAACATAGTGAAAATTTACCAATTGTAATATCGCCAGTTTTCTATGCTTTTATTAGACATTTGAACAAGTCCAAAAGGGTACATTGGACCCGAATTGAAAACAATTGTGTGGATTTATTGTATTATTTCAAGTTAATAAAATAAAATGGAAATTAGTGTGCAATTACTAGATTATGATTAGAGATCTGGAAACCAAATCCATGAGGATGGATAAGGCTGTAAGAATTTTCCAGTCTTCCAAAAATCCTTGGAAGAAATAAAATATATACTAAATTTATATTGGAGATAAAAATCTAAAAAAGTTTCTCCAGTAAAGAGGAAATTACTGGAAAGAGGTAGAATAAAAATAGAAAGCAGAAAAGCTAGCTTTAAAGTACCTTTGTGGAAGAAACAAAGGGAAAGCGTAGGCATACAGGAAAGCAACATCCTGATTTATCTGGACGTAGTTAAGGGAAACATGTTGGGGGAAAGAAAGCTTAAATAAGCTGATTCAGGATAGATAAAGGGTTATATATTGTTGGAGAAAAAGATCTCTGCTTGGGGGTGAGCTTTGGAGATATAGCTCCAAGGTTGGGAGGAACCTAGTCTACCTTAAGTGGTATGCATAGTTAATTTTATTTTATTTTTTTAATTTTATTCTAGTTCTGTTATGAATGAGTCGAGAAAGTAAAGTAGCTATATCTATATGAAATTCTGTATCTGGTTATGATTTTATACTATGCAATTTAAATGAGTTAGAAATAAAAATTGGAAGTATATGCATTGAACAGATTTGACTATAATAAAATAGTATGTTTTGTATTTTTGTACAGACATAATTCTGTAGAGGACCAACTCTCAGAATATCTAAACCTGTAAAAGGCTTAGATCTGAGGTTAGGTACCTCACATGAAACTGACATCTAATTAATATAATTGTTCTAGTATTATGTTGCGAAACGGTACATTTCATTATGAAACAAATTCTGTATAAATGAATATCCATGGATGATACTGCATGCACTATATAGTTACATAAATTTTGCACTATATGGTGAAAGAAATACTGTACTCTACTATAAATTTAGGAAGAGAAATCATGATATAGAACTTATTAGACAGAAACATTAGAACTGAAAGTGGAAATGTATTTGGAAAGAGCATATCATGTGGATTTCCAATAATTTGATTGAAAGGAAAGAGTTCCTATAATATACAAGACAATACAGTAAATGTTATATTCTTTCATACTACTTTCATTGGTTGTTGATTTATATACAGAAAAGAAATTAGTCTTGATTCACATGCAGTTATATATGAAATTTGGAAGCTACCATAACCTGAATTGGACATAATATTTCATTTGCGAAGAAATAATTTATACAATAAGTATTTACATAATTATAATAGATCAGTCCATATAGTACATCCTTATAATTGGTTACACTTGAAGAATTATAAAAAAGAGAGAGTTACAGAGGACACTCTGCTCTTTTATGAAAGAAAACTTGATCAACTCTTCAGTAAAAACATATGTAGAGATGGCATATACAGAAACCCATGAAGATCTGGACCAACCTGTATAACGTACAAATTCAAAGTATTACGAATAAATAATTTAAGTAGTGTGGACATACGCCAATTTCAAAAGCATATGACTTTTAGTTATACCTGCAAGTGACAGAACTAGAATTTAGTACTGAGAGATAGTACTGGAATTAAAATACATACAAAAGCAATAAAACTTAAACAGAAAAGCTCGATATTAATTACCTCATCGATTTCAATTCCAAGAGGTATGTGTACACTGAAAATAGAAGGGATTCGTACTCGCTTTGACTTAAAAGTTGAGGAACTAATTCTAAGTATTCGTATGATAGCATAGTAGAATTGGAAAAATTACTACTTTGCATGTACATTGGACTTAGAATACTTGTCATTCACATATAATTGAATGATGAACTCTTTCAAGTTCTCCAACCAAAAAAGAGAAACAACACTATTCTAGAAGGTAGGATTGAACAAGTAAATCATTTGAATAGAGAATATAACTTAGAGTCAAACCACTTAGATGAAACTAAAAATAATGATCTCAACGAGATGAAATGACAGACCTTTAACGAGAAATGGTATTGGTTAAATGAGTTCGAAATTGGATGACAATAAGGTGAAGAGTTACATCAAGTATTCCAACTTAGAAACTAACATTCAGATTTCATTCTCCATTATATTGAACACCAAGGAGAGATAGGGTGCTATCGAGAATCACTCCTGCATTTTTGGAGGAACGCTATTATTGATTTTGTCTTATAGAAAGACTAATTTAACTATAATAAATACATTTCTAAACTACATTGAAACTTTCTAAAATGGAACAAACCTAAAAAATTGGACATGCTCCAAACAGGAAAAACTAATTGGGAATAATTCAATAACTTTTATATAATCCGAGGAAAACCCAGTATTCTAGGCGCTGAGAACATTAACTTGAAAAAATCCATAAAGAGAAATTTAGTGGATTTATCACTCAGTACTAGAGAAAAATAAATGAGGAGATGCAACAAATGTTACTAGTTAAGTGTTAGAACTAGGGTACGAAGTCCACAGTTGTTCTTTTTACAAAAAATAAAGAGATATGCAAAAACAAGAAATTAAGAAACTAGAATTAGACTCATAAAGTAAAAATGTAAATAATAAAAGAGGGTGAGCCTGGTATCCAATAGATTGCCTCAGTGATAAATATGAAAACATCATTTCATTGTTACATGAACATAGGAGCTCGTAAAAGGAAAAACTAAGAAATCACAGATGGAGATTAAAATGAATTTGCTGACATTCATAGATGGGAAATGACCTAGAATGCGATTTTATTACTTGGAATTTTAATGAAGGAAATCTCAGCGTTAGGCTCCTTGACATTCCAGAAACAGAGTCAGTCGGCCATCTTCCAAATGATCGTTATAGGAGTTTATAGGAGTAGAAGTGAACAGAGACAGGACACAGAGTGGTAAACACTTACAATGAAAAAGACAAATGAAATAGAACCTGCACAAAAATCGTAAACTTTTATGAAGTCACAAAAACCTAATCTTAAGTTGATCAGAACCGTCCAGGTGTCATCCATCGGGAGTGGGTTCGAAATTCCCACGGTTCAAATAATGTTGTACAAGTCCATGTGACTAAGTACTCCAATGTTTAATACCACATATCCCAATTTGTCCTGTGCAAAGATGTTTCGTATCCTAGGTGATACGAAAAGTACAATTGAATGCGATGGATTGGAGTACCAAACCTCGAAGTTAAAAATTTGCATAAATACTAAAAATTTCATTGATGGTCAGGATTATTAGAAAAAATGAACTAAATCAACTTAATATGTTTTCTTAAAAATTGTGTTGACACCTAATTAATAAATGATCCACATTGGCATGGTAATTCCACGTTGTTGGATTACATAATCACGTTGAGGTCAAAGAATTAATTTAATATTGGTTCAATCCTTAGGTGAAGGGTTCCTCGAATGTGTGATGGGGGTCATGTGTCATAAGACACCATTACATATGGAGGTATTATAAAAATATTTCGGAAAGATATCAATTTAGGAATTTACCCCAAGTTAGAACATAAGTTTGGATAAGAGTATTGTTAAAGTATACCACATTCATTATTAACTTTTATATACATATAAGTCCTGAATGGTATAGATGAGCATAAGAGTTAAGAGTAGATTTTCTATTGATAACAACAAATACACGTAAAATTAAAGTCGGGTGAATATACAATTTCATAAGGAACTTGTAAATATAAGTATTTCTTGTAAATGTCAAGCAAATAATAATACAACCTATGAAGGTGAGTAAATACCTATATGGGTTAGTTTAAATATAGTTTGATATATTTAAAGATATATGTTAAAAAGGTATGGTAATACATTTATAGTTGTGAGAGGATAAATGAAAGTGATGTAATGACTATTGTAGAAAAAAAAGTTGAGGATATGTAAGAGGAAAAAGTGTAAGAAAGGTTAGTGGTTAAAGTTAATATGAATAGTGTAAATTGTAACTGACTGTGTGCCAATTTGAATATTTTCATAGTCAGTAAATGAGTAAACAATGACATAATATAGCAAATTAAATTGTTAGTGACAAAAAAAATGTTAGAATATGACGAATGATAATCTAACCATAACAATAGGTTAGAGATAGCGCTATAATTAGTTGAATTTTTTTTTTGTCGAAATGGGAGGTGTTACAAATGGCATCAAAGCCCATGTTAAAACATTGGGCAATAATGTGTGCCCGCACCATATAATTTCTATTGTTGTAAATTTTTGTTAAATTTAATTTTCGCTAATGTTCAATTTTTATGTACAGTGAAACAATGTTGAAACATACAGCTGCGAACCATGAGTGAAGGGGATGATTTGTATGCGAATTTGGGTGGGGAAGAGAATCCAACAGATCTAAATGCTCCATTGATGGCTATGTTGAATCGAATGCAAAGAGAAATGATGCAGTTGAAAAACCACAATGAAAGGTTATCTTTAGCCAGTGTTAGAGCAAGATAGGTTAATAAGAGAATTGATCTCCCGGAACAGTCAAGAAGGTGAAGGTTCTGGGAAAAAGAGAAAGGGAATTGTAAATCACTTAGAAGATTCTGAGGAAGATGATGCCTCTATAAAACAGTCTAGGAGGAATAAGGAGTTACAGGGTGAATTCTGGAAAATAAAGCCTCCCTCCTATGATAGAGAAGGAGGAAGATGCAATAACTTGGATTCGAAACATGATAAAGTAATTTCAGGTTTATGAATATGAAAGTAACTTGAGAGCCAGGCTGGCTATCTATTAATTGCAAGGAAAGGCTACCTTGTGGTGGGAATAAACCAAGATGATTCATGTCACAGATGACAAAATTTTCATGTGAGAGCATTTCCAAATCAAATTAAAACATAGATACTTGAGTGAATGCTATTATGATGATAAAGCCAAAGAGTTTCATGAACTTAGGTTGGGGCAAGTTACCATTGACGATTTTGTAACCAAATTCACCAACCTGCTCTGCTATGTACCTTATATAAGGGAAGAGAAGGAAAAGGTACAACGCTTTTTAAATAGCGTACCTACTATATACAAGGATAAGATAGAATTTGATAATCCCAAGACGATGGATGAAGTGGTATGCAAAGAAAGACTGTGTTATCAACAGTTCAAGCGTAGAACTGAACAAACAAAGAACTGACAGAAGAAGGATAAAAGTGACGATGGTGGGAAAAAAGCAAAACCATCTTACTTAAAGAACTTTGGGAGAAATCACCAAAGGAATAAGTTCACGAAAACCAAAGAAAATCACCTAGCTCAATCACAAATAGGGTCTAAATGGATGAATGGAAACAATAAGTGAGAAGGAATTGTTAAAATAAGAGAAATTCTAAAGTGTTGGGGTTGTGGAGAACCTCTTTACTGAGAGAATGTTGACACAAAAACATTCAGACCATACAGGTGTTGAGAGAAGCAACTACTGTAAATGATGTGGTAAGAAACATCCACAAAATCAGTGTTGCCATGGAAGATTATCAAGCAGAACACCAGTCCAGTACGGTCGAAGTAGAAGGTATGATTGTTGAAAAACGTGTTTATGTTTTGATAGATCTAGGTGCATAAGTCCTCAAATGGTAGAAAATGAAAATTAAAGTCAAAGAAATTTCAACATTCATGGCTTGTTCAGTTAGCTACTGGGAAAAAAAGGAAAGTGACTCATAAACCACCCCAGACAACCATAAATCCGAATGGATACAAAACTGAACTAAATCTAAATATTCTATCTTTAGGGACCTATGATGTTTTTGTAGGAATGGACTGGTTAGAAAAATAAAAATCCATGCTAAACTGCTTAGATGAAACCATACACTAAATAAATGGTGAGCAAAAACCTATAATAGTGAAAGGAAAACAAAAACCCATATCTATGAGACAAATTTCAGCACTTCAATTGAAAATAATTGGAAGAAAAGGTTGCCAAGTGTATTTTGTGCATGCGGAAGAAGTGGGACAACAACCTGAAGAAGATATTTTAGGAAAATTACCAGTCATCTAAGAATTCAAGGATGTGTTTCCAGATGAATTTCCTCATCTGCCCCCTAAAAGAGAAATTGATTTCTCAATTGACTTAGTACCAGGAGCAACACCAGTTTCTAGAGCCCTATATAGAATGAGTACCCCAGAACTAATGGAATTGAAGAGGAAACTACAAAAGTTGGTAGAAAGAGGTTACATCAAACCAAGTGTATCCCCATGGGGAGCACCAGTATTGTTTTTCAAGAAAAAAGATAGTACTTTTAGAATGTGTATATATTATCGTCAATTGAATAAAATGAAAATAAAAAACAAATATCCTCTACCTAGGATAGATGACTTGTTTGAATAATCTAGAGGAGCAACAATATTTTCGAAAATTGATCTCAGGACAGGCTACCATCAACTGAGAATTAAAGGTGACGACATAAGTAAAAATTGCATTTAGAACAAGATATTAACACTATGAGTTTGCGATCCTACCTTTCGAGTTGACTAATGCACCTGCTACTTTTATGTGTTTAATTAACAATGTCTTAAATAAATACTTGGACAAATTTGTATTAGTATTTATTGATGACATTCTAATTTATAAAGAACATCTTAGAATTGTCTTAAAAACACTTAGAGAAAACAAGTTGTATGCTAAGTTTAGCAAATGTGAATTTATCAAATATAAAATCTAGTACTTGGGCCATATAATTTTAGAGAAAGGATTACCAGTAGACCTAGAAAAGATACAAGTGATAAGGGAGTGGCCTGTACCTACTAATGTGTCTTCTATAATATCATTCATGGGAATTGCAGGATACTATAGGAGATTTGTAGAGATATTTTCAGCCTTAGCCTATCCTATTACATCTGTACAGAGAAAAGGAGTTAAGTTTGAATGGACTCAAAAATGTCAAAATAGTTTTGATCAGTTAAAACTTAAACTTACAACAACACCTACTTTAAAGATTGTTGATCCAGACCAGGAATTCGTAGTATGCATAGATGCTTATGGAGAGGGATTAGGAGGAGTGCTACTACAAGAAAAATATGTTATAGCTTATGAATAAAAAAAACTCAAGAAACGTGAAAAAAATTATAGTGTTTATGCTTTAGAACTAGCTGTTGTAATACATGCTTTGAAGATGTGGAGACATTACCTTTTGGGGAAAAAGTTTATATTAATGACATATCACATTAGTTTAAAGTATTTCTTCACACAACATGATTTGAACGCTAGGCAAGCTAGATGGTTGTCCTTCCTTAGTGATTTTTACATGGAGATTAAACATATTAAGGGGAAGGAAAACAAGATTGCAGATGCATTAAAAATAAATTCTTGGAAAAGTGTGAGTAATTTAGGAAGTAGTGCTAACTTTGATATTGAAGTATTGATACAAGAAATAGGGGAACAAGATGAAATCTATGAGAAAATTCAGGCACAAATTCTGAAAAAAGATATGAAAGGGTATGCACAAAACTAGAGGGGATTGGTTTGCTATAAGGATAGATTATACATTCCTAATGCGGACTCTTTAAAAAGAGGAATTATGGATGAGTGTCATAAGATACCCTATGTGGGACATCCAGGTGTTGAAGCCCCGGAAATCGGGTCTACAACAAGGGAAATACCCACCCGGTCCAGACCTTGGTTAGCAGTTCCTTTTCCGTTTGGTGTAGTGGGTCCGACTGGGGATAATGGGACCAGTTTCCCAGTATGTGTGTGTGTGTTGAGAATTGATATTTCCTTTCTAAAAGTTCCTAATTGAAATGCTTTTATTCTATTTTTAATCTAATCATATGCAAATTGTATTCTAATTTAAACAGAAATATCTAATTCTAAACTATCCCGGGATGTAATCTTTCTATTTATGCAATCTAAAATGATTTCAAATAACAATTGGTAATAAATATCATTCAACTGTTATAAGAAAAGAATTCAATAAAGATAAACCATTTCGTATAAAAAGTTAGAAGAAACAGTTGTGAAAAACATATCGCATAATAAGCTATTCATACATTAAGCATAAATAAATAGCTATCACCGTAAAAAAGTGCCAAATGACAACTTAAGCATTCAAGCATCAATATATAAATAACTGAACATAAATATCACTTTAACATAAAGCAGATAAAAGTACCATTTATAACTAGTTCTACTCATGAGCTTCAAGCAATAATGACTTATCTCTTCTTAATCCAACATCCACTAAGAGTACAAAAGTGCAACATCAGTAGTAGATATTAAACGCAAATATCAATAAATCATGTTCCATTCATTCATCAAAACCTCCTCGGAGGGTGCAAAAGTGCATGTTCTGAGGACAAGTTTTTGACAAATTTCAGGACCCTTCTCTAAATGCATGAGAAGGGTTTAAATACTACTAACTAAATCTAAAAATAATTAATTACAAAAATGTAGGATACGGTTTAAATGACCATCCTCTTTTTAGGAAAAAATAAAGAAAACTAGTACTAAATCTAAAATTTAAAACTTAACAACTAACTAATAGTGAATCTGTTCTTCGGAATTGCAAATGTTCAGCATTGATTTGAGAAGAATAGGCTGGCCGACTTTAGATTTCAACTGTCCCATGAAAACGGAATTGGCAAGAGCTGGTGCTATTTTCTCAGCAGAATTGGTGATGCACTTGAGAGTCATACACTGGCTGTGTGGTTTTACCAGATATGTCCAGTAAGAATCCCAATTTAACTTTGTTAATCCTTTAATCAATTCTGACTTTTCTTGGGCTTTCTGTTTCCAGTCTGTCTGTAGTTGCTGTGCTTTTGGTAGGTATCCTAGAGTAGCTTCAAAGATCAGATTTTCCTTGTGTAAATTTTCATTTATACAATCAATAATATTGCTGGCTGCTGTGACTGCTTCTTCTGCCGCTTGCTCTACCTTCTTGATCTGTGCATCCCAATTACTAAAAAGTATTTCCTTGTGATTTTCATTGATTGTAGGTGCACCTGCCTTTTTTCCTTCCTCTATTTCTTGCCAAGCCAAATAGTCATTAACTCTTTTTTCAGTTAACTCATAATCATGTCGTAAATCTACGACATGATTAATGATTTTATCACTTTCTTCACAATAAGAGTTCCATTCTGTTATTTTTTGGCATAATATTTCTTGTTGTTGCAGTAGTTGGTCATTTAAGGAAATAGACTCTGTGATAAACTCTGTGAGCTTGGGATCATCTTTTTGCGTTTCTTGAATAATCTGTAGCTGTTTCTCTTTTTCGGCCAAAATGTTCTGATATCCAATCTACATTTGTTGAAAATCTTGCTGTAATTTTTCAAGTTGTTTCTGAGCTTCACTGTTAGCATTATCTTCTTGCAGCTGTTGTTGCAATACCTATACCTGATCTTCTTTCTCATTCAATAATTGTCGTACCTCAGATGCTTTGTCAATAGCTGCAGAGGCATAAGCTCCTGTGATCTTAGATAATTTAGTGAGATTTTATATTGGATCAGTAGTAGGATCTTTCCATAGAACATCTAAGTGTTCTGCATCATGAGAAAGCACATTTTCTAATTTCCTTTTCTTCCTCTGTCTTCTTACCACTGCTTTATGTTGTGGACTGTAAAATACATCAAGAGGAGGAATTTCCTCTATCTTAAGCATGAGTTCAGAAGACGGGGTTATAGGAATATGTTCTGTTCCTGAGACATTGGTAGTTACTCCTGTGACTATATTTATTGTTGTTTGTACATTGCTCACAGGTGTCTGTGTATTTTGTGCTTCAATATTAATCAAATCATTGAATGTTTCCCATTCCTTATCCAATTCAGTTATGACTAATGATTGCTATACAATGAGGGGGAAATTTAACTGTGGAGAGGTTGAAATATGTTGCTGTGAGAGTTCTTTAGACTGGGCAGTATCTTTTATTGACCCTTCACTCTTAGAGTGTTCAAAGGTTTCTCTTCCGGACTTTGACTTAGACCTGTTGGTACTTGAACTTCTACTGAGACTAACACTAGGAGTTGGTTCCCTCACGGGTTCCAATCGCAATTTATCCAAAGGGATGGTAGTCAACCTCCTTTCTCTGTATATTTTGACTTCTTGAAACTCTGTTGGAGGAAACCGTATCTGAGCCAAATGTAGAATTTCTTTAAGTGTTCCTTTTTCTTGGAACATGTCATCAAACAAATCTTCTTCTTTAGAAAACACTCTTATCTTGACTGCAGTAGTGAAATTTTTAACAACATCATATGGGTTGAATGGTCTTCTTGGAAACTTGAACAAATGTAAACATGTAATATTGTTTACTTCTTTAAATGCATGACCAACATAAAATAATGAAAAGGCCCCACAGGCCACAGGAAATTGAGGCCAGATAGCCTTCCTCTTATCCTTCAACTCTTTCGTCAAACCTCCTTCTCCGCAGGTTTGATATGCAATTTCTCGAGCGATGAGTTTATCAGGAACATACAATGGTAAAACGTGAGGGGAAGAAAAACTTCCAAAAACCCTAACATATGTAAATAATTCTTCTCCAAACCATCTCGCAACAGGTAGAATGTCCACCTCTGCTTCAGGAGAAAACCTTGGAGCATCTTTATCATACAATATTCTATACAGGGGCAACATGATGCCATGGCAAATCTTGTAAAAACAGGGAATGAACTCTGAATCCCATAATTCTTTGTGATAGACATGAATGGGCAGGGGATCTTGAATTTTCCATTTCCAACCCATTAACGGAAACTTAGAAACAAAACAGATTGAATCCATCACATAAGCAGATAAATAAAAATAAGGATAAATCCTCTGAGATACAGTTCTCTTAGACCAATAATTAAAAATAGTTGTGGCCAAATTATCAGATAATATCTTGGCCCAATCCATAATAGTAGCATTAACAGCAGCATTCAATAATGGTAGCCATTCCGGCGAAAAATTATTAATGTCAGGCTTTCCAAAAATCCTACAAAGCATAGCAGCAACAAAGCAATATGGAAAACTGAGAGAACCAGTGTTATACATATCGTGTTTATCTTTCTTCAGTGGTTCGTCTCTTCTTGACCAGTCCTTGGTACATTCTGCCAAGTTTTCATTTTCTTTGACAAACTTCTCCATAAACTGTTTGTTATAAGTTGCCTGTGGCTCTGGCAAATGATACATGAGTTTCAAATATTGTGGAGTGAATGAGCCAATGAGCTCTTGACCCTGAGTCTTAAACTGTTTGTCCGTAATATCAGTGCTATCCAGCACCCATTTAATCATATCTGTGTATGGAAGAATTCTAGGTCTCGCTACTATTCAGTGCAAGAATTAACAAGCTAGCTTTGTAAGAGATGCTTCAGAAGACCCATGTGATCCCGCAATAGCCGTAACCTCCATTACTCTGGGGTTCTCTTCTTCAAATATATTATACATGCCCTCCCAGGTAGTGATACTAGCGTCTTTGTTACAGGCAATGTCTGTGTATAAGGTCGTCATCTCTTTGTCCTCAGAACTTAGAACTTTGTCTTTCTTTCCCATAATACTCTGAATACTGCTTTGTGTAGTTCTCAGTTCTTTTCTCCTACAGTTTACGAATTAAGTGAGAATAATGATATGAAAAAGGTGACGGGAAAGTTTTAAATGATGAAGACGTATCAAATATACTACCTTACGTGAAATAACCCTTTGATTAGAACGAAACCATTTCTCATTAATGAATGACAACCAATTCATTAATTTAACATTAAAGCACATAACGGGGTCTAGATTTATGAAAATATTTCTTCATGTAATGAGCCTTTAAAGATCTGCGATAAGGCGATCTGTGATTTGCTTTGCAATATCGCAGATCGCAATCTCGTGGAATCGTTATATCGCAATATCGTAAATCACAAGACATAACATATGACAAACATCTGTTAACATATTTTTTGCAACATGTGATTTGCGATCTATGTTATCGCTCATCAGTGATTTGAAGTTTTCATCATAAGATATAACATTCTAAGCACGCGATGCGATAAATGTAATTTTGCATCGCAATCTCGCTATTTTTGTGTTCCACTCATAAAGAAGCCTTCATTACCCTTTTGCGACGTGATATTCCTCAAAGAATGATTTTATTCTAAACTATCATAAAACTTAAGTTTTTTAGATTTTTCAAGGAATTTTCTCCTAAGTTTGTGATAGTAAGTTTTATTGAAAAAAAAGAAAAACAAGTTCTAACGAGAAAATATATTTTTAAATTTTTGAATAAGGGTCCCCATTTATTGAGTATTAGTGATAATGCTAAAATAAAAGGGGGGTTGTTGCTGGCCACAACAATTGGCGATTCACTCCGAAGAACCAGTTATCTCTGCTTTTCTTTTGAATTTTCTAAACTTTCAAAATAGAGAATTTTCCAGAAAATCAAACTTTATTATAGAAAGATAAAGTACATTATGCTTCTCTTTATCAATGATATTTCGTTTCTTCTATATTCAACTTTGACTATTTACTTCCTCAAGCTAGTCCTTGTATCTATATCAGTCATTACCTAGTTTATAAAGATAAAAACAAAGACATCTCTGTAAATTTGTTTTAAATATGCTCATTTGTCGTAGGTTGAGCCATTGCTGCCAGCAAGCGTTTATAGCTTCGACAGGGCTACCTGTTACCCAGTAATGATCCTGTATCCTACTTAGAGAAATATACAATCTTCAAAGAGAAATCCATGTCCACACTTATTGCTTTCATTTTTATTTTTTTTAATCCTTAAAGAATAATGTCTTGGTTTGGTAGCTAATTTATGACAGTGCCATTCACTTGATTTATAACTTTGCTGAACAAGCTGGCTCGTGATGAGACCCCTCGCCTTTCGATTGCAACAATATTGAGTCATTGCCCTGTTGTGGTATGCAGTATTGGCAAAGTCAGCAAGCTATAATATCTATGATCATGATAAGTCGGCTCGTGATGAGACCTCTTACTCTTTAAGTTAAAAGTGTATCATTGGATTATTCCCTAAATGTTGTAATTTCCTAGGTGGGGAGGAAGTCATTGTTTCCTTAAGATAGCTTTGGAAGACAATAATAGAGTTTTTTGGAAAGGACTTTTCTACAGAGAATCTTCATTTTGTTATTGATACCTTTCATTAGATTGATATAAAACAATTTCTCACTAAAAGGTTGCTTTTTATCAAAATTTTCAAAGTTGAAACTAGTATCATTTCTAGGTTTAAAGCTTTTAACTATATCTTTAAATAATAATGATTGATTTTCTAAAAGAATTCTAATTATGCAAGTGAAAAAACAAAATCTAAAAGAGAATTTGTATCTTTTTTCGTGAATTCCAAATGTAACCATTAACAACTGGTTTTATTATGAAAAATAATAAAAACTAATGTACAAAATAGAAGAATGATCTTCTATGGAAAATATTTTTTGAGGATCTGTCCATTAACAAGTAAAGACTCTCTTTTCCCTGTTAAATCCTATAACATAAAAGTAGATGGACCTATGATCTCTGCGATTTGGAAAGGACCAAGCCACATTCATTGAAATTTTGTAAGTTTCCCTTTTTCCTCATGAGCCTTTTCCCATTTTAAAACTAGATCTCCGACCTGAAAGTCCTTTTTGGATACCATGTTTGAATCAAAAGAAGCTTTAACTAAAACTTGGTGATGAGCATGAGTTATTTTGGCCTTTTCTCGTTGTTCTTCTAGCTTAATTATTTCCATTTGTCTTAGTTGTAAGGAAGAAGTTGGTGCTTCATCAATATATTGAACTAAGGCTAAAGAAGGAATTGCCAGATGAGTTGGAAGAACCACTTCTTTCCCATAAACTAAATTAAAGGGAGAAGTGCCAATGGAGGCTTTCTGCGTTATTCGATCTGCCCATAAAGCATATATTAAAGACTTATGCCAATTTTTATGATTTTGATCAATGGTTCACTTAATAATTCTGATTAAGTTTTTATTTGTGGATTCAGCTAACCCATTTCCCTGTGGATAATAATTGGCAGAGTATTTAAGTTTGAAACCTCTCTTGAGTGCAAATTCAGTCATAGCATTTCCAGAAAAATATGATGCATTATCAAACATTAAAGCAGAAGGTAAACCAAACCTGGTGATTATGAACTGATCTATGAACTCAATGATATGCTCGACATTAGCAGTCTTGAGAGGAACTGCTTCTACCCATTTAGTAAAATAATCAATTGTTGTAATGATATATATATGCTACTTAGAAGAGTGAGGAACGATCTCACCTATTATATCCAATCCCCATTGATCAAAAGGTTGTTCAATGTTAACTGGTTGTAATGGAAATGATGGTTTCTTTTGTCTTCCAGCTGCGGTTTGACAAACTTGACATTTCCTTACGTAGCTATGTGAATCTTTGAATAGTGTGGGCCAGTAATAGCCTACACGAAGGATTTTATGTGCAGTAGCATCTCCAGCATAATGTCCACCTGTTGGCCCATCGTGAAGTTCCTGCAAGAATTTTTTAGCTTCAGATTTCTCAAGACATCTAAGGAGAATAGAATCATAATTCATTCTAAAAAGAACATCATTCACAAGCTGATATTGTTTAGCCTTCAACCTTAGAGCTCTTTTCTTGGTGTAATTGAGATTTGAAGGAGCATAACCATTTTTTAGATAAAAAATGATATCAACATATAATGATTCAACATTGTTTAGGCCTACCTCATACGTTTGTACCTCTGTAGATAGTTTTTCAGAAATAAGCGATGCTCTAGCTAGTATTTTGCAAAAACCTTGACCTCTTACGATATTTTCTAGTTTGATTTCTACATCATATTCTTGTAAGGCAGTAATCCAATTAGCTCTTTTCTCATCCACATCTTTCTGAACTAAAAGATTTCTTACCGCTGGAAATGGTACTATGATTTTTGTATGTGTTTTAAGTAAAAAGGGTTTGAAATATTTAATTTCTTTGAAAATAGCATAAGCTTGTTTCTCTACATCTGAATAATTCAACTCAGCCTCCCGTAAATTTGAATTGAAAAAAGAAATTGGGGTGTTGTCGCTCCTAGAGATAGCCAAGAGTTGTGATAGACCAATGCCTAGGACATCTTATATAGCAAGGAGCATATGGTATAACAGAGGAATTTATCAATAAAAATCTCTCATGCTATCTCTTGTAAAACAAGGAATACTAATCTGAATGGGACCAAGACCTTCAGAATCTGACACGGAGAAAGGGATACTGCAGAGGCAACACGCAAAACTCCAATATAAAAGCAACAAAAAATTCAGAGACAGCTTACTGTAAAGAGGGCCGATTCAGAAATACCTCACAAAAATAAGTTATCAGAAAGTGTATGTAGTGAATGGAAGATTGAGAGAATATTAGTTATCATTGAGTAGATATCCAGATAAACAATACCACCATGCATGGGCTTACCAATCTAAGAATCCATACATGAAAATAGCGTTTTAAAAACACCCACCCAAAGAAACTAATATAGCAGAAATACGATTTAGATGAATAGTGGAACAGAGTATCATGCTTGAGCCATATTTAAAGCACTTGACTAATCTGAATATGGGTATCAACTAGGATAAATCCATACCAAAAATCAGTGAGCCACTCGCATTCCAAAACATGCTACAGGAAAGATGGATGAAATGAAATAATCTATTTAAATAACACATAAGAGAAAGTTACAGACTGTGAAATACCAAAGACCAGAATCCTCTTTAACAGATGGAACTCCTCTTCACTGAGACCCTATGGGCTCTGAGCCTTCATACATAAGTTCTACAAAATGCATACCAAAATCCTTTCACTGCATAATTTTCTGATAAAATCTGGAACCCTAAATCCTCTGTTCTTTGGGAGCTTTATAGGGGAACAAGAAAACCCCTTAAAAGGAAGTAGGTGATGAAAATTTAATTATCTCATTAAAAAAAAATGGCAGAGACAAGCACGCCCATACTTCTTGATGACTTTGTAATGCTGTTTGTACCCTGTGGCCTGCTAACTGAAATAAATGCACTGGGTAGAAATCTCTTCAGGAGCATGGCAAAGCAGTAGAGTCACATAAACATTACGTCCTTTCCTGAAAGAAAAAGGTGCTGAAAAGAAAGCCTTGAGGTATTTTATCTGTGAATGGTACCGTCTGCCTTCTAAACCCTGGACTATGGTTGAACATCTTCAATGCCGAACGTTGAATTCCTCGATCATTTTCTGATATTTTTTTGCTACTCCATTAATGTTTTCATCTGTGAAATCGGCGCCTTGAATGTCCCTGCAGGGTTTGACAGATTTTAACCCTGCTTCTTTAATGGAAGTCTTATCGATTTTCCCTCGCAGGCCTTTCTCCATAATTCAGCTCTGAAAAATGGTCCTTTGATGTGTCCTCTGCCACAGTAATAGAGACTGTGGATTATGATAGTTTTCCACCGCTGTAAACCCTGCAAAACCCACAAACTTGTTAATAAAAACCATGCATGGAGATGGATATGCAGTGGGGATGACTGTGTAGCAACGCAGCATGATGAAATGGTGGAAAAATGATAGGTGACGATGAAAATTTAGTGGAACTATGGCGGACGGACTGGGCAGATGTTTTTAACATAAAACAAATGAATATTTGACTTAAGACTAGAATATATATGGGAGGAGGAAACATGTGACACACACGTGGAACGGGTGACGTGGAGTAAGACCGATTCAACGGTAGAGCATGCAAATGATTTGGACCGTTCGATCTCAAGACGAGATCAATGGTTGAAACTGTGTCGGAGGGAAATGGACTCTAGGCTAGGGGCACTACACACTTGGATTAACACCTGTGTATCTCTGTAGTGCGATGACCGTTGGATGGAGACCCCCAGATCGGACGGCCATAATCCATATCGCTCTGTATCTTTTGCCGAACAATAATGTGTGATGGAGAGCGGTTTTTGAGCCATACACTGAGACATGCAGTATACAATGTATGGAATCGCTCCCAAAAATAAAATACCGCCTACCGTCCAATAGCTGTGCGATAGAAACCGGGGGGTTTGGAACAAGCGCTGCTGCGGGGACCATAAGGACAGATGGGTTCCCGACCATAGATCTACAGGTTGATCAGACGACGATCGGGTGATCTGAACAATGAACGGAATGGGCCATGGGTGCGATGAAGACCTGTGAACGCCGTCGGATCGTTTCGGTTCGACGGTTAGACACACGCCCGATATGTATATGTGTATGATGAGCACCTCTGGGTTTAGCACCTGGTCTGGCACTCAGGCTACATGGAGAAAAAGACTAAGGGATTAGGTCTGAAAGGTGCCAAACCTTATATATTTTCGAATGTGGGTTTTGGCCATTTTTAATGCAATTTTGAGGCTAGGCAAAGGTAGCAATATGCAGGAAACAAATTTCTCAGGGAAAAAAGAGGGGGTTTGAAAGGTTTAAGCTAGAATGCTTATCAAAATTTCAATAGGATGTTGATATGATCAACATTGGCTCCACTTGGGGACAGCACGTTCATCCCTGAGTGTGTCGAGAACTTCGCAGACCCTCTGATAATCTTCTGCGCAAACTCTGCTCTTTAGCACTTCTACCTTTTCTTGTCATAATTCATCACGATACCCACATTATTTCAAACAAGGGTGAAAACAAACTAATATACAGTATAATACATTAGGCCATCTCTGCCTAAATTAGAACTAGAAGTAGGGTTTAAGAACCTGACCATTCACAGAGGCATCAAACAAGTCACCCTGTAAATTTTCCAACTTGAAAGTATTGTTACCTCCTTGTTCCACAATCTTGAAAGGACCGAACCAAAGTGGATCGAATTTACCATGTTTTCCTTTTTCAGCCCTCCGGATATCCCACCTGAGTACTAAATCACCAATCTGCAGATTCCTGTCTTTAGCATGTTGATCAAAAAGGTATTTCATCTTCTCCCGATACTCTGTCAGCCTTTTATTCACCTGATTGCATGTTTCTTCTAATTCCACCAGTTGGTTTATTCTCCTGATCATATCATCAGGCTCTTCTTGACTTTCCTGCATGAATCGGGCTACTGGTAGGGCTAATTGAATAAGAAATACTGCTGCCCTCCCATATACCAATTCATATGGGGATTTCCCAGTTGCTCTCTTGCTGGTGATTCTATTTTCCCACAGAGCAAACTTCAGCTGGGAATCCCAATTTTTCTGATTTTCATTTATAGCCTTCTTCAGTGCTCTTACCAGGGTCTTATTGGAAGACTCTGCCAAGGCATTTCCCTGTGGATAATAGGCTATAGAGTGGCTTAGTGTGATATTATATCGCTGACAGAAGCTTACAAACTTTGTAGACTTGAAGGCCTGTGAATTATCAGTCACTATTCTGGTAGGGCAGCCAAACCTGGATATGATGTTTTCTTCCATGAACTTTATTATCACAGTATCTGTGGCATTCCTCGCAGGTATGGCTTTCACCCATTTTGTGAAATAATCAGTGGCAGTTAAGATCCACTTATGCTGACCACTCGATGGAGGATGTATCTCACCTATAAAATCGATTCCCCATTGTCAAAATGGTTCATCCACGTGCGCGGGAATCATGGGCAGAGGTGCCAACTTTTGTCTTTCAAAAAATTTCTGACACTTCTCACATGCTCTAACCTGGGCAAAAAAATCTCCAAAAAGATTGGGCCAATAGAAACCAGCCTTCAGGATTTTGTGAGCAGTGGCCCTCCAGCTGTAGTGACCCCCACAAATTTCTTCATGAAATTCAGCCATTATACCTTCTACTTCATCCTCTATGAGACACAGGAGTAGGATGCCTGAAGGATCTCGCCAATATAGCTGGCCATTAGCAATTATGTACTTTTGTGATTTCAACCTTAGTGTCCTGTATTTAGTCTTATCACAGCTTGGAGGGCAACTGAGGGTGAGGAGATATTTTACTATCTCTATGTACCATTGACTAGTGAGGTGCTTTATATGTGCACTCGGAGTAGCTACCCCAATTCCCTGTCGCTCTTCTTTCTCTTCAGATTCCTCACCTGCTATAATGGACAGGTTTATACCCAAAGCTTGATAGCTTGATTCAGATAATATTTTGGCAAGCCCTTGTCCTTTGATCAGCTTAGTAGGGCGAATGTCTAAGTCATACTCCTGTATCTTAGCAATCCACTTCCCCCTTTTCCCTTCACTGTCCTCTTGAATGAGAATATCTTTTACAGCAGCTGTAGGCACGAATGCAGTGATATGGGACTGCAAGATATACATGCGGAATGCTTTAAGGGATTTCACCAGGGCATATGCTTACTTTTCCAAGATGTTATATTTCGGCTCAGCATCACGGAGCACCTGACTGAAAAAGGCAACGGGCTACTCATACCCTTCTTCATTTTTTTGAAACAGAACTCCAGCTACTGTATGTGGTGATGCAAAGGAAAATATCATAAAAGGTTTGGAATGATCTGGTCCAACTAATACAGGGGCTTCTGCAAAAGCATTTTTTATTCTGGTAAAGGCCTCTCGTGATTCCTCAGACCATTTAACTTCGTTATCTTTCTTCATCATGTCTGTTATATGCCTAACTATTTCAGCGTAGTTAGGAATGAACCTTCTCAGAAAATTGATGCGCCTTAGAAACACCTGCACCTCCTTCTTATTCCTGGGAAGAGCAGCACCATTTATAACCTCTACTCTCTTAGGATCTATCTGTGGAGTACTAAAAAGGTATGCTTTTGATGATTATTTCAGTGGCTTTTTAGTAGAATTTGTAAACCTTTTTGCATCATGAATTTGGAAAGTAATAAGGAACTATAACAAAACATGTGAGAATTGATATGCAAGACTTAACCACTGATAATGGTTATTTTCTGTACAGGAAAAGGAGAAAACGAGGAATTTCCGCTCCAAAGGAAGAGACAAAGTCGAGATAACTGCTGTCCCTCTGAAGGTGAACCGAATGCAAACAAGGCTAAACAGATTAAAGCAAATTGGCTCGGAAAAGAAGGAGAAGACACCAGCTCGGCACCAAAGAAAGGAAAGGATGAAGAATTAACAGTTTGGCGAATCCCTCAGGATCTTCGATCCTGAGGGATCGCTGCTTTATTTATCATGTTACTTGGACATCTCCGTCGTCGACTTTATATAAAGGGACAGCACTGTTAGCTTGATATAAAGGATACGCTTTTATGTAATTTTCTGAAAAACATCAGCTTTGATTATTAAGTCTCGTTGAGAACTGGTTCAATGTATTTTTGACCGATGCATTAATAAAAGCTTGGTGATTATTTCATCTCTGCGTCTGGATTAACTTAAAGCGGTGTATCCTTGGAGGCTAAGGGCCCGGCCCCGGAGGACACTTGCTTTTGTACCACTACGATTTGATTTCTGCGTGGTTTTTTCATCGTTGTTATTTGGTAATCTGTTATGCGTTTAAGTTGATATTACATGCTCTGTTAAAGATTGAATCATTGAGGTTTTTACAGATAGAATCGTGTGTTGACTCCGCATCAAGTTATTAATCCTTTCAGAGTTAATTGCATGTTCTTACTGTTCTGTTACAGAGCTGTTATACTGAACATTCATATCATAGATTCATCTGAAGTAGTGTTCTTTATGATTATTGGATAATGTTGTTTTGTTTGGGAGCCCAGTTGAATTCCTGTTAATTAGGATTACTATCTCAGCGTGTTGCGTGCGTATATGATTTATTAGAGCTGCTCCATAATTCATCAATAGTTATTGTTGTTCCATTAGTGTGTTGTGCGTGATTTGCCTTAAGAGTGAGAATGTTATTTGATTGCGAAGAGTGCATTTGAGTTAATAGACTAAGTTTGATTACGACTCGCAAGACTTAGTTATTCAATTGCTGTTCCATTTTAGATTTGCTGTTCTATTCCAGAATTGCTGTTCAATTCTTTATTTGCTGTTCCATTTAATCGCATTTGTTGTTTTGGCGTGAGAGATGATATAAGGCTGTAGTGAGCATTGGCAGTCACTGTCTAGCTCCCAGGCCCGTGGTCTATGCTCTAGTTTCCTTTCCATCAGTTTCCGAAGGGATGGGTTATCACTGCCGAACCCTTGACTGATAAGCTGCTGAGTTTTCTGAATGTGTGATTTATTCTTTTGAAGTAATTTAGTTATAAGCAAGCATCCGTTTACTCTTGTATTTCTTAAACACTGTACTACTAGCATTACTCTGACAAGTGATAGCCTCAGACTGAGTCACTCTTTGTAATAACAAAACGCTCCCGGATTGACATATTAATGTGAGGTAATTAGAGGTGAAAGAGACCCTTTTTATAGCTCTACATTTTGGCGCCGTTGCCGAGGAAAGAGTGTAGCCATTTGTTTTTTTCATAGTAGTGTACGAGCCTGCTAGGGAGGAGTTGGATCCTAAAAACGAAAGGTAAGAACCTACGTGCGGAGCATGTAAAAACCCTGCTCCACTGTCCGCTTTCCTAACAGATTTGTTTTTTTTCTTTGTTTGAATAGAAGTTGGTAGTTCATTTGAGTGCATGACTAAGCAGAAAAGACCAGAAAAGAACATCAAACCCCCATCCAAGCCTGAAAAAGCTAAGGGGCCGGTGACCCTTGGCCGAACGACCTTCATAGACAAAATCTATAAGAACGCAGAATCTCAGCCATCAGTAGGCCCCAGGAAAAACATTTCTAAACCGCCTACTAGTTCCCTTCAGGCCACAGGATCACCATCCGTAGCCTGTGCTGAGGTGCATAGTCAAACTGAAGAGCAGGACTTTCAAGAAATTGAAAATTCTACTCCAGAACTATTGCAGGAAGGGAATTCCAGCAACTTTTGTGAAGGAGAAGGAGAAACAGGGGAAACCAAGGAACCAAAATCCCCTATTGGAACAAATCAGCCATTAGATAGCCCAGATAAGGGGAGTGCTGCGAAAATCATTGTTGAAGGAATCCAATCTTCTGGTATTCTCATTATTCCAGATAAGGGAAGCGCTATTAAAAATATCCCTGTCAAAACCATTCCCTCTCAACCTAGGAATACCCTCCTAGATATCCCAGAAGGTTATTGGCATATATTCGATACCATGGCTCAAAACCAGCCAAATGCTCAAACCTCTACATTGCAATATCCTATAGTGGATTCTGCAGTAAATGCACCCATGAAATTTATCCCTCTTCAGCATATCCCTACATTTCACGGTCTCACATCAGAAGATCCGGATGCATTTTTATTCGAATTCGATGTGTTATGCAGGGGGTATGATTACACCACCGATCCCCAAAAATTGAAATTATTTCCCTCTACATTAAAAGGGGCCGCTTTAAGATGGTTTATGGGACTAGGTGGCGGGGTTATCAACAATTGGGATCAAATGAAAGAATCCTTCTTAAAAAAATATCAGGATTATTGTAGGTCTAGAGAATTAAAAGACGAAATATTCCAAATGACAGCCAGACCGAATGAAACATTGGAAGAGTATGTGGAACGTTTTCAGTACAATCTACAAAGATCTCCTTATGCATCGCTACCTTTACCTGATAATGTGTTAAAAACTGCATTAATAAGGGGTATGAAGGAACAATGGATTGAAACATTAAACATCATGGGAAAAGGGGACATTTATCAAGAGAATTTTGCTGACATCATTGATTTATGTATCAGGAGTTCGAGAGGCGGCACAAGAATAAAACCGATAGAATATGATCGGTTTGCAAGAGATAACAAAGTATCAACAGAAGGAGTAACACGTGCAGAAATTGGAAATTTATTAGAAAATTTTAAAACTGATATTATGGGGACACTAACTACACAACTTGATATTGTGCAGGCTAAACAGAAGCAGATGGAGGTAGAACATAATTTGGCGACCTTCTTCCCCTGATGCAGAAAAAAACATAGCCACAAGGAATGTCCACTGGATAAAGTCCAAACGTGCGCCATCTGTACAAAAGATCACCTTACGGAGAGCTGCCCCTCACTTCCTGGATTGAAAGCGGTATATAAGGAAGCAGAAGAAGAACCAGAATCGGTGAATTCGATCAACCAGCACCGCCAGTGGCAGCCGAGACAACCTGGTATGTTTCCGGACTCAACCTCTTTCTTTCAACCCCCACAGTATAATGCTCAACAATATGGTATGTGGCAAAATCAATCTCAACCCCCATTTTCAAACTGGTCACCACAATCGTTTCCTTCTTCAAATCCATGGCTGAATCAAACAAGCCAATCCGGTTGGCCGAATTTCCCTTACACTCCACCATATTGGCGAAATGGCCCATATCCTTCACAATGGACTCCCCCTACTTCACAAAGTTCACCCTGGCAGACAAGCTGGCAAAGACCGATGTACCAGTCAGCTGGAACTATTCCGCTCCCTCAACCTACTCTGCCAGCCTTACAACAAAATCCCCAGTCTAACCTGAGACCGCAACTCCCAGCCCAACCCGATCCCAATCCAAATAACAGACAGGTCCAATCTATTCAAATCATAGAAACACCAGAAATAGGACCCGACCCGAGGGAGTGCAATGACCTTCAGTTAAGATCTGGACGTATAATTGAAACCGAGGGAGATAAAATAGTTCATATTGAAGATCAATTACCAAGAGAACATCAGTTACAACAAGAGGATGTAAATAAGCAACAAACTCATAATCAAGCAACCACATCCTCTCCTCCGTTCCCAGAACGATTAGCCATACCTCGACCCATACAATATCCTGACTTTGACATTCTGGGAGAATTACAAAATCTGTACATAAAAATTCCATTCCTCCAAGCCATTCAAGATATTCCCATATACGCAAAAACTATCAAAGAATTGTGCATAAAGAAACCAAGGAGGAATATAACAAATAATCCAAGAGTCCAAGTAGTCGGTACTTTATCTGACCTATTGTCTGGGAGAGAAACACCCATTAAATATGAAGACCCAGGGAATCCAATTATAACTGTTCAAATTTATGGTAAGACCCTGTCTAATGCCTTAGTTGATCTAAGGGCTGCAATTAATATTTTAACAACCACTACTTGCCAAAAGCTCGGCATTACATCTGTAGAACCCACTTCTACTCTGTTGGAATTGGCTGACCGATCTGTGGTTAGACCAGAGGGTACTCTACATGATGTCATGGTCTCTGTAGAATCCTGGGAGTATCCAACCGATTTCCTGATAATTAATCCAAAAACTCGACTTGATGGACATCCACTAATTTTAGGTAGACCTTGGCTTGCCACTGCCGATGCCTACATTGGCTGCCGACAGGGAAATATGACCATAACTAGAGGACCGAATAGCAAAAATTTAGTTCTATATCCTCCAGCGCAGCCAAGTGTCACAATGATCAAAACTAATAAGCACCCTGTATCATACCTTACTGATAACATCAGATCTCCATTAACTATACAAGAGGCACTTGATTTTAAAGACCAAACACAAGATGATGCCATTAATAATTTCATTAGTCAAACTGAACCTCGCACACAGTGTCACATGATAGAAGCAGCATTTGATAATGAATTAGAGGAAGATCCTCTGAAAGATACGCATGACCAAATGATACCTGTTACTTCTGTTGCAAATAGTAAAACTGTGGAAATTGCACCGGGAAAAACTTTAAACATCAATGCTAATCTCACACCTGAACAAGAAACTAAGCTCATCCATTTGTTAACGAAATATCAAGAAGCATTTGCATGTGATTACCCTGATATGAAAGGAATCGATCCCCAGTTATGTACACACCACATTTATACAGAAAAAGATGCCAGACCTGTTCGTCAGCCGCAAAGGAGACTTAATCCTCATCTAAAGGATGTGGTAAAAGCTGAACTTCAGAAACTTTTAGATGTCAATTTTATCTATCCTATTTCTGATAGTAAATGGGTCTCTCCGCTTGTGGTGGTACCAAAAAAGAATGGAAAATGGAGAATCTGTGTGGATTATAGGGAACTAAACAAGGCAACACAGAAAGATCATTTTCCTCTCCCATTCATAGATCAAGTATTAGATACTTTAGCAGGGAAGAAATTCTTTTCTTTCCTGGATGGCTTCAGTGGATACAATAAGATTCAGATTGCCCCTGAAGACCAGGATAAAACTACTTTTACTTGTCCCTGGGGAACATTTGCCTATCGAGTTCTACCTTTTGGCCTATGTAATGCTCCCGCCACATTTCAAAGGGCTATCCTTAGCATTTTTGTAGATTTAATAAATGATGGACTTGAAGTTTACATGGATGAATTTACACCATATGGAGATGATTTTGATCCAGCTCTAGACACCCTAGAAAAAGTCCTACAACGCTGCATTGTTACCAGGCTTTGCTTAAGCCACGAAAAATGTTTCTTGATGATGACTGAAGGACTTATCCTAGGACATTATGTTTCAGCAGCCGACATTCAGGTAGACCCGGCCAAAATCCAAATACTTTTGCTCATTCCCACTCCTACTACTCAAACAGAGGTACGCAGCTTTCTTGGATTTTCCGGTTATTATAGACGATTTATAGAGCATTATTCGCACATTGCTGCTCCTTTATATGCACTAACCGGTAACGTTGATTTTCTTTGGACAGAAAAATGTGACCGTGCTTTCGAGGATTTAAAGAAGCTCGTATCCACAGCCCCAGTCCTTCGAGGACCAAACTGGGACCTACCGTTCCAGATATCATCTGATGCCTCAGATACAGCCATTGGCGCAGTCCTTGGGTAGGAAGAGGATAAAAAACCATATGCTATCTATTACATCAACAAAAATTTATCCCCTGCTGAATTGAATTACACTGTTACTGAAAAAGAATTCCTAGCTGTAATACATGCTGTCAATAAATTTAGACATTATATTACAGGCTATCCTGTTATCTTGTATACAGACCATTCTGCTATAAAATATTTAGCAAATAAGCCTGTCACAAATGCCAGAGTAACTCGATGGTTGATTTTATTGCAGGAATTCGACATCACAATCAAGGACCGGCCTGGAAAAGAAAACCCTGTAGCCGATTTTCTTTCGAGAATACCAAAATCAAGCGATGCAGCAGCAGTTGAAGATCAATTTCCGGATGAGCACCTGTTTGCTGTTGCCGTTCAAACACCCTGGTATGCTGATGTTGCCAACTACCTCGCAGTAGGTAAACTACCAAAACATTTAACTCCTAATGAGCGCAAGCAGATTATTCAGAAAAGTTCTCGATTCTCATGGATTGGGGGCTATTTGTTTCACACAGGAGCAGACATGCATATCAGGCGATGTGTTAGAGAGGATGAAATCTTTGACATCCTAAAAGCCTGTCACGATGGACCGTGTGGGGGGCACTTCGCCGAGCGTAGAACGGGACATAAAGTATTGCAGACAGGATATTACTGGCCTACGATCTTCAAAGATGCAAAGAAGTTTGTCCAAGCCTGTGACAGCTGCCAGCGAGCAGGACGACCTGGTCAAGCGGATGAGATGCCTCTGAAACCACAGTTAGTCATCGAACCATTCGAGCGATGGGCTCTTGATTTTGTTGGACCCATCAACCCCTCATCAAATCAGAAAACATATATCTTGGTGGCAACAGAATATGTCACCAAATGGGTTGAGGCAGAAGCACTGCCAAGAGCCACAGAGGACTCTGTCATACAGTTCCTGTTCCATCTATTTGTTCGTTATGGCCTTCCCAGGGAAATAATTACAGATGGAGGACCACAATTTGTTGGGCATAAATTAGCTGCAACACTCAACAATTATCACGTCCAGCATAAAATCACTACTTCATATCACCCACAGCCGAATGGGCAGGTAGAAAGTAGCAATAAGATAATAGAATCAATCCTAACGAAAACCATTGCGTCACATAGGCGTGATTGGGCTACCTGACTACCTGAAGCACTCTGGGCCTATATAACCACATGGAGGAGCACCACCGGTTACTCACCTTATCAATTAGTGTTTGGAAAACAACCCATTTTTCCCATAGAATTCGAAATCCAAACATTACGGACAGCACAGGAAGTTGGCCTAGATATAAGCGAGGCACAAATCAATCGACTACAGCAGATCAATGAATTAGACGAAATTAGGCTCTCTGCACTACAAAATACAGCATTGATTCAACAGCAGCGAGCTAAATGGCATGATGCGCTCATCAAAAACAAAGTCTTCCACGAGGGATACTGGGCTCTGTTATACGACTCTCGGTTTCAGGACTTCCCTGGAAAACTTCAGACTCGATGGTTGGGACCATACGAAATCCAGAAGGTGCATGACAATGGAACCCTTACTCTAATTACCATTGACGGTTCTGGATATGCATTCAAATTAAATGGCCACCGAGTCCGTCTCTATCGCAAACCACTCACTCGGGAATCCTTCTGCCAGCAGCTATGCCGAGACACTGATATGGAGATTTTAGGAGAGGAAGAGAAATCTTCCTCACCTGTAATTCATTAAGGGTTCATTTCTTTTTACAATTTGTACATAAGTTCTTGTTTTTGAGTGGTTCTTGTACATAAGTTTGAATTAAATATTTTCTTGTCATTTTTTTGCTGTTCCTTTTCTTTCACAAAGTTCGATTTTTGCCGTTCTAAAAATAGCATCTGCGTGTTTTTTATGCTGTTGGCTTTGCTTGTTTTGATGTTCCTTTTCTAAAGGAACAGCATTCTGGATCTCTGCTGTTCCTTTTCCAAAGGAACGGCATTGTTACGTCTTCTTCTGTTCCTTTTGGTTACTACTGTTCCTTTTTCTTCAAAGAAACAGCGTTCTTTTATTGCTGTTGTTCCTTTTTCAAAGGAATGGCATTTTGAGTGTTTTTATAGTATTTTTATTTTTGCTGTTCCTTTTCCCAAAGGAACGGCATTTGCATTTTTGTTGTCCCTTTTTCTATCATCCGTCGTTGTTTCTTTTCCAAAGGAACACCACTAGCATACTTTTGCTCTCCTTGTGAAACAGCTTATTCCTTTTGCTGATCTAAATTGAGGATGCTTCTTGCCCGTCTTCTTTCTAGTCTTTAAGATACAGCTATGTACTTATGCAATGAATATAAAATCACAACATACCGAAATCCGCAAATCATAAATCGCTATATTTATAAAGCTCTGCATTAGTAAGAGGACAAAAGGAAGGACATATTTATTTCTTATCTTTTGTTGTCATTGTTTTACTAATTTTGCCCTGATTGGTTATCTTTATCATGCTGATTCCTTTAACCCTCTTTGATTATTATTTAGGAATAAGAGCAAAGGGCTTATATCTTCCTATTGAGATAATAAGACTTCTTCCACCATTCCTACTCTTAAGGAGTGTTGAACCACCCTTTGTGTATAAATAAGGAAAAGTACACTATAAAAAAAAAAAAATATCTGAACATGATATGTGAGATGTCAAATGCAGGATAGGGGGTCTCATCGAGAGCCAGCCTACCATGATCATGAGGATGGAAGTGAAGTGGCATTCCCATTATGGCCACCACACCAGGGATATGGTCCAAAAGGTATATCAAATAAACGAACCTTGGAACAGGAGGTCTCATCACGAGCCGCCCTGCCCACGTTTCGCTCCTTCCTCGTGAATGGCATTATGGTTAACTGGTCACCAAGCCAGCATAATGGTCTACATTTTGACATAACAACATTCCTAAGTATACACAAAGGATCATGGTTCCGAGGGTGAAAAAACAACTCTGCCAAGGTTATGGACACCTGTCGGCAGCAGAGCACTGTTAATGGTATTGAAGTCACCTTAGTTACACCAATGGGTAAGATACTAATACTCTTTTGTTTCTTATATCCTAGGAACTAATCATATATTATTTCCCGATTTATACATCGCATGAACATTTATAATCACCAATCATGGCAAAGGCAGTGACCATGACCACTTGAGATTTGGCAAGTACGATAGATGTCCTACCCACCAGCCTCATATCATAACATAGCAGCCTCTTACATAATACGCGATCAACTCTCCGCCTCGATTTCGGTAATTCGTTGTCCTCCTAAACATGGCATAATTCCATATGTTGTTCCTTTCTGACTCGGTTGCAGATCGGGTGCTGCTCCTTTATTTGCCGGCTGGGACAGCCTATCACATTGCGGGGGGGGGAGGTTAACCTCATCATTCCCTGAATTACGTGTCAGCTCACCATTCAGGAAAGATAGTGTACGACGGTTTGGCATGGTTTAACGGCATGGCATTTCTATTTTTACACAAGTTGCTGTTCATAATCCATTTCCGTTGCATTGTTGCATACTCTCTGTTTTTTTCTTGCGATTATCACCCTCTCCGTGTTTTAAACAGCACAAGTAGTTGTTGTTCCATTGAGAATCCACAGTGAAACCATGGGAGGAAGGGAAATTCTAAGCGAACCTCAGAAGTTGACAATCTCCGCTGCTGCCCGAGAGATCCTAGAAAGAGCAGGCTGGTTGAATTATCTCAGTCGCCTGCAGGAGTCTAATGAAACAGTAGCAATGGAATTTTTGCAGAACCTGCAGGATGATCACTCCACAGTAAGGGGGAAGCGGATAGCAGTCACCGACGATATAATAGCAGAATTTTCGGGACTACCAGCCACCGGACCAGTATGGACATTAAAGAAGGAAAGATTACAGAAGATCATGGAAATTTTCCAGGACGAAGGTCAGAGCTTGACAATTAAGGGGAAGGGCATTCTGCCAGCAACGCTAGGAGAACCCTGGACAAAATTAGCAAGAACAGTGCAGAGCTACATCACCTGCGAAGGGAGGAAAGACGTGGTAAGACCACGACATCTTAAACTCTTAGCCATTTTAAAGCAGAAATGCTCTGTAAACCTACCTGCACTTCTGAATTCATTACTGCATGATGCTGCACGAAGCATAAAAAAGGCACAGCATGTAGAGTCAGTTGTCAGTCACCATGGGTTAATACGATTAATAGTTAGTCATAGTCTCACCCAGCAGTAGAGCAGCTGGGAAGAGCTGATTATAATGATTGAAGGGGGATTGACAGCACCATCCCCAAAACGTAAGAATTCTACAAGCACACCAGAACGTCCGGCAAAACGCAGAGAATTAGTAAAACAAAAACATGTTGCTAGTGCATCAGAACGACCAGAGATACACCAGGAATCGGAAAAGCACAAGCATGCCAGTAATCCACCCGAGCAGCCAGAGGAGCCCAGAAAATCAGTCCGGTTAGCTCGGATGAGAGGAAGGCTAGAAAAGCCCAGAAAATCAGCCCAGTTACCTAGGATGCGAGGAAGGGTAGAGAAGCCCAGAAAATCAGTCCGGTTAGCTCGGATGCGAGGAAGGCTGGAAAAGCTCCAGGAAAGCACCAGCCAACCAGTGGTAATTGAGGACGAGCAATCTAAAGAAGAAGCAGTCGAGCATTCGGAAACAGAAATAGAAGCAGAAACTGAACAGGAGGAGGAAATGGGACAGCAGGGAGGTAGCCCATTACAAGACCCAATGGGAGAAGACGAATTGGCCACAGTCCTGGCCAATATGGGTAAGTATGGCCAACCTTCTAATTTAGCAGACCTCCACGACGAACCCCAAGAAGAAAACGCATCTGAAAAATCACATGCAGTAGAGTCAGAAAAAGGGAATCTGCCTGTTCATGATGAACGGGAACAATCTGTTCCCAAGACACCATAGGAAATTCTAGAGGAAGTAGGAGTAGAAAAAGCAGTTGCCCGGGAAGAGACAGAACCAGTCAAGATTCCTACCCCAGAACAGCCAGAGCAGAACAGCGAGGAAGCACCCCAAGAGAAAGATCTAGAAACTAGTCATGGTCCAAACCGCAGCAGACAGCCTGCTGTTCCTTCTAATGAAACGGTGGAAGTTAAGAAATTGCGAATGGAACGGCAGAAATTATTGAATACAATAACCCAGCTCAGACAGCAAATTAGAGTTCTGAAAGCAAACCAGAGGGTAAGAAAGACCGGAGGGAAGAAAAATAAGGCCAACAATCACCCTACTGTTCAAAACCCTACTGAAAATCCAGCCGCCGTTCCAAACGATGCGGAGGAACAACAACAGACCGATATTCGCGTTAAAATAGAAAGGGATGATATGAGGACCAGCGACAAGAAAATCCAGACAGAGGCACCACCCTCAGGGGTAATAAGGGTTCTGAACTCCAAACAGCATAATAAGAAAGTTCAGGTAAAACTCCCAGCCTCCACTGACCTATGGAAAAAAGATCCGAAGACAAAAACCATGCATAAGATGATGAAGCAAGCCCAGCAGGAAGCCGAACAACTTAGAGAGCAAACGGTCCCCCGAGAAAAATATGAAGAGTTACAGCAGCAACTAAGGGACGTCAATCAATCCAAAAGCCAGGCCTTTGAAGGGTGGAAAAAAGAACAAGAGGAAGTTGCACAGGTAACCCGTAGACTAGATACTGTTATCAAGCAGATGAATACCTTGTGTTCTTTATACAATGATGTTTTAGCATGTAGGGCCCCTGCTAAAAACTATGCTCTATTTTTATTAGAACGGTATTTACAATTAAAAATAAAAGTTGTTAAAGCAGGCGCCCCTATACAAATCAACACTGTCAATGACTTTATAGACTGCTGTAAACACTATGGAGTGAAGGTCCAGAGATTGCTGTGTGAACTTTATTTGCATGACCTTGTGCTAGATCAGGAGACTGAGTTGAACCCTGGCCCTTTCGTTGGAGACATCCAATTACAAGCATTCATTTCATTCGGGGTTAATCAGATTAAGTGGCTCAAAGCTTATGATACTTTCCAGAGTCAGGAAAATGGTCTAGATTTACGGGTAAGGGCTGAGCCTAGGAACCCAGTGCAGTTGTGGAAAGCTCATAGAAACCTCATAAAGACTCCGGGTGTCAATGAAACATTAGGACCCATGCATGAGGCTCTCATTCGAGAGAGTTTAGAATATTTTCTTTCCATCAAAAATCTGGCCATTAATGCAGCCAAATTTTGGTACCGAATCTCTGATCCAAACATCCAGCTCAGGGAACCATTTAAGTATGAGAATTTTGAATTAGCTGCCAACCGTTTGAACCTCTATGGCGAGAGCATTCTGAAAGCAGGGTCATCCTGGTTAGGATATAGATTTCGCACTCCAATTATTTGGCACCCTGCACCCGGATACCAGGCCCTGTATGAGATGCCCGAGGGGCAAACAGGTCAGTTCTTTGACTATCTAATCACTCATCATGGCTGTAGGCCTCCGCATGAGACTCCTTCTCCAGCATATTCTCTCACTGCCTTGCATGTCAACTACAATGTTTTCATGAGGACATGAAACAAGGTAAGCAGGGGGGTGTGTGGAGTACTAAAAAGGTATGCTTTTGATGATTATTTCAGTGGATTTTTAGTAGAATTTGTAAACCTTTTTGCATCATGAATTTGGAAAGTAATAAGGAACTATAACAAAACATGTGAGAATTGATATGCAAGACTTAACCACTGATAATGGTTATTTTCTGTGCAGGAAAAGGAGAAAACAAGGAATTGCCGCTCCAAAGGAAAAGACAAAGTCGAGATAACTGCTGTCCCTCTGAAGGAGAACCGAATGCAAACAAGGGTAAACAGATTAAAGCAAATCGGCCCGGAAAAGAAGGAGAAGACACCAGCTCGGCGCAAAAGAAAGGAAAGGATGAAGAATTAACAGTTTGGCGAATCCCTCAGGATCTTCGATCCTGAGGGATCGCTGCTTTATTTATCTTGTTACTTGGACATCTCCGCCGTCACCTTTATATAAAGGGACAGCACTGTTAGCTTAATAAGAAGAAGGACACGCTTTTATGTAATTTTCTGTTAAACATCAGCTCTGATTATTAAGTCTCGTTGAGAACTGGTTCATTGTATTTTTGTCCGATGCGTTAATAAAAGCTTGGTGATTATTTCATCTCTGCGTCTGGATTAACTTAAAGCGGTGTATCCTTGGAGGCTAAGGGCCCGGCCCCGGAGGACACTTGCTTCTGTACCACTACGATTTGATTTCTGCGTGGTTTGTTCATCGTTGTTATTTGGTAATCTGTTATGTGTTTAAGTTGATATTACATGCTCTGTTAAAGATTGAATCATTAAGGTTTTTTTACAGATAGAATCATGTGTTGACTCCGCATCAAGTTATTAATCCTTTCAGAGTTAATTGCATGTTCTTACTATTCTGTTACAGAGCTGTTATACTGAACATTCATATCATAGATTCATCTGAAGTAGTGTTCTTTATGATTATTGGATAATGCTATTTTGTTTGGGAGCACAATTGAATTCTTGTTAATTAGGATTACTATCTCAGCGTGTTGCAAGCTGCTCCATAATTCATCAATAGTTATTGTTGTTCCATTAGTGTGTTTTGCGTGATTTGCCTTAAGAGTGAAAGATTGTTATTTGATTGCGAAGAGTGCATTTGAGTTAATAGACTAAGTTTGATTACGACTCGCGAGACTCAGTTATTCAATTGTTGTTCCATTTTAGATTTGTTGTTCTATTCCAGAATTGCTGTTCAATTCTTTATTTGCTGTTCCATTTAATCGCATTTGTTGTTTTGGCGTGAGAGATGATCTAAGGCTGTAGTGAGCATTGGCAGTCACTGTCTAGTTCCCAGGCCCGTGGTCTATGCTCTAGTTTCCTTTCCATCACTTTCCGAAGGGATGGGTTATCACTGCCGAACCCTTGACTGATAAGTTGCTGAGTTTTCTGAATGTGTGATTTATGCTTTTGAAGTAATTTAGTTATAAGCAAGCATCCGTTTACTCTTGTATTTCTTAAACACTGTACTACTAGCATTACTCTGACAAGTGATAGCCTCAGACTGAGTCACTCTTTGTAATAACAAAACGCTCCCGGATTGACATATTAATGTGAGGTAATTAGAGGTGAAAGAGACCCTTTTTATAGCTCCACACTATCCTCACCCCATCTTTGGTCACAACGTGTCCCAAAATTTTACCCTCTTCTAATGCAAACAAAGACTTATGAGGGTTAAGAGAGATACCATACCTTCTGCATTTCTCAAAGGTTATACGCAGATACTCAATATGCTCAGTATAATTCTTGGAAAATATGGTGATATCATCGAGGTAGACTACAATAAATTTATCTTTCTCCCCAACAAAGCAATGTCCATGGCCCTCTGAAAAGTGGCCCTTGCATTAATCAATCCAAAAGGCATCCTAGCATACATAAATGTACCCCATGGTGTGGTGAAAGCAGTTTTCTTTTGATCTTCTGGAAATACAGCCACCTGGTTATAACCAGAGAATCCATCCATCATTGACATTCTAGAAGCTCCAACCACCTTCTGTAAGATGTGATCCATCTTAGGCAGTGGATAATTATCCTTTAAGGATGCTTTGTTTAAATTTCTGAAATCCACACACAACCTTATTTCCCCATTCTTCTTTCGGACAGGGACTAGGTTTTCCACCCATTCAGAGTACCTCAATGGCACAATTATTTTGGCCTTTAACAACTTTTTGATTTCCTTATCAATATAGGGAAGCAGCAAGGGATTTATTTGTCTAAGCTTTTGCTTGTGAGGCTTTGCATTTCCCTTCAGTGGAATTTTGTGCTGCATAATATTGATATCAAAAGTTTTCAAGTCCTGATAGGACCATGCAAACACATCTTTGTAAGACTGAAATAACTTTTGATATAGCTTTCTATATTCTCCTGGGATCTTCTTGGACAATTTTACAATCTTGGGATCAGCATCAGTACCAAGATTTAGGTCTTCTACCTGGTTTTCTTCTACCACTTTGCTTGGCTGCAGTGGGACATCATTCTTATCAAATAATCTTTCTAGAGGTAACAGCCCTCTAGGTATAATGTTCCCCTTTAACTGCAACACTTTATTACCTGCCATTTTCTCCTCCCATTTCCTTTCTGAAGTCTCTTCAGCCTCCTCTCCTTCATCAGCATCAATCTCCATATTGGCGAATTCCCCTACTATTTCTAGGAATCTCTTCATCTGTTCTTCATCCTCAAATACCTGCCAGTGTTTGATGTTATCTGGGATTGATGGTCGATATCTTACCTCAATTTCGTACCTCAAGAGGGGGTTCTGAGGTGGACAAAATGTAATAGTAGCCACAACAAGGGAATCAGCCATCCTATTCTGTTCTCGGGGCATGAACTAGATATCAAATGCCAATAAAAAATTCTCATCCATGTCCCAAACTTCATTCCTATAAGCTCTCAACCGAGGATGTTTGGTTTGACACTGATTCTTGACTTGTCTAACCACTAGTTCTGAATCTCCCAGAACTTTTAAACTTTGTATGTTCATGCTCCTAGCTGTCTGCAATCCTAACAGAAGTGTTTCATATTCAGCCACATTATTAGTAGCTTCATATTCTAGCTTGAAAGACAATGGAACCCATTTTCCTGTAGGAGAAATCAATAATATTCCAGCTCCATTACCTTCTCTTGAATTCGCTCCATCAAAATGGAGCGTCCAGATTCCCGTTTCGTAGCTTTCTGAGGGCTGCTCAATCTTGATCTGGTAGAAGGGTGGTTCATGAGCATAATCTTGATCTCCTTCCAGCATTAAGCATGAGAAATCTCCTTCTTTACTGTAGACTGGTGAATTTACAGAGTTGTCAGCCTTAGTCACCATCTTGACAAATCTAGTCTCCCTATACAATCTCCTCTCCTGGCCGCCAAAAACTAGGATAGTGGCATACGTTAAATCCAGCTTAATAGACCCACCAATTTTTGTTCCCCGGGATCTTGAAAGTAACATACCAAAGCGAGCTGGGATGTCAGCCACCACTATGTCCATCACCACACTTTTTGCTGGGACTTGGGCCAATTTGACCACCAAATCCTTAATCATCCCTATGCATTTAACTCTTTTGGAATCAAATGAATAGAGGTCTTTGTATGGACGGGTGATTTGTAATCCTAGTTGTTCCATGACTGACAAGGGAAATAGATTATGGGTGGCTCTAGAATCTAACATACAGTTATGTAATAGCAGGTCATGGATTACTAGAGACACATAAAAGGGAGGAGTAGAAGCATCTAATTCCTCAACATGTGGACCAAAGACAACCATGGGTCTTTCTTCTTGAAGGTTGAGACCATCTGGAGTGAGTGCAGCTTCTGGAGGGATCATAAAAGAGGTGACTTGGGATTGATATGCAGGTTGCTTTAATATTTCAATCAAGGGAACTGGGATTTTGACTTTTTCAAGTTCCTTTTGGAGACCGAAAACAGGAGAAGATTTTTCTATTACAACCTATTTTGACTCTTTATTCTCAGCTAGGGGTTTGACTTCTTTTGATACAGATTTAGTATTTGGGGGGATGACTACTTTTGAAGAGGAAGGAATTTGATCATTGGACTGTAAAGGTTTGTTTAGAGGGCCCTTACCTTTGTTTGTGACTAATGCATTGTAGACTCCTTCTGAGCAGGTGCTTCCTTCTGGGGTAGCTCTTCTTCCTGATCTTGAGTATGAGTCCTCTTTCTAGAAGATCTGAGATCATATCTTATATTGAATTGTGCTTGCATGAAATCAGTAAACTGTTTACAATAATGATCAATTTATGCGTCTTCTGTGTCTCTGGCCTTTTCTTCTTCTTGCAATGAGCACTCAGTTTCATCATTTCCTTTCACAGGGCATTCCTCCCCATCACTATGTTGTGTAACCAGCTCCAAAAAGAGAAGAAAAGAGATATCAACGCCTTAGAAATGAGCCACTTCGAGGGGGAAACCTCCAATACATTACATAAATGAACAATTCTTGGATGATACAAATGAACACAACCTCCTTCTATATATAGGAGTCCATGGGGCCATAATATAATCCTAGTGGGGCCACAATGTAATCCTAGCCGACCTAACAATAATAATGTAAGGGCACAATAATAACAATATGGGGGTTACAGTGGTACAATAATAACAATAAGGGGGGCTACACTAACATAATAAGGGGCTACACTATTAATATAGGGACTTAACATGCCCCTCTCCTTCAAACAAGTGTTGTCCTCAACGCTTGATTATTTCTTGATGCTTCTGTATAAAATTCTCATCCTCCCATGTGAAATATTCTACAGGAAAGTTCTTCCACTTGCTGAGATACTCTGAAATTGATCTTACTTGTTGATTTCTTGTTTCTATGACTGCTTCATAAATTCTTTCGATATGATGTTGATCTTCCTGTTGTTTCATTAGATTCTGCACCAAAGTTGGGTTATCCTTTGAGAGTTCGAGAACTTGTTGTTGATGCTCGCTGTGATCTTCCACTAATTTATCATCCATATTAGCTATTATTTGATCCTTCAAACCATCCAACTTAGCCTCCATTTCTGCTTTTAAACCATCTATTTCATCTTCGGTTGTTCTTCGTAAGATCGAAATTTGTTGCACTTGGTACCGTAATTTTGATATCTCATATTGCAATTCTTCCTCCTCATGCGTCATAGTATAGCTTTCTGAGGGCTTAATGGGTATGGAATTATTTTTTGAAGGCATAATAGAACCCATTACTGACAAAAATTCTCCAATATGCCCTTGGAATCATTTCAACTTGATTCTTCAAACAAGACTTATGCAATTCGGAAAAAAACAATACACACCTTTTTATTGCTTTAAGGAGCTCGATATTGAAATTGAATTATATCTGTAATTGAAAATATTCGATATCTAAAATTCCGCCCTGTAGTATCCCTCTTTCGCTTCTTTCAAATGCCACATGTCTGACCTGATTTGGATTCTCCAAGACAAAGTTGTGTCCAATCTCCCACAATGACCTAATTCTGGACTGGTTCAGTAGAGCGAACTTGTACGACTTGCCACGTGTCACTGATTTGTCCTTTGTCTCTGAAATTGATAGCCAAGAAACTACAAGCCGTGTACTTGTGACCACTTTTGACGGTACTCCAATCCAATCTCCAGAGAGAGAGTTATTGAACTTTTCCCACGATCACCTCTTTGAGATGAAATTCAGGAGCCTGAAAAAGCACTACCTTCCACAGATCATATCTCCAAAAATATTGCGAACCAAGCTCTGAAATTTTTTTATGAATTTCCTCAGGATTTCAACTTCGCACCATATGAATTTCAGATTCTGAACCTTCGTAGAAAATAATTTGTAGCGCAAATTCCACGATGACCTGTTTAGGAGCCTGAAAAAATACCTGACTTCCACAGATCATATCTCCGAAAATATTGGGAACCAAGCTCCGAAATTTTTAGAAAATCTTCCTCAGGATTTCAGCTTCGCACCCTAAAAATTTCAGCTTCTGAAACTTCGTAGAAAAAACTTGATAGCGAAAATGCCACGATGACCTGTTTGGAGCAGCGAAACCCTAGAATCCAAAGCTCTGATACCAAATGTTGTGTAACCAGCTCCAAAAAGAGAAGAAAAGAGATATCAACGCCTTAGAAATGAGCCACTTCGAGGGGGAAACCTCCAATACATTACATAAATGAACAATTCTTGGATGATACAAATGAACACAACCTCCTTCTATATATAGGAGTCCATGGGGCCATAATGTAATCCTAGTGGGCCACAATGTAATCCTAACCGACCTAACAATAATAATTTAAGGGCACAATAATAACAAAATGGGGGTTACAAGGGTACAATAATAACAATAAGGGGGTTACACTAACAACAATAAGGGACTACACTATTAATATAGGGGCTTAACACACTATTTGAGAAAGCAAGGTTTTCATCCTCCAGTCCATAAGCAGTGTCTTTAGTAGGATCATCTACTGGATCTTCCAAGTACAATGGGTGTGGTACCTGATCATGTTGTTCCTTAGCTTCCCTTGGAAATATTTGCAGGGGTGGTTTCCTATACTGAGGATTTTAACCTCTTTTTTGAGCATTGTGGAAATTCTTGGAGGCTGCATTCTTGTCTTCCAATTCAAGCTTGACCAATTTACCAGAAAGTTTCTTAATCATTTTTCTCATTTCTTCAATTCTATCATTGGCTGGGTCTCTGTTTTGATAAGAGGTGGACACCTCCTCTTTGCCCCTTCTTCTAGTATCTTGTTCAGATCTTCCCTTTTATTTTCCAGTGGAGGCAAAGTTTGCTTCCAACTCTAGTGCATCTGACTGAGCATCATCCAGAGTAGCAAGCTTTCTTTCTCTGAGAGAGAAACCAAATTCTGAATCAAATGCTGCTATAAAAACAACTTTAGCAGCAGTTTTATGAGGCTTCATATCTGCTGGAAGGCTCAGACATAATTTGTTAAATCTCCTGATAAATTCTGACACCCCTTCAGTATGCCTTTTCTTGAGTGTATTAAACTCAGTAAGACTATGTCCATGGTCTTTCTTCTCTCCCCATTTTCTGAGAAAAGTTTCTTCCATATTTTCCAAAGTTGTAATAGAACGGCCTGCCAATGTCTTAAACCATTTTCGAGCTTCACCATCAAGAGATTGGACAAACAGCCTTAACACCACATCTAAATGTTCCCCATTAAAATTCTCTGCAAAGGAGCAGAAGACCTCAAGATGTTTCTAAGCATCAATCTCATTTTCCCCATTGAATCGAGGTAAAATCTTCAGATAATATTGTGGCATATCATTCAACACATGGGGTAATGCCAGAGGAGCATATTTATTTAACAAAAATCTTGGAACATGGGCCATTGGAGGGGGTGGGAGTAGTGCAATATCTTGATGAGTAAAAGGAGGAGGAGGAAGTGAGGTATGAATAACAATAGGAATGTAATGAACAGTAGGCTGAGGTGTTGAGGGGAATAATGGTCTGTTAACAGCAGATACTTCAGTGACTTCTTTAACCTCTTCAACCTCAGGAGTAGGGTGAAAATAATATTTATTTCTGACACCTCCTCGGGGTGAAATATATGAATAGTAATCAGTATCTGCGATAGTGGGGTCGGGAACAGGCACTTGAGCTACTTGAGAAGAAGAGGATGGAAAGTTCTTTGTAGATAATTCAGGGATTTCGGTGTGAGCTAATTTTCTTTCCCTCCAATTTCTCCTATGTATGATATTTTCTGGGTCAGACACTGAAGGTGTCTTTGGCTGAGACGTATCTGACATTAGATGTGGCTTACGAGGAGCCAGCATTGCAAATAGATTTATCAAATAAACAAATGTGGAGTCTCCAAGGTGAGGGATCTACAACTCTCAACTCTCCATACTCACCTACTTGAATACTGAATTAGGTTTTTTCGAGGCCCAGAGATTCAAATTTTCTTCACTTCGTTCCCCGGCAATGGCGCCAGAAATATGTTGTCGCTCCTAGAGACAGCCTAGAGTTGTGATAGACCAGTGCCTAGGACATCTTATATAGCAAGGAGCATATGGTATAACAGAGGAAGTTATCAATAAAAAGCTCTCATGCTATCTCTTGTAAAACAATGAATGCTAATCTTAATGGGACCAAGACCTTCAGAATCTGACATGGAGAAAGGGATACTGTAGAGGCAACACGCAAAACTCCAATATAAAAGCAACAGACAATTCAGAGACAGCTTACTGTAAAGAGGGTCGATTCAGAAATACCTCACAGAAATAAGTTATCAGAAGGTGTATGTAGTGAATGGAATATTGAGAGAATATTAGTTATCATTGAGCTGATATCCAGATACACAATACCACCATGCATGGGCTTACCAATCTAAGAATCCATATGTGACAATAGCATTTTAAAAACACCCTCCCAAAGAAACTAATATAGCAGAAATATGGTTTAGATGAATAGTGGAATAGAGTATCATGCTTGAGCCATATTTAAAGTTCTTGACTAATCCGAATATGGGTGTCAACTAGGATAAATCCATACCAAAAATCAGTGAGCCACTCGCATTCCAAAACATGATCCAGGAAAGATGGATGAAATGAAATGATCTATTTAAATAACACATAAGAGAAAGTTACAGACTGTGAAATACCAAAGACCAGAATCCTCTTTAACAGATGGAACTCCTCCTCACTGAGACCCTATGGGCTCTGAGCCTTCATACATAAGTTCTACAAAGTGCATACCAAAATCCTTTCACTGCATAATTTTCTGATAAAATCTGGAACCCTAAATCCTCTGCTCTTCGGGAGCTTTATAGGGGAACAAGAAAACCCCTGAAAGGGAGTAGGTGATGAACATTTAATTATCTCATTAAAACAAAATGGCAGAGACAAGCACACCCATACTGCTTGATGACTTTGTAATGTTGTTTGTACCCTCTGGCCTGCTAACTGAAATAAATGCACTGGGTAGAAATCTCTTCAGGAGCATGGCAAAGTAGTAGAGTCACATAAACATTCCGTTCTTTCCTGAAAGAAAAAGGTGCTGAAAAGAAAGCCTTGAGGTATTTTATCTGTGAATGGTACCCTCTGCCTTCTAAACCCTAGACTATGGCTGAACATCTTCAATGCTGAACGTTGAATTCCTCGATCATTTGCTGATATTTTTCTGCTGCTCCATTAATGTTTTCATCTGCAAAATCGGCACCTTGAATGTTAGGGTTTGACAGATTTTAACCCTGCTTCTTTAATGGAAGTCTTATCGATTTTCCCTCGCAGGCCTTTCTCCATAATTCAGCTCTGAAAAATGGTCCTTTGATGTGTCCTCTGCCACAGTAATAGAGACTTTGGATTATGATAGTTTTCCGCCACTGTAAACCCTTCAAAACCCGCAAACTTGTTAAGAACAGCCATGCATGAAGATGGAGATGCATTGGGGATGACTGTGTAGCAACACGACATGATGAAATGGTGGAAAAATGAGAGGTGACGACGAAAATGCAGTGGAACTATGGCGGACGGATTGGGTGGAGGTTTTTAACGTAAAACAAATGAAGATTTGACTTAAGACTAGAATATATACGGAAGGAGGAAACATGTGACACACACGTGGAACGGGTGACGTGGAGTAAGACCGATTCAACAGCAGAGCATGCAAATGATCTGGACCGTTCAATCTCAAGACGATATCAATGGCTGAAACTGTGTCGGAGGGAAATGGACTCTGGGCCAGGGGCACTGTACACTTGGATTAACACTCGTGTATCTCCGTAGTGCGATGACCGTTGGATGGAGACCCCCAGATCAAATGGCTATAATGCATATTGCTCTGTATCTTTTGCCGAAAAATAACGTGTGATGGAGATCGGTTTTTGAGCCGTACACTGAGACACGCAACATACGATGTATGGAATCGCTCCCAAAAAGAAAATACCGCCTACCGTCCAATAGCGGTGCGATAGAAACTGGGCGGGTTTGGAACAAGCGCTGCTGCGGGGACCACAAGGACGAATGTGTTCCCGGCCGTAGATCTGCAAGTTGATCGAACGGTGATCGGGCGATCTGAACAATGAATGGAATGGGCCATGGGTGCGATGAAGACCTGCGAACGCCGTCGGATCTTTTCAGATCGACGGTTAGACACATGCCCGATATGTATATGTGTATGATGAGCACCTCCGGGTTTAGCGCCTGGTCTGGCACTCAGGCTACATGGAGAAAAATACTGAGGGATTAGGGCTGAAAGGTGCCAAACCTTATATATTTTTGAATGTGGGTTTTGGCCATTTTTAGTGCGATTTTGAGGCTAGGCAAAGGTAGCGATAGGCATGAAACGAATTTCTCAGGGAAAAAAGAGGGGGTTTGAAAGGTTTAAGCTATAATGCTTATCAAAATTTCAATAGGAATGCTGATATGATCAACATGGGGCTTCTGCCTTGTCTTGATTTGCTTGAGTAAGTATCGCAACATATGATTTATCAGAGGAAAATGTATACAAAATAAAAGGATCAGAAAAATTTGGAGTTGCTAAAGATGGAGCATTAAAAATTGCTTGTTTGATAAAATTGAATGCCTCATATTCATTTTGGCCCCATTTGAAGTTTGAATTCTTTTTAATCATTTCTTGTAAAGGAGATACAATTCTTGAAAAATCTGGTACAAATCTTTTTACAAAATTAATCTGGCTAAGAAAAGATTGCATAGCTTTCTTGTTGTGAGGTAAGGGTTAAGTGAAATTCCATACCTCTGACAACGTTGGAATATCTATTTCAAATCTCTAAGATGATTGCTTCGTTTCTTAGAATATACAGTTATATCATCCAAGTAGATTACCACTGATTTGTTAACTAATCCCTTAAAAGTGATGTCCATGGCTCTCTGAAATGTGGCACCAGCGTTGATCAGACCAAAAGGCACCTTTTGATATGCGTAAGTGCCCCATTTAGTTCTGAATGTAGTTTTCAATTGGTCATCAGGATGAACCAACACTTGGTTGTAGCCAAATAAACCATCTAAGAAAGACATTAATTCTGATCATGTGACTACCTGCAATATTTGCTCCATAGGAGGCAAAGGAAAATTATCTTTTTGGCAGGCTTTGTTAAGATTTCAAAAGATAATGCAAATTCTAATGTCTCCGTTCTTCTTTCTAACAGGAACCATATTGGAAACCCATTTAGAATGTCAAACGGGAAAAATAATCTTGGCTTTCAATAACTTATTGAGTTCAGATTTGATTTTATTTTCTAGATTGGGATGGATCTTTCTCAGCTTCTGTTGTACAGGTTTTTCATCATTTATCATTGGAATAGTATGTTGGATGATAGAAGTGTCATAAGTTTTAAGTTCATCGTAATTCCAAGCAAAGACACTTTTGTATTGTTTCAAAAGACGAACATATGCTAATTTTTCTTCAGGAGCCAGGCCAAGGCCTAGGTTGATATTCTGTGGTTTGGTATCAGTTCCTAGATTTACTAATTCATAATTCAAAGTTGAACTTTGGAGTTTTGAATTGGTAGATCTTTTGAATGGATCTTTCAAATCATAAAGGTCTTCTAACTTGACTACTAACTTTGGCATAGCATTATTAGTGCTATCTTGTTGTAATTGTCTGTCATGTTGGTCTTCATCAATTATCCGATTAGTGTAAGATCCTTCAGATGTGAGGAAACTTACAATATCAGGATCATCGTTGAAAATCCTCCAATTGGTAATATTATCAGGAATCGAAGTTCTAAATATTAATTCAATTGAAAATCGATCAGGACTATAGTCTTCTGAAGGAATGAGCTTGGAGGCTACGTTAGCTAGGAGGTCTGCACTAGCATTTTGGATTCTGGGAATTGATGAAATATTAAATGCTATAAAGTTTTCAGTCAGATCTTGAACTAAAGATTGATAATGCTTTAAATGACCTGATAAACAATGTATAATATTGCGTACCTGTTTGATTACAATTTCAGAATCTCCGAAAACTTGTAAATATTTGATGTCTAATCCGATTGCTTTGTATAATCCTTGGACTAAAGCCTCATATTCTACGGTATTATTGGTGCAATCGAACTCGACTCTGCAAGTTAACATAATTTTATTTCCCTCTAGACTAACCAACACGCATACTGCTCCTGCTCCTTCATGAGACTTAGAACCATCAAAAAATAACTTCCAAAATAAAGATTTATTGACAGGAGTATCTACAAAATTAATGCATTTAGAACTATTTGTTTGAGAAAAAATTTCTATTTGAGATAAAACAAAATGTTCTAAGTAAGGTGAAGTATGAGCATCGAAATTTCCTAAGAAAGAATCAACTGAATAGTTTCCAATGATATTATTGCTGCATGGAACCGGTTCATTTTATCCTTCCAGTTCTGTTACTATGTCTTTCTGGTGTTTTTCTCGCTCAACCTTTATCTGATTTGGTTTACCATTGTAAGGAAGCCACATGTGCGACCAATCAGTTGCGAAGTATCCATGAAGTTTTTCTGACCAGTCTTTGTTAAGAATTAAGCCATAAAATTCTGGAATACCTGCAACTAAAATATCAATAACTTGACATACCTTTGGATTAGATGACAACCTTATGGTAACCTGATTTAATTTGCCAATCACTTCAACTTGTGATCGATCTAACTGGACTATGCGTACAACAGACTTTTGTGGTTGAATGTTCAACTTTGCACATACTGATTTTGGTAGAACATTAGATGAAGCTCCAAAATCCACTAAACAATTATGCAAATTTTTATTGAAAACTTCATAAGTAAGAAGAAATGGAGTATGAGATCTCGACCTTCCTCCAATTAAAGCGATATTTTCTAGATCAAATTTACTAATCGCATTAGTTGGAGGTCTTCCCATCTCGTTGGAAGCTTGAGAGACTACAGGATCTGGCAAAGTTTTTTCTGGTACAGCATGTAATTCTTTCAAAAGTACCTTTTGCTGGTGTTTTAATTTGCTCAATTCATAAAAGGTGATGTTAGCCCTAGTCTTCTTCATATCTTCTATGATATTATACTCCATTTCATCCGAAACTATCAGTGTTTTTTATGGAGTTGATAAATCTGAATGGACTGGGCTAGTCTGAGTTGCTTTTGATGTTGTTTTCTTGGGTGCAACTTTATCCTTAGTCATTGAACTTGCACTTTTTGACTTAGGAGTAGTTTGAGGAGGATCAAGTTGATTTCTACTTCGAGTGCTAACCATAGATGCTTCTTGGTCTTCCTCATCTGGGAGGATGAAATCCCACATACCTTGCACTTCTACAACTTCTTCTTCATCAGTAGTTTCTTCAGCAACAGTCTCCTCTTCTTCTTCTTCTGATTCAACATTTGCAATAGCATTTGGTGGTTTTGAATTAGTTGAAGGGTTTCTTCTAAAAGGCTTGAAAGATTTTTTAGAAGATATTTCTACCACTTGTTTCTTAATGTCAACCATTTCGTTAGACATGGTTTTCAAAACTTTCTGCAATCCTTCTAAATTGAATGGATCTTTTGGTTGTTTTTTCTTGGAATCTTCCTTAAAAGTAACCTTCTTGGACTTTCGTTCTTCTATCGCATTTTTCTTTTATAAAGCAATGATACGTTTCTCTACTGCTATTGCTTCTTTCATATTGTCTGCTAAAGTTGTTTTATTAGCTCTATCAACGAATATTGCTATGTTTGATGGTAAAGCTGAGATGTACCATTCACTTCGCACTTCTTCACTAAGCTTGGAAGCAGTAGGAATTTTATTTAGCAATTTATTGAAACGTGAATTAAAATCCTTGATAGGCTCTTTTGACTCAGCTCTAAGATTAGACAAGTCATTGATCAATGTCGCTGTAGACCTGTCATCACCAAACTTAGTCAAAAATTGATCTTGGAAAATATCCCAACTAGTGATAGATCCAGATGGTAATGAGAAATACCATGATCCAGCTGCTCCTTGAAGAGTATAGGGAAAAATTCGGACAACTGCATCTTCATTAATAACTCCATTGAGATTTATAGACAACACAAAATTGTTTATATGTTCTTCTGCTAGCATGCCTGCTTCAGGGTTAAAATTAGGCAGCCATTTTGCAGGATGGGTTGGTAATTGACTCAAGGGTGCAGGCATCAAGACTGCCCCTGGATTATTCCATGGCATTTGGGCCATAGCTGAACTACTAACAGAGGAAAGTGCAGAGGATGATACGTGCGATTGGGAAGATGAGGATATTATGATTCCAGATGTTTGAGAAGGAGATGTGGAAGTTCCAGTGGACTGACGGACAATAGTCTGAAGTGGAGGGGTGGATGGTCGACTTCGCGGTGAAGAGTTAGAAATGGATGATGAAGATGAAAGAGTCTCGCTATCAGACTCTTTAGGTGATTTCCTTGCTCTCTTTCTTGTAGGTAGAGGTAACTCTGTTGGTTGAATGCCAAGCTTTTCACTCTGTAATCTGGTAAGAGGATGAGCAGGATTATATTGCGAAGTCACACTGCCTTGAGATTTATCAGATCTTTGAGGTGATATTGAAAATCACTGAAGTTTATGAATCAAAGTTTCAACTTCAGGGGGTTCAACAGCAGATTCTTCTGAAAAGTCAGGGTTTGTGGCAGTGGCTGTTGTTTTCTCGACTTCTGGCTCTAGATTTAAAAATTCTATGTGCGATGGAGAAGTCAGAGAAGATGGCGAGGGCAATTTACTCTCAGAATGGTATTTAGATTATGATTTACTTGCCATTCATAGTTCGGGTTCCTCCTTCTAGCACCAACTATGTTGAAGCCCCGAAAATTGGGTCTACAACAAGGGGGATACCCACCCGGTCTAGACCTTGGTTAGCAGTTCCTTTTCCGTTTGGTGTAGTGGGTCCGACTGGGGATAATGGGACCAATTTCCCAGTATGTGTGTGTGTGTTGAGAATTGATATTTCCTTTCTAAAAGTTCCTAATTGAAATGATTTTATTCTATTTTTAATCTAATCATATGCAAATTGTATTCTAATTTAAACAGAAATATCTAATTCTAAACTATCCCGGGATGTAATCTTTCTATTTATGCGATCTAAAATGATTTCAAATAAAAATTGGTAATAAAGATCATTCAACTGTTATAAGCAAACAATTCAATAAAAATAAACCATTTCGTATAAAAAGTTAGACGAAACAGTTGTGAAAAACATATTGCATAATAAGCTATTCATACATTAAGCATAAATAAATAGCTATCACCATACAGAAGTGCCAAATGATAACTTAAGCATTCAAGCATCAATATATAAATAACTGAACATAAATATCACTTTAACACAAAGGCAGAAATAGTTAAGAGATAAAAGTACCATTTATAACTAGTTCTACTCATGAGCTTCAAGCAATAATGACTTATCTTTTCTTAATCCAACTTCCACTAAGAGTACAGAAGTGCAACATCAGTAGTAGACATTAAACGCAGATATCAATAAATCTTGTTCCATTCATTCATCAAAACCTCCTCTGAGGGTGCAGAAGTGCATGTTCTGAGGACAATTTTTTGACAAATTTCAGGACCCTTCTTTAAATGCATGAGAAGGGTTTAAATACTACTAACTAAATCTAAAAATAATTAATTACAAAAATGTAGGATACGGTTTAAATGGCTGTCCTCTTTTTAGGAAAAAATAAAGCAAAACTAGTACTAAATCTAAAATTTAAAACTTAACAACTAACTAATTGTGAATCTGTTCTTTGGAATTGCAAATGTTCAGCATCGATTTGAGAAGAATAGGCTGGCCGACTTCAGATTTCAACTGTCCTGCGAAAACAGAATTGGCAAGAGCTAGTGCTATTTTCTCGGCATAATTGGTGATGCACTTGAGATTCATACACTAGCTATGTGGTTTTACCAGATATGTCCAGTAAGAATCCCAATTTAACTTTGTTAATCCTTTAATCAATTCTGCCTTTCCTTGGGCTTTCTATTTCCAGTCTGTCTGTAGTTGCTGTGCTTTTGGTAGGTATCCTGGAGTAGTTTCAGAGATTAGATTTTCCTTGTGTAAATTTTCATTTATACAATCAATAATATTGATGGATACTGTGACTGCTTCTTCTGCCGCTTGCTCTGCCCTCTTGATCTGTGCATCCCAATTACAAAAAATTATTTCTTTGTGATTTTCATTGATTGTAGGTGCACCTGCATTTTTTCCTTCCTCTGTTTCTTGCCAAGCCAAATAGTCATTAACTCTTTTTTCAGTTAAATCATAATCATGTCATAAATCTACGACATGATTAGTGATTTTATCACTTTCTTCACAATAAGAGTTCCATTCTATTATTCTTTGGCATAATATTTCTTGTTGTTGCAGTAGTTGGTAATTTAAGGAAATAGACTTTGTGATAAACTCTGTGAACTTGGGATCATCTTTGTGTATTTCTTGCATAATCTGTAGCTGTTTCTCTTTTTCGGCCAAACTGTTCTGATATCCAATCTGCATTTGTTGAAAATCTTGCTGTAGTTTTTCAAGTTATTTCTGAGCTTCACTGTTAGCATTAGCTTCTTGCAACTGTTGTTGCAAGAACTGTACCTGATCTTCTTTCTCATTCAATAATTGTCATACCTCAGATGCTTTTTCAATAGCTACAGAGTCATAAGCTGCTATGATCTGAGATAATTTAGTGAGATTTTCTGTTGGATCAGTAGTAGGATCTTTCCATAGAACATCTAGGTGTTCTGCATCATGAGAAAGCACATTTTCTAATTTCCTTGTCTTCATCCGTCTTCTTACCACTGCTTTGTGTTATGGACTGTAAAATACATCAAGAGGAGGAATTTCCTCTATCTTAAGCATGAGTTCAGACGACGGGGTTATAGGAATATGTTCTGTTCCTGAGACATTGGTAGTTACTCTTGTGACTATATTTATTGCTGTTTGTACACTGCTCATAGGTGTTTGTGTATTTTGTGCTTCAATATTAATCAAATCATTGAATGTTTCCCATTCCTTATCCAATTCATTTCTGACTGATGATTGTTGTACAATGAGAGGGAGAATATTTAACTGTGGAGAGGTTGAAATCTATTGCTGTGAGAGTTCTTTAGACTGGGCAGTATCTTTTACTGACCCTTCACTCTTAGAGTCTTCAGAGGTTTCTCTTCCAGACTTTGACTTAGACCTATTGGTACTTGAACTTCTACTGAGACTGACACTAGGAGTTGGTTCCCTCACGAGTTCTAATCGCAATTTATCCAAAGGGATGGTAGTTAACCTCCTTTCTCTGTATATTTTGACTTCTTGAAACTCTGCTGGAGGAAATCGTATTTGAGCCAAATGTAGAATTTCTTTAACTGTGCCTTTTTCTTGGAACATGTCATCAAAAAAATCTTCTTCTTTATAAAACACTCTTATCTTGACTGCAGTAGTGAAATTTTTAACAACATCATATGGGTTGAATGGTCTTCTTGGAAACTTGAACAGATGTAAACATGTAATATTTTTTACTTCTTTAAATGCATGACCAACATCAAATAATGAAAAGGCCCCACAGGCCACAGGAAATTGAGGCCAGATAGCCTTCTTCTCATCCTTCAACTCTTTCGTCAAACCTCCTTCTCCGTAGGTTTGATATGCAATTTCTCGGGCGATTAGTTTATCAGGAACATACAATGGTAAAACATGAGGGGAAACAAAACTTCCAAAAAACCTAACATATGTAAATAATTCTTCTCCAAACCATCTCGCAATAGGTAGAATGTCCACCTCTTCTTTAGGAGAAAACCTTGGAGCATCTTTATCATACAATATTCTATACAGGGGCAACATGATGCCATGGAAAATCTTGTAAAAACAAGGAATGAACTCTAAATCCCATAATTCTTTGTGATAGACATGAATGGGCAAGGGATATTGAATTTTCCATTTCCAACCCATTAACGGAAACTTAGAAACAAAACAGATTGAATCCATCACATAAGTAGATAAATAAAAAGGAGGATAAATCCTCTGAGAAACAGTTCTCTTAGACTGATAATTAAAAATAGCCGTGGCCAAATTATCAGACAATATCTTGGCCCAATCCATAATAGTAGCATTAACAGCGGCATTCAATAATGGTAGCCATTCGGGCGAAAACTTATTAATGTCAGGCTTTCCAAAAATCCTACAAAGCATAGCAACAGCAAAGCAATATGGAGAAGTGAGAGAACCAGTGCTATACATACCGTGTTTATCTTTCTTTAGTGGTTCGTCTCTTCTTGACCAGTCCTTGGTACATTCTGCCAAGTTTTCATTTTCTTTGACAAACATCTCCATAAAATGTTTGTTATAAGTTTCCTGTGGCTCCGGAAAATGATACATGAGTCTCAAATCTTGTGGAGTGAATGAGCCAATGAGCTCTTGACCCTGAGTCTTAAACTGTCTATCCGTAATATCAGTGCTATCCAGCACCCATTTAATCATATCTGTGTATGAAAGAATTCTAGGTCTCGCTGCTATTCGGTGCAAGAATGAACAATCTAGCTCTGTAAGAGATGCTTCAGAAGACCCATGTGATCCTGCAGTAGCCGTAAACTCCATTACTCTGGGGTTCTCTTCTTCAAATAGATTATACATGCCCTCCCAGGTAGTGATACCAGCGTCTTTGTTACAGGTAGTGTTTGTGTATAAGGTCGTCGTCTCTTTGTCCTCAGAACTTAAAACTTTGTCTTTCTTTCCCATAATACTCTAAATACTGCTTTATGTAGTTCTCAGTTCTTTGCTCCTACAGCTTACGAATTAAGTGAGAATAATGATATGAAAAAGGTGATGGGAAAGTTTTAAATGTTGAAGACGTATCAAATATACTACCTTACGTGAAATAACCGTTTGAATAGAACGAAACCATATCTCATTAATGAATGACAACCAATTCATTAATTTAACATTAGAGCGCATAATGGGGTCTCGATTTATGAAAATATTTCTTCGTTTAATGAGCCTTTAAAGATCTGTGATAAGGCGATCTGCGATTTGCTTTGCAATATCACAAAATCGCAATATCGCAGATCACAATCTCGTGGAATCGCTATATCGCAATATCGCAAATCGCAAGACATAACATATGACAAACATCTGTTAACATATTTTTTGCGCCATGTGATTTGCGATCTATGTTATCGCTCATCGATGATTTGAAGTTTTCATCATAAGATATAACATTCTAAGCACGCAATGTGATAAATGTAATTTTGCATCGCGATCTCGTTATTTTTGTGTTCCGCTCATAAAGAAGCCTTCATTACCTTTTTGCGACTCGATATTCCTCAAAGAATGATTTTATTCTAAACTATCATAAAACTTAAGTTTTTTAGATTTTTCAAGGAATTTTCTCCTAAGTTTGTGATAGGAAGTTTTATTGAAAAAAAAGAAAAGCAAGTTGTAACAAGAAAATATTATTTTAAATTTTTGAATAAGGGTCCCCATTTATTGAGTATTAATGATAATGCTAAAATAAAAGGGGGGTTGTTGCTGGACACAACACCAGGATACCAGAAATTAATTTCAGCCTTAATAAAGAACCCGTTCTGGACTAGTATGAAAAGGGATGTGGCAAATTACTTGGCTAGACGTATCGAATGTCAACAAGTGAAGGTAGAACATCAACATCCATTTGGATTGTTGAATCCTTTACCCATCCCAAAATGGAATTGGGAGACTTTTTCCATGGATTTTATTACTGGTTTACCAAGGAATAAATACCAACACGACTCTTTCATGGTAGTAATTGATCCTTTGACTAAAGTTGCACATTTCATACATGTACAATATACCTTTGGCACGACTCAAGTAGCTAATATATTTATGAAGGAGATTGTAAAATTGCATGATATTCCTAATATGATCATATCAGACAGAGATGGAAAGTTTACTGCAGCTTTCTAGAGGAGTCTTTTTAGGGGAATGGGTACTAAATTAAATTTTAGTACTGCTTACCATCCCCAAACTGATGGCCAAACTGAAAGAACAAACCAGATTTTAGAATACATGTTAAGAATGTATGTTATGGACAGGCCAACAAAGTGGAAGGACTTTATACACTTAGCAGAGTTTGCCTACAACAATAGCTATCAAGCTTCAAACAAGATGAGTCATTTTGAAGCACTCTATGGCAGAAAGTGACATACACCTCTGAGTTGGAGTCAACCAGAGGATAAGTTAATATTTGGACCGGATGCTTTGTAGGAAATGGAAAGAACTGTAAGGAAAATTCAGCAAAATATCAAAACATCACAATATTGGCAGAAAATTTATGCAGACAAAAAGAGAATTCACAGAGAATTCAATGTGGGTGATCATGTTTACTGAAGGATTAAGCCTAAAAAGAGTAATTTTCACACTGGTAGCTATGCAGAACTAACTCCACGCTACTGTGGACCTTTTGAAGTACTGGAAAGAGTTGGACGAGTTGCATATAAGTTGGCTTTACCTAGCCACATTAAGGTTCACGATGTATTTCATGTTTCATTATTAAAAAAGTATGTGCATGATCCTACTCATGTTATTTATTGGAACGTGATACAAGTGGAACCAGAAGGGGAATTCCTTCAAGAGCCACTTCAAATCTTGGCACGTGAAGAAATTGGGCTCTAGACCAGAACAGTGGTTGTGGTGAAAGTGCAATGGAGGCATTTTGCACCCGAAGAGGCTACTTGAGAGCGAGAGGAAGATATGATGGACGAATACCCATCACTGTTTGAAAAGTGAATTTTATTTTTTTTCTTTACAACACCAAGGATGGTGTTTTGTTTTAGAGGGAGAATATGTAATATCCCTATTTTTCTATGCTTTTAGTAAACATTTGAAAAACTCCAAATGGGTACAGTGGACCCCAATGGAAAAAAATTGTGTGGATTTATTTTATTATTTCAAGTTAATAAAATAAAATGGAAATTAATGTGCAATGACTAGATTATGATTAGAGATATGGAAACCAAATCCATGAGGATGGATAAGGTTTTAAGACTTTCCTAGCCTTCAAAAAATCCTTGGAAGAAATAAATTACATACTAAATTCAGATTGGAGATAAAAATCTAAAAAAGTTGCCCTAGTAAAGAGGAAATTACTGGGAAGATGTAGAATAAAGATAGAAAGCAAAAAATCTAGCTTTAAAGTATCTCTGTGGAAGAAACAAAGGGAAAGCCTAGACATATAGGAAAACGACATCCCGATTTAACTGGACACGGTTAAGGGAAATAGGCTGGGAAAAAGCAAGCTTAAATAAGTTGATTTAGGATAGAAAAAGTGTTGTCTATTGCTGGAGAAAAGGATCTCTTCTCGGGGGTGAGCTGTGGAGATAGAGCTCTAAGGTTGGGAGGAACCTAGTCTACCTTAAGTGGTATGCACAATTAAATTTATTTGTTTTTAAATGTTATTCTATTTTTGTTATGAATGAATTCAGAAAGTAAAGTAGTTGGATCTATGTGAAATTATGTATCTTGTTATGAGTTTATACTCTGGAATTTATATGAGTTAGAAATAAAAATTGGAAGTATGTGCATTGAACATATTTGACTATAATAAAATAATCTTTTATGTGTTTTTGTACAGTCATAAATCTATAGAGGACCAACTCTCAAAATGTATAAACATGTAAAAGGCTTAGATCTTAGGTTAGGTACCTCACTGGAAACTCACATCTAATTAATATAATTGTTCTAGTATTATGTTGCTAAATGGTACATTTCATTATGAAACAAATTCTGAAAAATGATTATCCATGGATGATACTGCATGCACTGTATAGTTACATAAATTCTGCACTGCATGGTGAAAGAAATACTATATTATATTATAAATTTAGGAAGAGAAATCATGATATAGAACTTATTAGACAGAAGTTATTGAACCGAAAAAGAGAAATGACACTATTCTAGAAGGTAGGATTGAACAAGTAAATCATTCGAACAGAGAATACAACTTAGATTCAACCACTTAGATGAAACTAAAATTACTGAAATGTCAATGAGATGAAATGACAGACCTTTGACGAGAAACTGTTAAATGAGTTTGAAATTGGATGGCAATAAGGTGAAGAGTTACATCAAGTATTCGAAATTAGAAACCGACATTCAGATTTCATTCTCCATTATATTGAACACCAAGGAGAGATAGGGTGCTATCGAGAATCACTCCTGCATTTTTGGAGGAACGCTATTATTGATTTTGTCTTATAGAAAGACTAATTTAACTATAATAAATACATTTCTAAACTACATTGAAACTTTCTAAAATGGAACAAACCTAAAAAATTGGACATGCTCCAAACAGGAAAAACTAATTGGGAATAATTCAATAACTTTTATATAATCCGAGGAAAACCCAGTATTCTAGGCGCTGAGAACATTAACTTTAACAAAGCCATAATGAGAAATTTAGTGGATTTATCACTCAGTACTAGAGAAAAATAAATGAGGAGATACAACAAATGTTACTAGTTAAGTGCTAGAAGTAGGGTACAAAGTCCACAATTGTTCTTTTTACAAAGAATACAAATATATGCAAAAACAAGAAATTACAAAACTGAAATTAGACTCATGAAGTAAACATGTAAATGATTAAAGAGGGTGATTCTAGTATCCAATAGATTGCCTCAATGATAAGTAAGAAAATGTCATTTCATTGTTACATGAACATAAGAGCTCGTAAAAGGGAAAACTAAGAAATCACAGATGGAGATTAAAACAAATTTCTCGACATTAAGAGATGGGAAGTGACCTTGAATGTGATTTTATTAACTGGAATTTTAATGAAGGAAATCTCAGCGTTAGGCTCCTTGACATTCCAGAAACAGAGTCAGTCGGCCATCTTCCAAATGATCGTTATAGGAGTTTATAGGAGTAGAAGTGAACAGAGACAGGACACAGAGTGGTAAACACTTACAATGAAAAAGACAAATGAAATAGAACCTGCACAAAAATCGTAAACTTTTATGAAGTCACAAAAACCTAATCTTAAGTTGATCAGAACCGTCCAGGTGTCATCCATCGGGAGTGGGTTCGAAATTCCCACGGTTCAAATAATGTTGTACAAGTCCATGTGACTAAGTACTCCAATGTTTAATACCACATATCCCAATTTGTCCTGTGCAAAGATGTTTCGTATCCTAGGTGATACGAAAAGTACAATTGAATGCGATGGATTGGAGTACCAAACCTCGAAGTTAAAAATTTGCATAAATACTAAAAATTTCATTGATGGTCAGGATTATTAGAAAAAATGAACTAAATCAACTTAATATGTTTTCTTAAAAATTGTGTTGACACCTAATTAATAAATGATCCACATTGGCATGGTAATTCCACGTTGTTGGATTACATAATCACGTTGAGGTCAAAGAATTAATTTAATATTGGTTCAATCCTTAGGTGAAGGGTTCCTCGAATGTGTGATGGGGGTCATGTGTCATAAGACACCATTACATATGGAGGTATTATAAAAATATTTCGGAAAGATATCAATTTAGGAATTTACCCCAAGTTAGAACATAAGTTTGGATAAGAGTATTGTTAAAGTATACCACATTCATTATTAACTTTTATATACATATAAGTCCTGAATGGTATAGATGAGCATAAGAGTTAAGAGTAGATTTTCTATTGATAACAACAAATACACGTAAAATTAAAGTCGGGTGAATATACAATTTCATAAGGAACTTGTAAATATAAGTATTTCTTGTAAATGTCAAGCAAATAATAATACAACCTATGAAGGTGAGTAAATACCTATATGGGTTAGTTTAAATATAGTTTGATATATTTAAAGATATATGTTAAAAAGGTATGGTAATACATTTATAGTTGTGAGAGGATAAATGAAAGTGATGTAATGACTATTGTAGAAAAAAAAGTTGAGGATATGTAAGAGGAAAAAGTGTAAGAAAGGTTAGTGGTTAAAGTTAATATGAATAGTGTAAATTGTAACTGACTGTGTGCCAATTTGAATATTTTCATAGTCAGTAAATGAGTAAACAATGACATAATATAGCAAATTAAATTGTTAGTGACAAAAAAAATGTTAGAATATGACGAATGATATTCTAACCATAACAATACGTTAGAGATAGCGCTATAATTAGAAGAAATTTTTTTTGTCGAAATGGGAGGTGTTACACCAATGTTTTTCTCAACTAAATGCCCTAAATACTCTTCAATCATGTGCACTAAATACTTAACAATAGGATGACTTGGACACTAGCCAATGAGTTGTTAAGCATAATCCCCATGTTTATGTTAACACAACCTACATGTTTTTTTTATTTTGGGTTCTTATTACATGAAAACTCAAGTATATATATATATATAGATATATATATATATATATATATATATATATATATATATATATATATATATATATATATATTATATAAATATATATATATATATATATATATATATATATATATATATATATATATATATATATATTGCCACTATGGATGGTTTCAAACTATATTTACCATTTTATCATTCTTTCTTTCTTTATCTTTCTCTTGCACTTAGTCTTTGTTAAGTTATTTTTTATCATATTTCTTTTTGTATTTTTATGTATTCCACATCTTGATTGTCAAATAATCCACCCACCTTTTTTTTTGTAGTATAAGCCTAAATTAACAAAAATTAATATTTGTTTGCACACAATTATTATTATTATTATTATTATTATTTCTTGTTAGATTTTTTTTTTTTTTTTTTAATCTCTTAGGTTTATGGTTAAGTTTGAACAAATCCTTGATCAAAATATAAATTCAATCACTTAATTAAAGAAAATATTAATAAATGCCATGATATTATCCAATCATTGATCAAAGTCTTTTCAAAATGCCTTTAAACTATAATTCTACTTCTTTTTTCTAAAATTTTGCCTAACCATAAATTTAACGAGTAAAATTATGTCATCTCTTCCATATCCATATGAAGTAGTGGAATTGTTACCAATAATAATAAAATAGTGCCATTTTCCCAACTCTCTTTTCATTTATTGTCTTTTAAATTTATACATATTAAAGAATTAACAAAAAAATAAATAGATCTACCTTTATCAAAATTCTTTCGCAAAAAATACAATTATAAAAACTACACTAATAAAAAAATAATGAAAACACATAAAATAATAATAAATATTTGTGTTTCAAAATATAATTTTTTTTAATAAAATAAACTAAACTATATATAGATAATACAATTTAAATATTAATTAATTAATTTTCAAAAATAGAAATAAATATTTTTGGAAACATAAGTAAAATAAATTATATTTAAAAATATTAACCATATTTTTTTGATATATATATATATATATATATATATATATATATATTAAATCAAATTTTATTTTCAAATTTCCAAACAAAATAAATTTCAATATTCCTTAAAATATATGTTATGAAGCCATTCAATTGGTTATCAAAATGTATATTTATTTTTTTTAAATCAAATTTCATTTTCAAATTTCCAAGAAAAACTTAAAAATATATATTTTTGGAGGCAATTCAATCGTAATCTAAAATACTGTAAACTAAAATATCCAAATTTCAATTCAAAATTATACAACTGTACGACAGAAATCAACCCTTTATCAGCCTACTAAGAACATCTAAATATGCCAAAGTACCTGACAATGAAAAATAGCCAAAGTCTGTCCATGAAAAATAACGGGAGTGCTGGTTCATGAAAGGTGCCATAGTATGCCAAATTAGATGTCCATGAAAAATAACTTGAGGACAACGATCTAAAATTTGCTAAAGTGCTGGTTCATGAACGGTGCCATAATATGCCAAAGAACCTGTCCATGAAAAATAACTTGAGGACAACGATCTAAAATTTGCCAAAGTGCTGGTTCATGAAAGGAGCCATGTAATTTCGAGGATCCACCAAAGGCAAATTCTTTCTCAAAGCGCAAACTACAAACAAAACCTCCTATTTTGAAAAAAAAATTATTATTAGGGTCGGCCATAAATGCAAATATAATGCCCCAATCGGTATATAACTACTGTATGTTGTCTAGCTACAAATCAATAAATGTTATTCTTCAAACCCTAACACCTCTAACTTGTCAGGCTATACCAAATATCACTACACGTTCTTTAGCACAGCATAGGCAACTGGTCGTAAGGTCGACTGAGCGAATCTCGACCTTTCCTGGAAGAGAGAAGGTTATGCTAGAACGCTGCAAAACAAGGATTGTCCAAGACTTTTATTGATCCCTTCTCAATGTTAGAATGGTCATTCAGCGCTCTGTCGAAGATATGGAGTACGGTTTCACAAGCGTGTTCAATTGCTGGTCAAATGTTGACGACTACTAGCTGTTGATATTACTCCAGACATCATTTTTATATCCAGGTCATACAGGACTTTCAAATTAAATAAGAAAGTTCTGAGTTATTGAACTCTATTCTTTCCAGTGACCTTCCAACAAAGCAATGGATCAGTACAAGGTTATCGAGAAATTGGGGGATGGCACTTTTGGGATTGTGTGCAAGGCAATCAAACGCTCAACTAATGAGATTGTTGCCATTAAGAAAATGAAGAGGAGGTATTGCTCCTGGGAAGAATGTATGAGTCTTCCTGAAGTGAAGTTTCTTCGAAAAATGAAACATCCTAATATTGTTAAGCTGAATGAGATTATCAAAGAAAATGACCACTTATATTTTGTTTTTGAGTACATGGAATGCAATTTGTACGAGTTAATGAAAGGACGGGACAATCCTTTTACAGAATGTGAACTGCGGAATTGGTGCTTTCAATTGTTTCAAGCGATTGCCTATATGCACCAACATGGGTATTTTCATCGCGATCTTAAACCTGAAAATTTGCTGAAGAAGAAAGATGTTATCAAAATTGCCGATTTCGGTCAAGCACGAGAGATCTCCTCACAACTGCCATTTACAGAATATTTTGCAACACGTTGGTATCGTGCTCCAGAAGTTCTGCTCCAGTCACCTTCCTATGGCCCCGCTGTTGATATGTGGGCAATGGGTGCCATCATGGCAGAACTTTTTACCCTTCGCCCTCTTTTCCCAGGACATAGTGAAGCAGATGAGATATACAAAATATGCAGTGTAATTAGTAGCCCTAATAAGAAAACTTGGTCTCAAGGATTAAGGCTTGCAACTTCTTTGCAGTATCAATTTCCGCAGTTTAGTGACAGTCATGTTTCGACTCTGATACCAACTGCAAGCCCTGAAGCCATTGATCTCATCACTTCACTTTGTGCATGGGATCCAAACAAGAGGCCAACCGCAGCCGAATCGCTTAAGCACCCATTTTTCCAGGCTCGCCGGTATATACCACCTCCTCTCAGAGCAAGAGGACCAGTCTTAAAGAATCAATTTTCAGCTAATAAATGTAAGAGAGGATCTGAGGCAAAACCTAGTGGGGAAAAATCGGAGGTGAAAACATCGTGTCACCCCTCAGATGAAAAGGGACATCAGTCATTGTATACAACACCACAACGAAGAGCAGCAATGAAAAGACAGAGCACTAATGAGTTGCAGAGTAACAGAAATAATGGGAAGCAGGCCTGTTATCGGCAGGCAAAACCTAGTGGGCAGAAATCGGAGGTGAAAACATCCTGTCACCCCTCAGATGAAAAGGGACGTCAGTCATTGTATACAACACCACAACGAAGAGTAGCTATGAAAAGACATAGCACTAATGAGTTGCAATGTAACAGAAATAATGGCAAGCAGGCCTGCTATCCCCGTCTAACTAATAATGTTGTAAGACCTGCACTTGTGGAAAAAAATTGTGTGTGATTTAGTCTTTAGTTTATTTGAGTTTTGATAAACTATGGTTTTTCCATATTATTCTTAATCTATGGTTTTTGACCAGATATTATTAATTTATAGTTTTTTCTTTATTGTATTTTTTCTATAATATAGCTTATTTAATGGCATAAAAGGTTTTGTATTGTATTATTTTGTGTGATTTTGTATTTTCTTCATGTGAATTACAGATTTGGGATGTTGAGAAATTATCTCTCATAGTCTTATATCTCTTGTGCTCTTTCAACTTACAATTTTTCTTTTTATCAATACTAGAGTGTATGAAATATGCCACTTCAACATTTAGTTAAATTAATCTTTCAAGTATTTTTTCTGATATAGTGAAATAACATAACTTCAATAAAAATTTATCACACAAGTACTTCAATACATACTCCAATAACCCCTCTAACTTGTGACGCTATACCAAATGTCACTAAATATCGTTTGCTCGAGGAAAGTGGAGCGTGAGGTCGACCTATCGAATCTCGACCTTTGCTGGAAGAGAGAAGGTTATGCTAGAACGCTGCAAAACAAGGATTGTCCAAGACTTTTATTGATCCTTTCTCAATGTTAGAATGGTCATTCAGCGCTCTGTCGAAGATATGGATTTCGGTTTCACAAGCGTGTTCAATTGCTGGTCAAATGGTGACGACTACTAGGGACATCAGTCATTGTATACAACACCACAACGAAGAGTAGCTATGAAAAGACAGCACTAATGAGTTGCAAAGTAACAGTTTCACCTCCTGTCACCCCTCAGATGAAAAGGGACATCAGTCATTGTATACAGCACCACAACGAAGAGTAGCTATGAAAAGACAGAGCACTAATGAGTTGCAAAGTAACAGAAATAATGGAAAGCAGGCTTGTTATCGGCTGGCAAAACCTAGTGGCGAACCTTATTTTGGCTGCTATCCGCCCATCGGTGGCAGATACACTGCCCACCGTTAGATTTAAAATTATTTAAATCTAACAATGGGCAGTGGCATTAATGGGCGGATAGCAGCCAAAATATTCGTTGCACCGCATTAATGGGCAGATAGCAGCCGAAATATTGGTTGCCGGTTTTAGTGGGCAGAAATCGGAGGTGAAAACATCTTGTCATCCGTCAGATGAAAAGGGACATCAGTCATTGTATACAACACCACAACGAAGAGTAGCTATGAAAAGACATAGCAGTAATGAGTTGCAATGTAACAGAAATAATGGCAAGCAGGCCTGCTATCCCCGTCTAACTAATAATGTTGTAAGACCTGCACTTGTGGAAAAAAATTGTGTGTGATTTAGTCTTTAGTTTATTTGAGTTTTGATAAACTATGGTTTTTCCATATTATTGTTAATCTATGGTTTTTGACAAGATATTATTAATTTATAGTTTTTTTATTGTATTTTTTTCTAATATAGTTTATTTAATGACATAAAATGTTTTGTCTTGTATTATTTTATATGATTTTGTATTTTCTTAAGTATTTCTTATGGCCTTATATCTCTTGTGCTCTTTCAATTAGGGTGGTCACCACTACACTTTTTCTTTTTACCAATGCTATAGTGTATGAAATACGCCTACTTCAACATTTAGTTAAATTAATCTTTCAAATGTTTTTTCTAATGTAATAAAATAACATAACTTCAATAAAAATTCATCATATAAGTACTCCAATACATACATTGGAGGGGCAACTCTCTTTAAAAATAGAGTGTGCCAAATGGTAGCTCAAGAACCCATCTGTAAATGAGTATGCTTCCTACCTGCCTACACTGTCAAGGATTTCATCGGAGAATGGTGTAGAAAAGGGATCATGCATGCAGACATCATTCAATTTGCATAAGTCAACACAGATTCGTATCTCCCCCTTCGTATTTTTCTCCTGAACCACCATCGGGCTTACCCAGTCTAACTATTCGATCGGTTTGATGATACCTGCGGTGAGCCTTTTATTGATTTCTTCCTTAACCTTTTGCTTATACTTAGGGTTCAGCCAATAAGGACGTTGCTTCACAAGGCGCGCATCTGGTTTTAAAGTGATGCGCATGACCCCTAGGTCCCATGTAATCCCCTTGAGTTCCAAGAACTTTGTGGGGAATAAGTTCTGGTATTCCGTGAGCAATTCTACCACTTTTCCTACTATATCATCATCCAAGTAGTTCCCAATTTTAACCAACTTAGGTTTCTCTTCCATGCCAATGTTGACTTATTGCAGCTTCAAAGCCTTAGTAACATCGACAGTTTGTAGCGGAGGTTCGAAAACTGCACGCTCTCCCTTCAACTCTAGGATAGAGACATTTTGTGGATCTTCATCTCACTCTTATATTACTAAATTGTGGCAGATGAAAATATCCTACATCTGCATTTCCCATGTAGGCACCCCAAATGCTGCATAAGGGTGTGATTCATCAAATACTAAGGTATCTATCTCCTGCAGAGCTTTGTCAAGCGCCTTCGTTCCACCTACTAACCTAAATGTCCCTACAAACTCATCCTTAAATGTTTTCCAGTGAAAGGTGCGCTGATGTAGCTCCGCATCTAAGTACCATGTGGTGGGAATTGGTCCCAAGGCATGAATAAATAGATGAACCCATTCTTCTGTAGTCCGGTCACACCATTTCTCCATCCAAGCAAACAAATGCTCGTGCGTGTCCCTTGGCCCAAGGAATGTCTTTATGCGCAAGTGAACTGGAGGTTCAAATCGCAGGATCATCATATCTCGACACTCTTCCCAATCCCAGAACACCCCCTTATGCGTGTCCCACCACCTCGCAGGTGTTGCGCACATGACTAGATTAAGGGCCCGTAGCATTCGGTCTCTTGGAACCTCAACTTCAAATGCTCACAAAAACTCCTTAATACTACAAAAACCATCAAAGTAGGGCAGTTCTCTTACCTCTGAGGAGATGCATCAGAAGTTCTTTGTGATTCTAAGACATCGCAGCACAGATACATCATGTGACTGATTCTGCCAATTTTCCATCTCCCTGTCGAAGTCAGAGAAACATTCACTATCTTTTTCCTAGCAAAGCATACCATCAGCTGTGGGATTGATCCAATCTTCATCCCACACAGTTAACTTATAGATGTGATCCACATCCTCTTCTTCGCACACCGGCTCAGTATAACGTTCTCCTTCCGCATGGGTCTAATGGTACTGTCACCCGCGTACCTTCATTTTCAAACACCATGCTTCTTTTCTTTCGGTTGATGATACCTCCCATATCTATTGCCCAATCCAATCCAAGGAGCGCAGGATAGGGATCCGCATCTTCTACAGTCTGAATTACCTCAAAGTCAGCCCGGACCTTAACTCCTGCGATATCTACCACGATCTTGGATAGTCTCCCCAAAGGTATGATATTCTGTTGGTTGGCCATATGCAACTGGATAGTGGATGATTCCAACTCAGGTTCTCCCATTCGCTACCAAGTTTTCTTGGGAAATATGTTCGCATCTAATCCCAGGTCCAAAATAACATGATCGATTCCATAATCACCAATCTACGTTGTTAGCCACATTTCCCTGCCAGTGTGTTTCTTATGTTTGTTTGTCCACATCCTTAACTTCCAAGGGTGGATTATTTTGTTCTGTGCATCTGTCTATTAATGCTTGAAGATTTTATACGGCTGTTTGTTTTCGCAATAGCTTCATATATGGCTGCAAAAAAATTTTTACCTCGTCATCTGCTTTGTGGTTTGCGGGGGCCTGAGAAGTAGATGCCTCAGCCTTAGCAAAGTCTTGGTGAGCTGTGACAAAGGTTTCCTTTTCCTTCTGTAGGTCGAAAACTTCTTATTTGATGGCTACTTTTTGGATAAGAGGCTCAGCCATAGCTTTCTCCTCAGCTCCCCCAGTGGCGATGCCATTGTGTGTTATGAAATTAATGCTTGGTCCTTCATATCGAGGTTCTGCCTTAACCCTTTGCACATTCTACATAGGTGTCTGCTGCTTTTCCTAAATTTTTGCTATCAGAATCAGACAGATTTCAATCACATGATCTAGCTGTCTACAGTATCTGCAAGATTTCCTTGCAGGGTTTGGGCAGTCCCTCGCAAAGTGCCCTACTTCTCCACAGTTATAGCATATCAGTTGTCCTCTTCCCCTACCTGGGCTTCCACCTCTACCCTCTCCCCTTCCCCTAGCTGGGGAGCCACCTATGCCTAAGGGGGATCTCGGTGAAGAAGGGTCTGCTTGTACCCTATATAGGTTTCCCTGGTCTATCATTAAATCATAAGTTCGACAATTATTTTCATCATGTCCTACTGATCGGAAAAACCGGCACTGTTGTTGCTTTAGTTCTGAACATACGCAGCCAGATGGGGGCAGTGGTTAGTATCATGTAGGTGAGCTATCCAACAATCATCACACCACAACATTCGTCCACTTGGTCCCATAGTCTCCCTAGGGCACAACGGACTAAGACCCCAGCCCGTAGGTAGTCTGTCAATAGTGTGCATTAATCCTTGGTATGGCTAGATACCCTGCATCGTATGCACCATACATCTGGGCTAGCTTCTTTCCCTAAGTCCTTTTGCAAGTTTTGGATTTCCATGTGCATCGCCTCTAGCTGCCCTTGGATTTGTTGTACTCCCAACTAGGTATCATCCCTTGGCACGACTTCTAACTTCAGAGCAATCTCCAAAGCTTTTTCCTATGATTCAATGGCTTACTGACCCATAGGTACACACAAGTGAGGTAGTAACATAGTGATGAACCATTCTTTGTGCTATCGATCATCATACATAAATTCCCCTTCTCTGATCACCTTCTTTAGCCATTGGTCAACCACCCATACAGACTCAGAGGGTCCTTGCTTGAAATATTTAAGGTCATTCACTATCAGAGAGTAGGAATTAGGTTTCTGAAACTATTGTTTTACTGCATTCTTAACCTCTTAAATGGTCGCATTCACATGCTGAGTTACGTATCCCATATACCAGTACAGGGCTCTTCCTTCGAAGGCAAGGGATAGTTGCACCCTTTCAACAGCATCGTTGGCCACATCCTGTGCAATTCATACTAACTCTAGGACAAACCAAAACCAGTCCATATCTTCATCCCCTACGCCCTTGAATGTAGGTAGCTTCATGTGCGATGCCATATTGTCTTCTGATGGAGGTGGAGGGACAGGTGTGTTTTTACCCCTATGCTAGTTTGGAGGTGGTGTAGTTGGAGGGCTATACGTATCCGATTCTCTTACTGGACTATAGACAGACCTATCTCCATCTTAATTAGTTATGTAGTATTTACCACTTCATGTTGTGCTTTCACCGAGATCGGAGGTCACTCACTCGGTGTGGCTACACAGAATAGCTTTTTCGCACAACAAAATTTTGATTAATAAGGGCAGTGTTTTCAGGAATTTACCTTGGAACACTTTGAAGAACCTCCGCTCTACTTCTAAATAGGACACAAACTGATCGATTGCGATTTCCATCACAAATCCTCCCAGCACACTATCCACCCAGTGATATACCATATGAGTGATGGTATTATCAGTCCTTTCTAATTACTGGAGTCCACTGTGTGACCCGCTCGTCCTTCCAACATGTCTGGAAATCTACGAGCCTTGCCAGCCATTCCTGAATCTTGTTCGCAAATGTTACAAAGAAAATTTTGTAGACTTAAGTGAAGATGTACTTATTCTTCCACTTCTCTGCCATCAACTTTGTGCTGCAACTCTCTTTTACCGTAAATTCCTAAACCTATTTTTCAAACCACTCTTCAATTTCTCTCTTCTCAGGTCTCCAATGTTCTATTTGCATTACCCGATCTCTCTCTCAAAATGTTCCCGGTCCCAACAACAGAACCATTTGTTGGCTCGAGGGGTCTTGACCCAGGTTCGGAGGTTAAGGCTCACCAACAAACCCCTATACTACTGGCCCTTTCAACAGTGACCTACTTGCGCAGGCCAAAGTCTCACCCGAAGCAGTATGGGAGGGTGTTGGAACCAAGTTTCCCAGAGAGATTAGGTAAGTCAAGTAGATCCAATTTCGCAACCTATTAGGTTTGCAAAAAACATGTCTATTCGCAAGTTTTTTAATAGTATAATCTACAACTAATCATAGCAGAGCTATTACCATGAACAGACCTTGTTAGTACCTTCGCATCCACGTGTGTATCACTATCAGTACATAATATCATAAACATATCAATAACAAATAACAAATACACTTCATACCATAATACAGACAGATTCGCAGCATCAACAAATAACACAATTGTATTCGTAGCTCCAGCAGATGCCAAAGGTTCACATCAATAGTAACACATCAGATCAGATAACACAGAGATACTTTGACTATTTCCGCATATATTAGTATCCAAAAACCCAGGTACATTCCAAACACAGCCTGTGCACACAGCTAGCAGGGTCCACACACAGCAGGAATGAGGATCTTCGTGCACACAGCCAGTAAGAGTCCTCACCCAAACAACTAGAAACAGATCTAACAATTCACACTTAACATTAGAGTTAATTCTTTCCTACCTCTAGACTCAAAATGTTCATCTATTTATAACGACAGCCTACACTTTCCTCTGATCCGTAAACCGTGGTTTGCGGACTCTAAGTATACCCTTGACCCATTAAAATGAATTTGAAGCTTTGACCCACCCCAAAACCGTTGCGCTAGACTAATTAATACCAAAAATATACAAAATTGTACAAAATTTGCAACTTTAGGGGACATTGTTCCAACAATTTCCATGGTAGGAACACTTATAGGACCATCCTCTTGTCCGTCGTAAATGTACAACTTATTTATATGTGGTACCATCATAGCCTCATACTGCTTCATAAATTACATCCCAAGCACAACTTCCTAATCATTAATTTGTACCACCATGAAGTCAACATTCCCACTCAAATCTCCTATGTGTACATGCATATTCTTAAGCATACAAATAACATGATCCAGAGGAAAATTCACTGTTTTCATCCCAGCTTGGACTGGCTTGAACCTCAATCCAATATTCCTTGCAACTTCTTGCCTAATGAAGTTGTTAGTTGAACCAATGTCCACCATCGTGAGTAGTGTTCCCTGCCAAATTTTCATATCCACCTACTCTAGTTTGTTCCTTTCAGGACCGCGTCTAGGGACATCTTCCACAGCTATTGTACCTCCCAATACCTGCATCATCCCTATCATTAGTTCTTATTTCTTCTTTCTTTCATGTTGTGCCATTGTTTCCATTGTCAGTATTGAACGACATTTCTTCACAATGTGATCTCCTTCACACAACTAACACTTCAGAGGTTTCTTCATCTTCGACTTGCCATTTGATCTTGAAGGTTCCACCTTTGTATTCTTTTCGTTTGGTTTATTAGGATTATTTTTCTTCTGATACCCTTCATCATAGTTCTCTATCAACCCATCAACTACAACAAATTCCTCTTACAATGTCTTGGTCTTTTGTCTCTTCACCTCACTACATGCCCAAGGTTTCAACCTAATTACAAAGTTTAAAATCTTGTCTTTCTATGCCATGTCGGGTAGTTCCGATATCGCACTTTATAAATCCCTTTGATATTGTTGCAGAGTCCTTGTTTTCTTAATCTACTTAATCATGGTTCTCACATCCCAAGTATCATATTGTGGGCTAAAATAAGCCATCAAATATTCCTTCGTTTATTCCTATGTGGCGATGTCATTGGCCTCACGATGAGAAATCTGGTCGGCCTTCCTTCTCCCCCACATCTGAGCATCCTTCGTCAAAAATTGAGAAACTACCTTTACTTTTGCTTCTTAATTAGTAATTTCCAAACACTCCAGTATTTTTCCATATCGCATAATAAGTTACCAAGTGTATTTTCACTCCTCATCCCATCATAAGAATCAGGTTCTTTCACCTTCACATGAGTATCTTCTCCAACAAGTCCCTTCCCAATAACTCTCTTCAATACTATAATTTCATTCAAAGCCCCATTCTGACTTTTTTGCAGCTTAGAAATCTCTTCCATACAAAGATCCTTCATTGATTCAAATTCCTTCACATCTTTCATTTTTTCCCCATACTGCCACTTGTTGTACTCATATTGTACCTTGAGTGCTTCGTGGGTTGTTCCCAACACCACAATCTTATCTCGAAGTTCTTTATTCTCGGATTTAAATCATATGAATTGTTGAATCAAACTCATCCATACGATCCAATAATTTATCCATGAAAACCCTTTGAGCATCAATAGAAGACTCACCTGTCACCTCAGGTTGTTACATGTTATCCTCCACAGGTTCTTAATCGTGTTAGGACCATACACTGTTGTTCAATTTTGACCTTGCAAATTTTGTCCCTGTTAAACTTTTCCAAGCTTCATCTTCAACTACACCCCTGATTGTTGTACAAGTTAGTTTCAATATTCAAACTTCAATGAAGCTAATTAACTCGCCCTGAATTGAGCTCTGATACCAACTGTCACAGCCCTATGCTTGTGGTGCCCTTTCAACCATGTATAGAGAGGGGGAAACCACCACATTTTTTCTTTTTACCAATACTAGAGTCTATGGAATACGATTACTTCAACAATTAGTTAAGCTAATATTTCAATTCTTCTTTATAATGCAATAGAATAATGTAAACTTCAATAAACTTTGATCACGTAAACTTTCAATAAACATTCATAATATATTATTTATTTTTTTCAATACATGTAGTATAATGAGGTTTCAAATTTTTCTAGAAGATAATAGAAATTCTAGCAAGATTTTGATAATTTGTCCAATTGTTTAGTAAATATGGGTTATATCTTTCTAGCATCAAAATTTTGGGTTCCCAATGTGTTTTTGATGTTGTTGAATCCATTTCCATAAAATAGAATTCAAGAACTCCTATTATCATATTTTTTGGAAAAAAAAAATCTGAGGCCATATTACAATAATTTTTGACCATCTAAACAAATTTAACACCTCAGTAGACAATCTCTTTTCAATATATTAGTAAAAAAAGAGCATTACTAAACAAAACAAAATGATTTTTTATAATGATGTTTCCTTATTGTGGTTGTCTTATATTTAATATTTTTGTATATTAAAAGAAAATACTATTTGATAGATTAATCACATCGTATTAGGACGTTTTGAACCATATCAATGGTTATCCTCAATATAAATTTTAGACTTTGTCCTAAGGATGAACCATATTAGATGGTTTGTAACTTGTGATTAATTTGAACACATTTTCAAAACTTTTCATATTTTTTTTTATATTTTCCAGAATCTGGAAATGATGATCTGGTTTTTTAACTCATTCACATTGGAATTTTCACTCACTGATAACCATAAACCTGGAAAGTTAAGAAATTAATAAAACAAGTTACAAAACCTGAACTGAAATACCATTCCCTAAGCCATTTCATGCAATTGCTAGTTTATTAGTCTTCAATCAACTTTACCAGCACAAACAACAACTATGTCCCAACTCCTCCATCCTCATGTTTTCCTTCTAGTTCATTCTCATAGCTCTTCCTGTACATACACATCCATTGATACTACTCAATAATCACGAAAAGCTTCAACATCTTCATATGGTATATTTGTGTTATTATTTTGAACACTATTTTAAAGAGTTTCTGTAACGATTATTATTAAGATTTATTTGGCAGAGACATCCATCCCAAAATACTTTTTGGGTTTAACTACCTATGAATACACCATTTTGGTTACCTTGGGAAACCTACACCACTTAGAATCACAACTACAAACTTTGGAAATTGTGTGTAATGGCATGGATCTTGTTTTTTTCTAATGTGTGTGAATTCATCAAGAACTCATTGTGTCTAAAGTGAGTGCAAAGTTCTGTGCAAAGGCATAAAGTGAAAACTCTTAATTCATTTTGTATAAAATTAATGTGAAGGTTTGTTGCAACATTATAGGATGAAAAACATACAATTCACACAAAAATTTTAACTCAATACACAATTGAATACAGTTGGTTTTTTTTATTTTGTTTCACATTAGAATGACCCAATCACTGATATATAAGCATCACACTTATTAAATATGGAATCATGCAATTTGGAAACTTGGTTTGCAACTTCTATGCAGTACCAATTTCTACATTTTAGTGAGAGTCATGTTTCAACTCTGATATCAACTGAAATCCCTTAAGCCATTGATCTCACCACTTCACTTTGTCCATGGGATCCAAGCAAGAGGCCAATCGCAGCTGGCTCACTTAAGGATTCATTCTTTCAGACTCGCCTGTATATACCACAAGAACCGATCTTAAAGTATGAATTCATAGCTAATAAATGTAAGAGAAAATCTAAGGAAAAACCTGGTTGGGAAAAATTGGAGGGGAAAACATCCTTCCACCCCTCAAATAAAAAGGGACACCATTTTTTATATGTGGCACCACAACGAATAGCAGTTATGAAAATACATAGCACTAATGAGGTGTCGTGTAACAAAAATAATGCAAATGAGACCTGTTATCAACATCCAACTAATAATGTTGTAATACCTCCAATTGTGGAAGGAGTTTATTTTTCCATCAAAAAAACACTACTCTTTTCCATCCAAGTCTATTGCCACAACTATAGTGCTCTTACACTTTACAAATGGTCGCAAACGTAAACCAAACAAACTACATGTAACAACTCCACTTACCACCATTTTTTTTTTCTAATTATAGTATGACCACATACTTTAGATGTACTAATTTCTATCTTCATCACTAGTTGGCGAACACTGTTCTTATTTCTTCGTCAATAATTTGTCACTTTTCGAGGAAATTATTTTTATACTATTGTCATGCTTAGACGATTTATATGGTTATACATTTTGTATTTTATCAATTCAAGGTCATTTCTATGTGGAACCACGTTTTCTTGATTTCATTTTATCCTCTTACTCATATAACTTAAGTTCAAATTTTCCTCTTTATAACCTTATTTGTGAATAACTGTTGTAATAGAATTTCCTCCCTACTACATTTGTTCAATCTCTCTTACATATTCTATTATTTTAGCCTCGTGTATTTATTTATAGATACTTTTAATTTCATAATTCTAGAGTTATTGTTAATCTATCCAAAGGAATTCTTTTTCCTTTTGTAATAGAATATACCCCTAGACCTTTATGAACTTTGGGAATTGTAAAACATTAAACCATTTGAGAAGAATTCATTTGAATTCATACCACTATAGTTTGAACTTACAATTTAACATTGAAGTGTTACAATTACAATAAAATCTTATTACAATTAACCATTACTACACACCTTATATCCCACAGGAAGTAATTCGAATGTTAACTCTTTGGTTACGCATACTCTATGAATGTTTAAGTATTCCTTTTCTGATTTCCTAATGCACCATTAATGCTATTAACCTTGTTTTATATAGTTCTATATTCAAATTCTATATTAGCCTTATGTTTGGATTTGGGGATTTATCACATATAATTTCAAAATTAAATGATATATTTTCCATACATTAATGAGATAGGGATCGTATATAGGGATTTTGGTTTGACATTAAATTTTCTTGTTTGTACTGGTAGTTACAATCAAACCTCAGGATTTCACCAAATTTCCAGTACTTCTGTGTTATTTCGTTCACATGGCTCCTTGGCCTTCCCCAGTCTGATGCCCTCCATGTCGACCGTGTGAATCAATTCGTATTCTCTGGAGGATTTACACTTATGCAACCCTAACTCTGCTCTGTCGGTTTTAATTTTTATAATTTTTGGTTCGACTCTGCAACTCAGCTTGCACGACGCAGCTTACGTTTAATTTTTCATTACACATATTTACGCATAGAAGATTAATACACCATGCTCACTATAACAAAGTCATTATCCTTCTTTCCAAGAGGCTCTATCTCAAGTAAGGTTAAAGCTTCTTCTGCATTTACGTTAATCCGCAATCTTTGTTAATGGGTTTGACTATAACACCTTTAACTTTTATGTTGTTTTATTCTCCTTGTATTTAATCTTACTATGATATTAACATTTTTATTCTTGATATCTCTTGCAGATTTAATGGGAGTTGACATGGATATCTTTCCATTTTCTGACATTTTATAGGTAATAAAATTTGGTATAGTAAGCCACTACAACCCCAATTTCCTTTGCCGGTTTGGTCTTCATATTTCCACTCTTACGGCGTTAAATAATTTGAGATTTCGTTACAGGTTAATGAAAGTTGAAGTGGGTTCTTCCGTTAATGACTAACAACACTTCCTAGGTAAGAAGTTTACAATTTCCAAATTGTTTTCCATTTATTCTTCCTCACGGTTGGGGTTTACATGGTTCACCTCTTCTGTCATTTTCAACCAGCGTAATGGAACTATGTATTACCCTGGTATTTGCATTTAAATCCTATCTTGAAAAAATCATAGTTGACTCCATTCCTTCCTGCATTATTGTTCAATTCGTTATTACATTTTATCATTGTTAATAATTCTCTGCGTTTTCCATAATTCCGTGTTTCATCCCTCTTTTGTCATCTCAGAAAATTTGTATTGCAGTAGTGGAAATTATATGCTCTGCTACCTTTAAATTTTGGAGTCCATATCCGATAATTGGATTTTCGACACTTAAATTTTTTTCTCAGTTTAAATTAAACCCCGCTGAAATATTATATTTTGGTTTGGTTTCTTAGGGTTTGGAGAATAATCTCCTTGTGAAATTGGTATCGTTTTTTTTTTTTTTTGAATTCTTTCACCAGTCAGTTTGATTCCATAACACGCCACCTTATTATGATTCCACTTAATTGGGATAATTCTCCTCACAGAGTCTAACTTGACTTAGAAAATTACCATTTCTTCGATTTCGTTTTTCTCATTTCAATTGGAAAATACATTTGTTGAATTGGTTAAGATTTTCTTCACAAATGTGCGTAAATGGCACTCCATTTTCCACATACTTCTAGCTCAAATTTATGAAGTTTTAACTATAAAGTGTAATACAGAGAGGTATGTTTGAATATTCTGTGTTTAATATTAGGTATAACTTACTCTAAACCCTTCCTTTATCATTATTTAAATTCATGGAATTGGATTTATAAAATATATTCTAGTTTTTCCTTGAGGAAGTACTAAAAATATTAATTAGTTTGCTCAACTAATAAAATGGTTTATTTTGCAGGCTCTCCTTTTAATCTTCTAAACCGAGTCATGAAGGTTCATGTTTTTATTCTGTCCTAATACAAGTAAATTCAATTCCATGCTTTCATATACAGTTATTTATTTACCGTATATCTACTCGTATATTTTTGTCTTTGAAGTTTGATTTATTTTCTTATTTAACCACATGAATTATCATGAAATTTCTCCTTGACTAATAAGGTAATTTAATATTTAATTCCATATGATTACTTCCTCAGATTTAAATTAATTTAATTATCTTCATAATTAAATTTTAATCCTTGGTATTCTAGTTTATGGTACAGGTATTACACTTCGCACAATGTGCCTCTCATCAATCTGTGTGTTCCTCCCACAAGCATTGACAATTTATTTTATTCCTTATATGTACAGGTTGGTCGATAACCTATTAGAATTCAATCCACTGAATTCCAGGATAATTATTCCTGTGTAAATTTTGTAATTAATGGAAAAAATATTTTTTTTTACAGTTAATGTACTATGGACAGTATATCATAATACATTTTATCAGTACTTTCTACAAAATTGAGTCCCTACTTCATAATAAGGATTCCTCTTTACATGAATTTTGTATACATGTTTTGCCAAATCTTCTAGTACTGAAATATATATATGATATTTAATTTCTTGTTTGTTCGTAAGAAAGAATAGATAGAATCTATCTTTGAAATGGAAGTATAGTAGAGATATTTAAGTTTTATTTGTACAATCATGCTTCTTTCTAGATCGTCAATTACCTCTCTTTGTACCTAGATTTTTGTTTCAAATTGATTCGTAGAATAATTATGTTAACATCTATTCTAATTCATATGATGTATTTTCTGAATTGAACATATAGTTTCTCATAACCTAACAAAAGATTTAAACCCTCATAATCAGGTTTAGAATTTATGTCTGTTAGTTTACTAATTTGTTTTTATCTATGTAACTATACGGACTAAACTATATTCACTATAGTTATGTTATGTTAAATACATAAAACTATAAATTTTAAACTAACATAATTCCATTATACTAATTAACTCAAAAATATCACTTCCCATTTATCTTTTTGCATAAAAATTATTTCTCTAACTTATCATTCTAATAATAAAATTTGAGTAATAATCCAGAATTAAATTAATTGTGCATACCACTTCACATAAGACTATTTTCCACCCAACCTTGAGCTTTATCTCCATAGCTTCCCCCGAGAAGAGATCAATTCCTCCAATGTGTAGACAACCTATTTTCTACCGAGGAAATCTTATTTAAGCTTACATTCCCATCATCTTGTTTCCATAACTGTGTCTAGTTAATCAAGATGTTGATTTCCTTTTTGCCTAGGTTTTCCTTTTATTTTTTCCAAAAAAGTATTTTAAAACTAGCTTTTTTCCTCTTTCTAGTTATATTCCACCTCTTCCCAGTAACTTTCCACTTTACTGAGGTACATTTTTAGATTTTTATTTCAAATCTAATATTTAATTTTAATTTATTTTCTCCAAGGATTTTTGGAGAATCTTAGAATGTCTTTGGAATTTTATCCATCCTCATGGACTTGAATTCCTGATCTCTAATTATACTCTAGTCTTTGCACAATAATTCAATTTCCATTTATTTAATTCAAATTTAATTTATGTCCACATATAACTTTCCTATAGGTCCATTTGACCTTTAGAAATTTTAACTGCCTAAAATAAAAGCAGAAAAATAGGGATATTACATATTCCCCTTCTAAAATAGAACACCATCCTCGGTGTTGCAAAATAATTTTTTGATTTCTCAACCAGGCATGGATTTTCCTCCTTCATCTCATTCTCTCGATCCTGGTATTTTCCTTAGAGGTAAAGTGCATCCACCACACTTTTACCCCACTTACTATTATAAGAAGTATATCCAGAAGAATTTTTCATTCCTGTTTCCACCTGCTCACAGATCATATAAATTCACATGAGTAGAGTCACCTATATACATTTATAATAATGAATCAAGATGATACTCTGAACCTTAATATGTCTCAGTAGAGTCACTTTGTAGCAAGACTCCTAATGGTTTATAGTAGTATAGTGCTAACTTAGCACAGTTACGAGCATAACAATGTACTTTGGCAAGGCTTAATCCTCAAGTACACATGGTCACCCATTTGGAATTCTCTGTGCATTCTCTTATCCTTAGCACAAATTCTTTAATGGAATCCAGCTAATCGGAGTGTAACAATTTCCTGTTACACATAGCTTAAAAAAAAATACATCTTAATTAGAAGTTTACTAATTTGTATTAAAAAACAACTCTGTCATATGCAGTTTTCCGACTTGTGGTTATGTCCCATTGTTCATTACATACATTCACATCATATATTTAAAGTTTTATTGATTCTTTCAATCTGTCGAGCTAATGACAAGCAGTACTAAAGTTCAACTTGGTACTCTTTTTCCTGCAACATAGTTTTCAAAAACCCCATTTGAATTAATCGTGTTAGCTTTGTCAGATATAATCAATTTTGGAACTCCATAATATTTCACAATTTCTTTCTTGGACACATTGGCTACTTTGAGTTGTGACCAAAGTAGCTTGAACCGAAAGGAAAATTTACTGATTTTGTTAGTGTCTTGTTCTAAGCCATCTGGTGATGCAATTTATTGAAACAAATTTGTACTTCCGTTCTGGAATAGGGAGAGAATCCAATAATTATGATGTATGCTTATGTTTCATTCTTACATAATAACATTTATTACCAGCAAATATACTACTTATTTTCCCATACTAGGCCAAAACATGTTTTGTTTAAATCCTGAATTCAGGTTTGATCACAAGTATGTCTTGCATAAGGACACTTATGATACTCATCTAAAATTTTTGTTTTAATGAGATCAAATTGGTAATACAAAATCTGTTTTTTTATAATAATCAGTCCCTCCTCATTTTGAGTATATCCCAATATTTTAGTGTCCTACAATTTTTCTTGGAGTTTTTCATAGTTTGAATATTGACTCATTACTTCTTGGATCAATCCTTCAATGTCAAAATTTTCACTACTCCCAACAATATTCAAATTTTGATGAGAATTCCTACTCAAAACATTTGCAATCTTATTTTCTTTTCCTTTAATATATTTTATTTCTTTGTCAAACTCACTAAGGAAATACAACCACCTCACTTGTCTAGCATTTAAATCAGGTTGTGTGAAAAAATATTTCAAACTTATGTGATCTTTCATCAATACAAACTTCTTTCCTAAAATATAATTTCTCCACATCTTCAAATCATGTATTACATCAGATAACTCTATGACATACACAGTGTAATTCTGCTCATGTTTCTAAAATTTTCTTGACTAATATGTTATAACTGAGTTTTCTTGCAATAATACCCCTCCTAATCCTTCTGCACAAGCATATGTATATACTACAAATTCTTTATTTAGATTAGCAATCTTCAAAATAGGAGAAGTTGTTAGTTTATGTTTTAACTGTTCAAAATTATGTTGACATTTTACTGTCCACTCAAATTCACTCTTCTTTTCTGTAGAGACGTAATAGGATTTTATAAAGCTGAAAATGCTTATACAGTTCTCCTGTAGTATCCTGCAATTCCCATGAATGATGTTATGGCTGGAACATCAGTAGGATCAAGCCAATCTATGATACCTTGTATCTTTTCTGGGTCCACTACCAATCCTTTTTCTGAATTTACATGATCCAAATACTAAATTTTATCCTTATACAATTCACCTTTGCTAAGTTTGGCATATAATTTGTGTTATCTAAGTGTTTCTAAGACAATTTCGAGATGTTTTTTATGTTTTGATTCATTCATATAATATAATAGAATGTCCTCAATAAACACCAGCACAAGCTTGTCTAAAACTTGCTTAAGACACTTTTCATTAAACACATAAGGTAGCAGGAGCATTAGTCGACCCAAAAGGTAGAACTATGAACTCATAGTGTCCGTATCTAGTTCTGAATGTAGTCTTATTAATATCTTCATCCTTAATTATTAGTTGATGATAGTTTTTCCTTAAGTCAATCTTTGAAAAGATAGTGGCCCCTCTCCCTTCATAAAATCAATCATCTATTCTGGGTAAAGGATATTTATTCTCTATAGTAAGTTTATTTAGTTGTTTGTAGTCTATCCACATTCTGAATGTCTCATTTTTCTTGTTAACAAATAACATAGGTGCTCCCCATGGAGACATACTTGGCTGGATCTAACCTCTCTCCAACAACTCTTGTAGTTGTAATTTTAATTCTAACAATTATGGGGTGCTCACTCCGTATAGTGCTCTAGAGACAGGTGTAGCTCCAAGTATTAATTCAATTGAGAAATCAATTTCTCTTCGAGGGGGTAGTTGAGGAATTTCATCTGGAACGACATCTTTGAACTCTCTGATTTCTGGTAACTTTTCTACAACTTCTTTTTCAGTTTTCTCTCCTAATTCCTCCACTTGTACAACATATACTTGACAGTTTGGCCTTGCTATCCTTTTTAACCGTAGTACTGAAATCTATTTGATTTATATTGGTCTGGGTTTTCCTTTCACTATCAATGGTTTTCCCTCACCATCTATACAATGAATTATTTTTTTCTAAGAAATTGACTATTTCTTTCTTTTTTCTAACCAATCCATTCCTACTAACACATCATAGGAATCTAAAGATAAAATATTTAAATTTAGTGTAGTTTCATACCCATGTAAATTTCAGCAATCCTTGGTAATTTATGGGTCCACTTACCACCAATTTTTTTTTTTCTAATTATAGTTTGACCACATAATTTAGATGCACTAATTTCTATCTTCGTCACTAGTTGGCAAATATTGTTCTTATTTCTTCATCAATATTTCGTCACTTTTCGAAGAACTTCTTTTTATGCTATCGCCATGCTTAGACGATTTATACAGTTATACATTTTGTATTTTATCAATTCAAAGTCATTTATATGTGGAACCCCTTTTTATGGATTTCATTCTATCCTCTTACTCATATAATTTAGGTTCAGCTTTTCCTCTTTATAACCTTATTTGTGAATAACTGTTGTAATATAATTTCCTCCCTAATACATTTGTTCCATCTTACATATTCTATTATTTTACCCCCATGTATTTATTTATACGTACTTTTAATTTCATAATTCTAGAGTTATTATTAATATATCCAAAGGAATTATTTTCCTTATTGTAATAGAATATACCCCTAGACCTTTATGAACTTTAGGAATTGTAAAACATTAAACCATCTGATAAGAATTCATTTGAATTCCTACCACTATAGTTTGAACTTACAATTTAATATTAAAGTGGTAAAATTACAATACAATCGTATTACAATTAACCATTACTACACACTTTATATCCCACGGGAATTAATTCAAATGTTAACTCTTTGGTTACGCATACTACTATAAATGTTTAAGTATTCCTTTTCAAATTTCCTAATGCAACATTAATGCTACTATCCTTGTTTTATATAGTTCTAAATTCGAATTCTATATTAGCCTTACATTGGGATTTGGTGACTTATCACATATCATTTCACAATTAAATGATATCTTTGTCATATGTTAATGAGGTAGGGATCATATCCAGGGATTTTTATTTGACATTAAATTTTCTTATCTGTACTGGTACTTACAATCAAACGTCGGGATTTCACCAAATTTTTAGTACTTCAATGTTATTTCGTTCACATGGCTCCTCGGCCTTCCCCAGTCCAATGCACACCACGTGGACGGTGTGAATCAATTCATATTCTCTAGAGGGATTTACAATTATGACGCCCTAACTCTACTCTGTCGGTTTTCATTTTTACAATTTTTGGTTCAGCTCTGCAACTCGGCTTGCACCACGCATCCTGTGTTTAATTTTTCATTACAGATCTTTATGGAGAGGAGATTAAGACACCACGCTCATTATTCCAAATGCGTTATCCATATTGCCAAGAGGCTCTGTCTCAAGTGAGGTCAAATCTTCTTCTGTATTTACGTTAACCCACAATCTTCGTTAATCAGTTTGACTGTAACACCTTTAACTTTTATGTTGTTTTATTCTCCTTCTATTTAATCTTACTATGATATAAACGTTTTTATTGTTGACATATCTTGTAGATTTAATGGGAGTCGACATGGATCTTTGTCCATTGGTTTCCCACATTCTACATGTAAGAAATTTGGCGTCTTAAGCCACTACAACCCAAATTTCCTTTGCTACTTTGGTTTTTGTATTTCCACTCTTATGACGTTAACAAATTTGAGATTCATAATAGGTTAATGAAAGTTGAGGTGGGTTTTTCCATCATTGACTAAAAAATTTTCCCATGTAAGAAGTTTACAATTTCCGAAACGTTTTCCCTCTATTCTTCCTCACGATTGGGGTTTATGTGGTTCACCTCTTCTGTCGCTTTCAACCTGCGTAATGGAACCATGTATTACACTGGTATTTGAATCTAAATCCTATCTTCAAAAAAATATAGTTGACTCCAATCCTTCGTGCATTATTGTTCAATTCGTTATTAAATTTTATCATTGTTAATACTTCTCTTCTTTTTCCAGAATTTCGCATTTCATCCCTCTTTTGTCATCTGAGAAAATTTGTATTGCAGTAATGGAAATTCTATGGTCTTCTACCTTTAAATTTCGGAGTCTATATCCGATAATGAGGTTTTCTATAATTAAATTTATTTCTCAGTTTAAGTTAAACCTCGTTGAAAAATTTTTAGTAGTTTGGTTTGGCTTCTCATGGGTTGGAGAATAATATCCTTGTGAAATTACATATATATATATATATATATATATATATATATATATATATATATATATATATATATATATATATATATATATATATATATATATATATATATATATATATATATATATATATATATATATATATATATATATTTAGAATTCTTTCATTAGTCAATTTGATTCCATAGCACACCACTGTATTATGATTCCAATTAATTGGGATAATTCACCTCACAGAGTCTAACTTGACTTAGAAATTTACCATTTCTTCAATTTCATTTTTCTCATTTCGATTGGAAAATACATTTGTTGAATTGGTTAAGATTTTCTTTGCAAATGTGCGTAAATGGCACTCCTCCATTTTCCACATACTTCTAGCTCAATGTTATGAAGATTTAACTACATAGTGTAATACAAAGAGGTAAGATTTAAATATTTTGTGTTTAATATTAGGTATCATTTACACTTGTTTTGTTATTTCCAATCTCCAAACCATTCCTTTATCATTATTGAAATTCATGAATTCGATTTATAGAATATATTCTAGTTCTTCCTTCAGGAAGTACTAAAATTTTTAATTAGTTCCCTCAACTAATAAAATTGTTTATTTTGTAGGCTCTCCCTTTAATCTTCTATACCAAGTCATGGAGGTTCATGTTTTTACTCTGTCCTAATATAGGTAAATTCACTTCCATGTTTTTCTATACAGTTATTTATTTACTGTATATCTACTCATATATTTTTGTCTTTGAAGTTTGATTTATTTTCTTATTTTACCATAAGAATTATCTTGAAATTTCTCCTTGACTAATAAGGTAATTCAATATTTAATTTCATATGATTCCTTCCTCAGATTTAAATTAATTTAATTATCTACATAATTACATTCTAACCCTTGGTATTCTGGTTTATGGTACATGTATTACACCTTGGACAATGTGCTTCTTGTGAATCTGTGTATTCCTCCCACAAGGATTGACAATTAATTTTATTCCTTCTATGTACAGGTTGGTCGACAACCTACTAGAATTCAATCCACCGAATTCTAGAATAATTATTCCTACGTAAATTTTGTAATTAATGGATAGAATATTTATCTTCAGTTAATGTACTATGGACAGTATATCATAATAGATTTTATCATTACTTTCTACAAAATTCAGTCCCTACTTTTGATATAAGGATTCCTATTTACATGAATTTTGTATACATGTTTTGTCAAATATGTTAGTATTGAAATATACATATCATATTTAATTTATTCTTTGTTTGTGAGGAAGAATAGATAGAAGATATCTTTGAAATGGAAGTACAATCGAGATATTTAAGTTTTATTTGCACAATCATGTTTCTTTCTAGATCATCAATTATCTCTCTTTGTACCTATATTTCTATTTCGAATTGATTCGCAAAAAAATTATGTTAACATCTATTCTAATCCATATGATTTATTTTTTGAATTGAACATATAGTTTCATATGATTTATTTTCTAAATTGAACATATAGTTTCTCACAAACTAACAATAGATTTAAACCCTCATAATTGAGTTCAGTATTTCTGTCTTTTGGTTTACTAATTTATTTTTGTCTATGCAACTGTACAAACTAGACTATATTCACTATAGTTATGTTCTTTTAAATACATCACACTATAAACTTTAAACTAACATAATTCCATTATACTAATTAACTCAGAAATATCACTTCCCACTTATATTTCTGCATAAACATCATTTCTCTAACTTATCATTCTAACCATAAAAATAGAGTAATATTGCAGAATTAAATTAACTGTGCATACCACTTCAAGTAAGACTATTTTCCACCCAACCTTGAGCTTTATATCCATAGCTCCCCCAGAGTAGAGATCAATTCCTCCAATGTGTAGACAACCTCTTGTCTACCGAGGAATGGCTTATTTAAGACTTCTTTCTCATCATCTTGTTTCCATAGTTGTGTCTAGTTAATCAAGATGTTGTTTTCCTTTTTTCCTAGGCTTTCCTTTTGTTTTTTCCACAAAAATATTTTAAATATAGCTTTTTCCTCTTTCTATTTTTATTCCACATTTCCTTGGTAACTTTCCACTTTACTGAGGTATATTTTTAGATTTTTATCTCCAATCTAATATTTAATTTTAATTAATTTTTCCAATGATTTTTGGATAATCTGGGAAAGTCTTTGGAAGCTTATCCATCCTCATCGAATTGAATTCCTTATCTCTAATTATATATTAAAAAACTTATATTTGACATCAATCATTAATATCTAGAGCTTCTTTCATAGCAAGTAGACTAGATGACTCTTAATTTCGATGCAGCTCGACCACTCATGAACTTGTTCTAACAATGCATGTGCCTCCTCTGCTGTGATGTTTAAGGAATCTTTGAGTTGGCTCAACTCGACTATATTTTGTTCAATTTCCATCTCATACGCTATGGTTGGGTTTAGCAACGCTTTCCTTGTTGCTGACAATTTTTTCCTTAGCTCACGGTGTGTGGTCTCCAAGTCGTTGCATGCTCCTTTTATGTGGTTGCAACATTCTACCAGTGTGCATGCAGTCATTTCCTTTGGGGTAGTCATTACCACATCTGCAACTATCAGCCATAATTCCTGAAACTTGTGTGTGATATGCTCTAGTTGGTTGCGTAGATCGTTCCTCTCGTGTTGTAGTTGGTCGCACTATTTAGTAAGCGCCAGTATCTTCTGCTGTTGGTGCTCGTGCTATGCTGCAAGATCATTGTGTAACGCCTTTGCTCGACGTGCAACTGCTTGAATAAAAGTAAATAATTTGGATTTTGTATAGGTCTGTACATCTCCCTGGCTCACCTCCTCTAGATTTGGGAACCTTGCTTGGAGTGTTTTCCCACTACCAATTGAGCTTTTTGAGTGTCCCTGAGGTGATGCTAGTAGTTGTGAATATTAAGCTTGGTGTGGGCCATGGTGTGATGCGATGGTGAGGGGGGTATTAATGGCTGTGATTTCAACCTCCATGTCCATATTAGTCGCAACCATGGTACCTATTGGGATAATATTGGAGATGGTGGCAGAGGTGGAGGTTGTCTCTGGTGATGGGTCTCGTGATGAGGGTGACAGAATGGGGGTCGATGTTTGGTGCTATTCAAATATGAGCGAGGCAATTGGTGTATAAAAATAGTTTTCTTCAATTACCGAGAAACCATAATGATTTAGATTGTCATCTTTTGTTAAGTCCACTATCTGGGTTATAACTTTAGTGACCTTGGCCTTTTTCTGCTTAGGGGCCGGTATGGGTGGCTTTGAGTCATTTTTATTTTTAAATGGTGGAATGGTGGGCTTGGATTGTGAATGCGGGCCTATGAATGGTATTTCGGTGACCACTCGGGTGCTTATTGTTGCGAGATGCTGAAAAAAAACTTGAAACTGAGAAAAATAAGGGAATTGATTAGTCACGACTCCGATACTTACCATTTTATGGTTGATGGCTTGCATTTGTTGAATAATAGGTTGCAACTGTATCTACGCGAGTCTCTGCCTTACATCTGCTTCTGCCTCGCTCGATAGTGGCTGCGACACCATTGCCTGGAAAGAATAGAAGTGTCGGTTGTCACGAACTTCAGATATAACTCCGAGCCATGACATTACTTCTTTGTGGAATGCTTCGACAATAAGGATGAACCTTTGTGCTCTCTTCTAGAATGTCTCGGAATGTACACAATGCGACCTTAGCCACGTGTGGCCATGAATGATTATGAACCAAATTTTTTCCGAGTACTCATCCAGTAGTATTCTAGGTATTCTTTTTGTAGCATTGATAACATCCAACATATTATTATACCACCCTTCAAAGCAGGCCTCATTTATCTCTTTGTTGTTTGGGTCGCCTGATTCCCTCCATGGTGTGTACCTAAGTGCTGGTTGCTCCTTAGTTATTTCTGCTAATTTCCTTCCCTCTGGAGGACACCATTTCCACATGGCCAACACCATGATCAAATATCCATATATGAAGTTTGTAGCTCTTCTATAGTTATCCTCGCACGCTTCAAATAATTCATGGAGTAGATATGCACACCAATTCAGTTGCGCTCCATCTAAAAAGTGTTCCGCAATTGAGATGGTATCGAGTGTGCACTCGTTTTTCTTGTAATGATGCATGTTAACACCAGAAAGTCATACAGGAAAAATACATTATAAAAATTTATAGAATTTTGGCTTTTGTGATCCATCGTAAAATTATGAGGAAAACTTTCAGTAATAATCTCATTCAAATGAACATTGTCGACGCGTTTCCAACCAACTAGTGTGGTTCATCATCAAGACTAGGTGAGAGATCAGATCCGGATGTTGAGTTTAAATATATGTAGAAATGGCTAAACTGGCTGCTAGGATAATGACTAGTTTGACTTTGAAATTTAATAACGACCGTTATTAAATTTCAAAGTCAAACTAGCCGTTATACTAGCGGCTAGTTTAGCCATTTCTACATCTATTTAAACTCAATGTCCGGATCTGATCTCTCACCTAGTCCTGATGATGAACCACACTGTTTGGTTCGAAACGCGTCGACAATGTTCATTTGAATGTGATTATTACTGAAATTTTTCCTCATAACATTATAAAAATGTCAACCAGAAGGTACAAATAAATTTTTTTAAAGAAGAAATACATTAGGAAGGACAAAATTTAAATATTCCTAAGGTTTAGTTAGAAATTAGAGGACAACGTACCAGCAACAAAGGTTTTTTGCGCACAATTCTCCTATTCCTTCGAAAGCTGCACGTTCCTGGGGATGGAAAAAAGTCACCATCCACTTGACACATTTGGAAAATATTATTCTGTATTTAGTACAGTCAAGGACAACCAAATTTGAGCCACCTTGAGGAGGCATGCAACCCATAAAGGAATCTCTTCGCCGCTCTTGGGTCATTATCAATCTTGGGCCAAGAGAGGGAAGAGAGTTCAAAAAATTTCTATATAAACTAGTCATGGGAAGAGAAAAAGGAGACATATTGTTATGTTGGCCAAATTTCTCCATAGCAAACCAACTTGCAAGTGTAGCAATAGAGGGATTGGAGTGACTCACATGTTGTCCATCCCACATCTCAGTCTAAGAGAGAGCTTCACCATATGATAGCGATCTCCATCCTTTTGAGAGAGAGAGGAGATACTTGCATGGAACTTGAGGAAATGAGCCCCCCTTGTTCTGAGTATTTGAGCTCCATAGCTCAAAGGACTCACTTCAAGAGATTTTAGCATTGTATTCTTCATACCACCAACACCTAATAAAGGGAGAATTATCCATTTGTCTTATTGGGTTGTTGCTCCATTTGAGCGTTTGTATCTTGTGTATTTTCTGTTTTAGTTCATAGTGTTGTATGCTTAGCTTACCCTCTGAGTTTTTTTTGCATTGTTTAAATCTGTTCACTAACAGTAACATAATTTTCTCTGTGATCTTATGCAAATAGCAACCAACTTCTAAAGAGGTGCATTTTGGTACATCCATGTAGCAAAAACACCACCACAGGAATGGAGATTCCACTGGATTCCTATTCTTAAGTTAATGGTTGTCTTTTGCAGGTCATTCTCCCTTATCAAATATGATGCAAACCATCCTTTCATTATTTTTGAACTTCTCATCACATTCAATGACTGTTCTAAACAATAGAGAGTGTAATTTTTTTTTTTTTAATTCTACACAACAACACACATTATCCCTTGACAGACGCGCACCCCATGCCTCTGGGAAGACAACCCACGTAGTAGACCAGCAAGGCAAAATTTTCTATATTTTTTCCATTTGTAAGGTGATTGGCAACCTCTAATTACTTTCCATCACCGTAGTCTTGCATTTTACTACTGTTAGGACAGTTAATTGCTGAACTAAACCTCAAACTAGCATAACAATTAGGTATTTTTAATTTTAGTTTATATTTTCAAATTACACATAACTTAAATAGGAGAAAATAAAGTAGCCCTAATCCACCCATGCTTTTCTAATAAGTTATTTTTTTATAGAAATACAAAACATAGTTTAATTAGTCAAAAAGTAAGTGGCCCACTAAATCCACACATTTTTTTACTAGTTAAGTTATTTCAATTTTTGCATTAGATTCAAGACTAGGGTCAAAGTGTCGATAACAAAAGCGAGTAATATATGCGGCCCTTGCACCTCTTGGTGAGCCTGGGCAAGCATATGAAAGCTTTCCTAAGACAGTTTGAACTACCATCTCCCTGTAGTACAACATAGTTTAAATAGGCGAAGTGTAAGGTACCCCTAATCCACTAATCATTTCAAGTTTTTGCAAGGAACATTCACACATATTGTAATTAGAATATGAATGTAAAGGGTCATCACATATCCAAATCTCATCACAGTCTTGATTGTTCACTCAAAAACACACATGAATCATTGGAAAATTTTGAACCAAAAGGCACCCGGTGTTTTGGGACCTTTGTTCTTATCTTATGCTTGCTTCAAAAAATCACACCCTAAAGAAACTTGAGACTCACTAGAAATAAAAATAATACGAACTCACTAAATTCTCCCCATAGGGGTCACAAAAGAAAATTATAGTTCAGGTTAGGACCACCGGGGGTAGGCATCCAATAAGACGTTGTGGTCATAATACATTTTGAAACATAAATGTTTACATTTTAGGGAGCTTCAAATACGTCTATTCACCTACGAAAAAATACCCGAGCACTACAGAGACCTGTTTTAGAGGGGGTTAGGCTGAGGCCTAGTGCGAGTGGTACTCTTTGGGGCTACCTGACCCATCTAGTGCTAAGTACTGGTAACCGATTACTAAGAGGCTCAAGACTCCAATGCTCACATGGGATGACGATACTTTAGTGGCCAAAACTAGGGCATCTGTTCCCTATAGGTGACGGTGTAGACAACACTCAATCCTCTTACCATTACCTTGGTCGATTCTTTTGCTTTTGGAAGAAGTCGCCAGTTCTTTCAGGACGTTGATCCTAATACCCATCAGAAGATATCTTCGCAAGGCCTAGTTAAAATGAGAGTTTGAGGATGATTAGGTCTATACAGGCTTTTGGTATCATACACAAAACAAACAAAAACCTCATTTTTTGCTTGATTGATCATATAGTTTAAAATTTAAAGAGAGAAATTACCTTTCCATTTTTTTTTAATTTTTTTTTTTAAATTTTTAATTTTTTTAAATTTTATTTTATTTTATTTTTTATTTTTATTTATTTGTTTATTTATTTATTTTTTTAATGCATGTGATTATATTATTTCTTTGATATAAATCACCCTTTCTCCAAAATAAAAAATACCAACAATATTACACTAATCAACACCATAGGGGACCCAACGGGACGCTGTCAATCTAGGAATTTCTTAAACCTCCCCCCATTAGAGGGAGGTGTGTTAGGTCTCCCGCCATTTAGGCGGAGAGGATTTCACACTACCACCATTATTAGATCATCCTTTATTGGGGCATATTTGATTGGAAACCCCTAAGGTTCATCGATCACCACACCAGTGGAGACCACTCTTGAGTTACCATACTCAACACCTCCTATGAACCCTCAAGGTCAAAGGATTTCTAGTCCTCCAGGGAGTCAGCAAATCACCCCTCAAGGAGCGCAACAGGGAAATATTTCTCAGGAACCTCCCCAAGGCCACCACATACACATATCCGTACAACATCGTACTACAATGACTGTCAATAATCCGTTACCTTTTTTAGCGTCACTAAATCATCTAGATATAAAAAAGTTAACAAACAACCCCATTACGCATGGCCTTAACTGGCCTCCCATGCCCACGAAGCTCCCTTTAGATATACCAAAATTTTAAGGGAAGCAAGCTGAAGACCCCATAAATCATATATTGACTTTCCACCTATGGTGTTCATTGAATAGTATCATAGATGATACCATTTAGCTAATACTATTTCAATGCACCCTAATAGGGCCTGCAACAAAATGGTATGTCGACCATCCATATGTGACGCATGGAACCTTTAGCACTATAGCTAGTACTTTCCTTACCTACTTCCAACTAACGATTCATCATGATTCGAGAATGGAGCTACTTACTCACTTTACACAAACACCTGCCATTCATATATCAGACCATCTCCACGAATGGCGGAGACGTCGCAACTTGTGCAAAGCCAAACTCAACGATCAAGTCCTCTTGGAATTATGCTTGAAGACACTCACTATTGATATTTCAAAAGAAATGGAAACACAAAAACCTTGCTCAAAGGAAGATTCCATCAGTAAAGATCAACAAACTGAGCTCATTTACACCCGATATGGATATATCTACGAGATCCTTCTAAATGCCTCGCGCATGAAAACTTATAGAGAGATACCAGGCGCGTCGAATACTACTGACGATTTGATAGGGCCCTTAGCCAAAAATAAACCAAACAAAAACTATCATTACCCATGATACTTTTACGATAGTACATAAAATGTATCACAACCCAAGTACTAAAAGAGTCAGCCTGCACCTCTATAGAACATGACGAATAGGGCTATGCCATACCATCAACAGTAGGGAGGCCCATATCCTCCCTCACAGGGGAACCATTACTTAGCTAGAAATTTTTATATGAGAGAGTCACCCGAACATTCATACACCAATCAAGGACAGGGGAACCAATACTTCGCTTTCCCCGCACAAAATATACCATTGACGCAGAACAATGCACCAGTGAATCTAGTGCAACCTTCCTAGGCTCAATAGCGACAATATTATGAACAGGAGAATAAACCTCCAAATGCTGCAATGAAGAAGCCAAAGAACAAGAAAAAGGGATATTCTTGACAGGGGGGAAATAATCAATGACAACCCTCGTAATATCAGGTTGGGGGCAACTCCAACTGAAATCCAAACCATGAGGAAAGTAATAACTCCCAAGGGAAAAACAAGAGACCTAGTCTATGGAAAAATAATTCTTGTGTTATATGTGGGGAGTATGGTAATTACACCCACCACTGTCCCAAACTCCCTAAGTTGAAGAAACTCTAGGGTAGCCGAGGACAAGGGGGACAACACTAGCAGCTTGTAGTGATCCAGGAAACTCCCCCCCATTAGGGAGTGGTTAACGCCCAGTAGCAACAACCACTGCAAAACTATACCGAAGGAAACAACCACGAAATATACATGGATCGAGAAGAATTGTTCTTCCAAACACAGAATAGGAACTATGATACTCCCTCGAATACCAAACCTTCAGGTACAAGTACGAGCGCACCTGTCGCGCCGTTAGCCATCTCCAAAGTACATATTGAGCCCCTTTCAAGGATGTTGAAAGGACCAACAAAACATGTAGGACATCATTCCAAAGCTTCTCATAGATATAGTATAATGGATGAATTGGCTCAATCTCCAACAACCATGTCAGCGTTGGAAGTCCTATAATCATGCGCAACATAGCAGAAGGACTTACTTTCTGATTTAGGTGAAATCGACCCTTCTGATTCTCACTTGATGGTTTTTGAACTAGATAAGGCAGGCCCTAGGCTTCCTTCTCTAGTCTCTTTCCAGATACTGGTTTTAGTTCATAACATCACCATATACCGTTGCATTGTGGGTGAAGGAGCGTACATGTGCATCATGTCCAAAACGGTTTGTAAAAAGTCAGGATCACCTAAATTGAAACCATCTGACATCATGCTTAGAGCATATCACGGGTGCCCATCAGCCCCCATAGGTCTTTACCAAAATGTACCATTGAAATTGACTGACAAAACAATCCTCATAGACATTGAGGTCTTAGATGTGCAATTAGAGAACAATATCCTCCTCAGGTGGAGTTACATCTACGTTATGACCGCGGTAGCATCCTCTATTTTTAGGGTGATGATGTTCCCTCATGATGACTTGGAAGGTATATGACTCCACTGTAGGTAGCTTTAAAACACTAAGGCTACACTACAAGTCTCAAGAAAGAGACCTTAACCCTTCCATCTCTATTAATTTCATAAAAACTGCCTTAAAATCAGTTATACATAAACATGGAAGGATTAATTTCAGAGTTTTGCGCTATATGGAAAAGCTAAGCGTGATTAAGGGAACACATGAGCATGTCAACACTTTGATGCTCAAAACCCGTGTGATCGTTTACCTTCAGTCTAGCTGGATGTGTGAGAACGTTGGAGTTGATAACTGAAACCCAATTTCTTATTTAGGAACTGAATTGCTAGAAAAAGAACATAATTATGGAATAGGAAAAAAAATCTATGAACAGGAATAGAACTTTGTGAATAGGAACATAGCTGTTATTTTAGGAACAAATCATTCTCCTTGGCTATGCATGTTGGTTACCATTAACCCTTCGTGTTTAATCCATTTGCTCTGTTTGTACTTCTTCAATCCATCTGGTAGTGTTCCTTAACTCAACTTGAATTCTCAGTCATCTTGAACTCCTTTGTTTATAACAGAGGTTCCCCTTTGATCTCGACACATTCCAACAATGTACATCATACTCTGTCTTAAATCCCCTTTGCACACAGGATTCATAAAGACCATTTCCAAACCCACGCAATGAACATCGAACAAGATTCATATCACACTTGAGCTCGTAATTACAACATAATGTAATAATTCAACAAATATTTACAACGAAAGATCAATTCTTCTCCAATATTGGGATAATCTGTCAATATTTTTCAATATTCCCTCAACACACAGCTCTAATCCTCATTCACACATTCCACATTGTCTCCAATCACGCAAGCACCAGACTTCTACAATAATTCTTCATGCAAGTTTGTAAGGGTTCTTAACCTTCCAACTTCGCTCCACGCATATCTGACACACGTATTGTTATAGGTCAATTTGGGAACCATTCCCAAATGACCTGGTTAACTGGGCAACATCTCCAGGACTGATGATAAAAGGGTCTATCATTCCCTATCATCTCAGTTTCTATATGCTCTAAGACATAAAACATTCATGAATCAAACAAGATTTTCATCAAAGCAAGGCTTTTCCATGGTTTGAAGCTTATTATTAAACATGTGGGAGCTCATCAACACAGGCTCTAAGGGGCCTAAGTGCGTTGCATATGAAGAAAGCCCCGTTCAAGGCTGCTCTAGGGAAATTCTCATTGTTCTGGAATCTCCACTTGGCCAATGTCTTCTAGAAGGGTTCACATGTGTCATGCTTCGGATCCAAGTGTCCATTTGACATCTACATGAATGGAAACATGTCCTGCCTATTTTTGAAATGATATTGATTACAAAACTACCTACAGTTCATCTATAAATTGAACACGAAGCTAAGTGTTCAAAGAGGAAGATTTTAAGTAGAGAAATGCTGGAGAATTTTCAATAGAGAGTTTGATTTGTGGAGCTGTTGGTGGAGAAACTTTTGCTGTGATGAGACTAAGGAACTCTGCTGGAAGGTCATGATAAATCAGTCACTAGGTTGTAACGTCTCCTTCTATCATCAATAAAGAGTACTTCTTGTTTTTCCCTACATGCATCCATGTTTACTTTGATTTTCCATGTTGCAAAATATTTGTTGATGAATTTAGTTTATGCTTAATTGATTTGGTTAATTAACTTGAATAGATATCTAGATTATTGTATCTTCTACTGTTTCAGTGCTCTTTCTTTCAGGAAGCATTCAGCTATTTGAAACCGCTTGAAGTTGAGGCTGTAGTGGAAGCGATAGAAAGGAGCCATTTGGAAGCGACTAAAACAAGTAAGCATCCAATCCTCTATGTATATCTATTCTGAGTTAGGAAAAAGGGTAGTGCAGTCTTTCACCTGTTGTTCTAGACTAGACACCGATCTAGGGAAGCGTAGTTTATCTGTAGATTACAATTCTGGCCCAACAAACTGGTAACTCCACTGGGGAGAATTTCTCTTGAATCTTGGTTTTTTAATCTATGATTTGCTTTCTAAATCCACCCAGTAGTTATTTCACATAAAGATTAGACTTTTTCAAACATTAATCTACAAAGTTAGTGAGCCAAAAGGTAGCTTTTTCTTTGTTTACTGCGCTCAATGCACCCTTGGTTAGGGCACAGTGCTTTGCAGAGCACTCTCTCCCTTGTCAGCCTGCGTTGCAGAGAACTGTCTCCCTTTGGAGACTGTGTTGGCTCCTGAAAGGAACAAATCCCCTTGAATCTGAATTTGTATTTTTCTTCAGTTCTATTTGCTAACTTGTTCTGAAAATTTTAATGCTCTATTTGACCAGTAACTCTATATATTTCTTCTCCTTTGACTGAAAATTTGTTCAATGTTGTTTTAAAAAGTTTTTCATTATCATTGACAAGTTGATTTCAAAGTAATTTTTATGGTCGCATTAAGAATCGTTTGCTTTCGAAATAGGAAATTGTCGTAAAATCTTCATTTCCTTGATAGGAGAAATTGTTGTTGAAATCTTCGTTTTTCCTTCAAAAGAGAAATTTTTGTTTGTATTCTTCGTCTCTCGAAAGTAAAAAGCATTTCGATTATTGATCTAGTGCACCTAGTTTTATTTCTGCATTCATAACATTAAGGAAACTGAAAAGAAAAACTTGCATTTGCATGTAGGATTGTGTGTTTTTGCAAAAGGAACATTAGGAAATCTGCATTTAGTTTGAGATTCATTTATTTGTTTTGTTCATTGATTTTTTTGCTCTGAAATTACTTGCCCTATCCCCTTAGTAGCTAGGTCTTTCATTGAAAAAGCTGAATGTGAAAGTTTGTTTATCATTCTTAGCTTGCATTTTAGGAATTTTATATACATCATCGTGGTGAACCTGAAAGGAAAACTGTTAAGCAAGATCAACATAAAATAAATCTCAATTAACTTAACAACTCTTTGGAACATAATGATAACATTTAGAGGTCTAGGCTAGAGACGTGTTCTGGCGTCGTAAAACATAGCATCTATCGTTAACTTGTCTGCGATACATTCCGAGTGTGATACCTCACTCCATGTACGTAAGTATATCTTAGCTCGTCCACGTACTCTCGGGTATATCGGGCGGTGTTACAGTATGATAAGTATAAAGGGGTGCTCTCACTGTGAGGTTTTGCATCAGATAGCGCTAATATGGACTTGGGCCTCCACGTACCTTCAGGTATATTTGGGAGGAAAAATTTTAGGTGCTATCCATCCATAGTGAACCGAGTCGGCCGCCTTGAAATTGTGATACACCGAACACATCATTCAGGGAGATTACCTGCCTGTACTTCTTAGTTCACCGAGATCTATTCTGCAGTTCACAGTTTCCTAGTAAACCTTTTTTGCCTAGCATTACCCTCTTTTTTTTATTTGTTTTTGGAAAAAATAAATCAGTAATTGTGGAAGAAAAAAATCCTACCCCCCATCATTCGCGTAGATTAGCTTTAAAACCACCTTTACCACCAGAAGTTATTTCTAGTGGACGAAGGTGATCACGATCTATAGAATCAAGTACAATTCGTACCTCTGGCAAAACATCACCATCCAAACCAGAGTTAGCTCAAATTGTTTCCACACATCCCGGTTCGTTTACTGTTGTCGAAACAGAGCCTTCACAGTTACCAGTGGTCACGATCCATTCAGTCACTGAGACCATACCTCATGGACCCGACATTGTTCAATCACAAATTGATCCAAATCCTATCTCTTCTTTGCCAGAATGTCTAAGTCCTGAATAGCCGAAAGTTTTTCCTACCTTGGTCATCCCACAAACATCTGTAACCATTGAAACTCCTATATCACACAGTCAACCGTCTGAAATATATTTTGGGCCTGATGGTGAAGTTTTTCCTCTTGTTTTAATCGCAATTGAAGAAATCCCTCAACCTGATACACCTTTAAGTCAAACCCACTTTAGGGGAGACCTTTACCTGTACCAGTCATGTCCTCAATCGTTTCCATCTGCTTTTTTTTATCCCATTTCCATTCAATCATCCGTTGATTTCAGAGAGTATACACTTGGTCAAACTACCATGCGTAAACCAACATCTTCGGTTGGGTCTGTTGTTCCAATTACGTCATCTCCGACCCTCGCTACTCTGTTGATGTTCACACCATCACCAGAGTCATATTTGCACGGTGGCCCTTCGGTCCCAACAGGTTACAAATCATTATCTGGCGCTTTCTCTGGTGCACCTTCATGTTCATGGTCTTTTCCAATGTCATCATCTGGTGTTTTAACTGGTAGTCCTATAGTAAGTACTGAACGACTTGATTCATTAAATCCATCGTCACAACAATATCAAGCCAGTCATTATGGGTCAATTCCTTTAAATACCATATTAACTGGACTCCCAACATTTGGTGAACAATATTTTCCATCTTATTATCCTCCTTATGCTGGGGCGCAACCCATGGTTACCTAATATGACAGTACTCAGTCACATTTTGGTCAGAATAATGTTGATTTAAATGTTTTTCAATGGTAGCTCACTCTTCCTATCCAACCACAAACGGTTGTCCAATTGTATCAAACAATTCAACCTATTAAACCCACTTCAATACCACTTGTTAATACATCTATACCCCTGTTGCAGAATCAAAATCTTGTACATCAACCTTATCAGGCGAGTTCTTCAACTCAATATCATCAAATGTTGGGTCCACAAACTCAAAATCCTTTGGTTAATTTACAACAACCTGCGTCAGGAATCATTTATTCACAAGTTGGTCCACCATTTTATGGGATGTCACAAACACAATCTGGTTATACATATCAACCGAATCCAACTTATACAAATTTGGGTTATAATATTGGTGGACAGACCCCTTGGTAACCACAGGCGCAAATTCCACAAACTTCATTTCAACAAGTAACATATCCAGGTTTTGGTCAACAACACTCCCAAGCATTTTCCATGCAAAAAAACCCCTATCTGGGTTACCAGCAACAAATCCCATATGCCAGTGCTCAAAGACCTGTTGCCCAAGCAACTCCATCTTATCCTGGCTATGTTCAACCTGACCTTAATAGACAATTTCCTTTTGTTGCAACTTTGGAATTACCAGATTTAAACCGGTTAACTAATGATCCTATCAACTATGCTCCTTGGTGGCCGGTGATACCACATAAATTACCCTCCGACATTCCTAAATTCAATGGAAACCCTGGAGAAGACCCATCAACTCAAATTATGACTTATCATTTATGGTGTTCATCTAATTCACTAAATGATGATTCTGTTCGATTACGTCTTTTCCAGAGAACGCTCACAGGTCCGGCAGCTAAATGGTACATTGAGTTACCTAGAGCTTCATTTGACAATTTCACTGCTTTGGCTGCTATATTTTTGACCCATTTCCAGTTACCGATCAGATAAGAAACTGGAACAGAACTCTTGACCAACTTCAAACAAAGTAATGCTACTCACATTTCAGATCATATTCATGAGTGGCGTCTATCACCGAATGGTTAAGACATTTTTTCATGATCAGCTGCTTGTTGAATGGTTCATCAAATCCTTGTTACGATCTACAACGGAGGATGTGGCTAAAGGTGGCGTCGTCACAGAAGAGCAAGTCATCACTCGTGCCCAGTATTTAGACTTGATTTATACTCAGTCTGGCATGCTCTATGAGAAAATACCAAATGTGCCACAATCTAATTTCAATGTTCCTCCTCAAATAAAGGACTTTCATGCCGGAGACGGCTTGATAGGAACTATAAATACACACAACACTACTACATCTGATCCTACTCTTACTTCCGAAATAAATGTCGTCTCATTTGACAAAGGCAAAAGTGATAAGCAACCAAAAAGTAAGAAAAAGGGGAAATCAAAGAAAAATCAAACTTCTAACCCGCAGGAACGATCATCTGATCAACCGTCAGGACCACAAAAACCTCGTTATCCATGCATAATCTGTAACGAGGAACATTTTGTTAGGGATTTTCCTCACCGTGTTGAAGTGTCAAAAATCATCAAGACTTCTCATGCATCAGCTGTGTTGACAGACCCATTTCCAAATCCAGACACAAATTTGGCTGCTACGGATCCAGCTCCTAGTTCCCAAGTGTTAATGTTATCTAGTACAAAACCTTCACAAGATATTTTGGTGCCGACGCAGAATAAAGACTATGGTAGTCTGGCTGATCAACCTACTACCTCGACAACAAATCCATCTACTGAATCAGTACCACCTCCAGTTATTCCTGAATTGATGATTAAGCCACCGAAGGGAGTAATTCATAAATCGACATATAATCCTCGAGCAAGAGCTGCACAAAATTATAATATAGTTGAATATTTGGCTCAATCCCCTTCAGCTATGTCTTCTCTTTAGGTATTACAAAATTGTCCCTCCCAGAAACAGGCTTTATTGTAGGCCATTGGTGGAATTGATCTGACTGATTCTAATCTTGTCGTCTTCAATCATACGGGCTATGTACTGCAATTACCAGCATAATTGGCATTCTCCATCCAAGTAAATGTTCTCAATTACCTTGTTCATCGCACTATTATTGATGAGGGAGCATCTACATGCATTATGTCTCTAAACTGTTGGAAGTCACTTGGCTCGCCGCGATTATCGCAATCATCAACGACGTTGAAGGCTTTTGATGGAAGAACATATAAACCTTGTGGTATTATCAATAACCTGCAAGTTGAATTAGGGGGAAAAACAATAAGTATTGATGTTAAGGTTGTTGACGGACCCCTTGACTATAATATTTTACTTGGAAGACCATGGGTATATGCGATGACTGCAATTGTTTCTACATATTTTAGAATGGTTTCCTTTCCTCATAAAGGTACTATTACAGTCATTAATCAGTTATCCTTCTTTGCCTCTGCTTCGCAGGTAAATGGAAGCGTTCCGTATTTTCACTTACCCCAACTAGAAATATAGAACATTCGTGTAGGACTCTTAAAGGATTCCACTCTTATGGGAACCTTTGCATTACCACAGCCTGCGGCGTCGGCAGAAATTGCAAGAATAGAGACCTGTTACATGATCTCTTCCACACCATCTAACTTAAGGAATAGTACGGGTGATTCTGATATTTCTATGTTGGATGATGTTTTACTGCTCAGCCCTATTGAGCTACAATAGAAATCAATCTATTTGGATTGGGCGGAAAATCTGAAATTAGCATCGCCGAGTGTTTGGGTTGATCGTTTATTAGATTTTGGTACTCCATCTGATCCATTTTCCTCAAAAATTTTGACAGATGAAAATATTTTGGAAGCTATGATGGCAGAAGGAGAACCATGGGAAGATTATCATCATCGTTCCCATCTTCCATATTATGAAGAAAACAATCTTAGTGAACTATATCACCCATCCATTCAAAATTTATTTTCGAATTATTTTCCAATTAATGCAATTGAATCTGAGTGAAATTTATCAAACATTGAAGAAACGATTTCTATCTATATTTCGACTAAACCTGGCGTTGTAGAAAATATTCATGTTGTTGTATCTTGTTCTCCATCAAAACTTGATTCATATCGCTCTCTTTTTCATGAATTTCGTGACTTATTCGCTTGGTCTTATGAGGAAATGCCAGGCATAGATACTAGTATAGTTGAACACACTATTAATATGTATCCTAATGTCAAACCGGTGCATCAATGACTTCGTCTTGTTCATCCGAAGAAAGCCGCTGCCATCAAAACAGAAGTTGAAAAAATTTTGCGTGCTGGTTTCATTTACCCTGTTCTGCTAACTAAGTGGGTTTCCAATATCATTCCTATTATGAAAAAATAAGGAACCGTTACAGTGTGTGTCGATTATCAGGATGTTAATCAGGCTTGTCCAAAATACAACTATCCTACACCCTTTATCGACCAGATTATTGACGATTTTGCTGGATGCGAAATATTTTCTTTCATGGATGGATTTCCCGGAAACAATCAAATCAATATCCGCCTAGATGACCAACATAAGACAGCATTTATATGTCCCTGGGGCACATTCGCATATCGGAAACTCCTGTTTGGTTTAAAGAACGCTGGGGCAAATTTTCAGAGAGCAATGGATTATGCTTTCAACGACATCAAGCACATTTTTCAACCATATCTAGATGATTTACCAGCACATTCATGAAAACGGACTGATCCCCCGATGCATTTGAGAGCCATTTTCTTACGCTACCGACACTACAAGATATGCCTCAATCTACACAAATGTGCATTTTGTGTTGGTTCTGGTCGATTTCTCGGATTCATAGTCTCAAAAGAAGGAATTTGAATAGACCCACTGAAGGTACATGCCATTCATGATTTGCCTGCGCCCTCAAACTTACTTCAGATATAGAAAGTTCAAGGAAAGGCTAACTTCTGGAGAATATTCATTTCAAACTACGCCAAAATGGCTAAAGGATTTACTCGTTTATTGAAAAGGGGGGTTCCCTTCCATTGGGACCAAGTTGCGCAAGCTTCTTTTGATGCTGTCAAGGACCATCTTGTCCGAGCGTCATTAAATTATCCTCCAAATTATTCAAATAATTATTTCCTATATATCGTCGCGGCTGAAACAACCATCGCTATGGTTTTGGTCCAAGTAGAAGATGGAATTGAACATCCGATCTATTATTTGAGTCATAATCTCAATGATACGGAAGTTAAGTACTCGTACATGGAAAAGCTTGCCTTGGCAGCTGTTCAAGCTGTCCAAATATTTCGCCATTATATCCTGCTCCGAAAAACAATAATAGTTTCAGATTGTAACCCTATGACTTACATCTTATCACGTCAATTTCTGGGGGGAAAATATTCAAAATGGATCGTCATTTTGGAGGAATTTTATTTGGAATTCATCAAATCCAAGTCAAAGAAGTCTTTAGTTTTGGCTGAGCTTCTTTGTGACCTTCCCTATGATATTAATGCAACTAGGTCAGAACCATCTATTCCAGACGAGTCTCTGTTTCTGATTGGATCATCTGATCCATGGTATGGAGATTTCATCATTTATCTCCAAACCCAAAATTTTCGACCTAATACCTCTCGCTCTAATCAGCAACGTATTCGATACCAAGCCAAAGATTATCTGATCGTTGGTGATACACTTTATCGTCGTGGTGGCGATACCATTTTAAGGAGGTGCCTCACTCATGAGGAGGCTGAAAAGGTTTTAAATGATTGCCATGCTAGGGCTTGTGGTGGAAATTTATCTGGTTATGCTACCGCGCAGAAGATACTCTGCATCGATTACTTTTGGCCTACTATTTTTCGAGATTGCATCCTCGCAGTCAGACGTTGTCATGCATGTCAGATTTATGACTGTAAAATCCGCAAATCTCCAGCACCAATGCATCCTGTTGTCTCTTTTGGACCATTTACGAAATGGGGTATCGATTTCATGACCTGTAACCCTCATTGGTCCGAGGGGCATGGTTATATTATTATCTCAGTCAACTATTTTACCAAATGGGCCAAAACAATGCCTACATTCAACAACACAGGACAAACAGCTACATTTGTTTTCTTCAACCATGTTATTACACGGTTTCGAGTCCCATAGGCTATAGTTACGGATCATGGGAAGCATTTTCGCAACCATATGATGTCTGAATTGACAGACAAGTTAGGATTTCCGCATGATAATTATACTCCTGATTATCCACAATAGAATGGACAAGTTGAGGCTATTAACAAAATTCTTAAACGAATGCTTCAACAAATGATAGGAGTCTGTAAAAGGAACTGGCACTTGATCCTATAATCCGCCTTGTGGGCGTATCGAACCTCGGTGAGAAATGCGACCGAATTTACTCCTTTTCAATTGGTGTATGGTCTAGAGGCTATCTTACCAATCCAATGCAAAATATCATCGTTAAAACTCATGATAGACCTGTTACCTGACACCTCTGAAGAAGAAGCATGTCTCCTTAACCTCATCCATCTAGATGAAACGCGTCGTGAAGCCCAATCGGCCAACGAAGCACATAAGAGACGTATAAAGGCACAATACAACAAAAATGTCCAGCCTCGCATCTACTTAGAGAGCGACTTGGTCCTTCTTTACGACTAGGAAGCTGATAAATTAGGTACAGGGAAATTCGAGCCGTTATGGCATGGCCCATACATTGTCAAAAGAGTTCTTGCTAAAGGTGCCTACAAGTTAGTTGATTACGATGGGATTCCATTGGCACAGCCTAGAAATGGGCTGTATCTCAAACGTTACTATGCTTAATCATGAGCATGGTAATTTTTTGTATTATAGTGTTTATATGCTGTTGATTTGCATTCACTATATTAATTTGTCTTTTAGATTTTTCTTGACGTTAGTAATCCGCTTTACATTTCATCGCAGATGTCTGAATCTTTGGAACCATTTGTTGGATATGTTGATGGTGCTAGTCATAGTACGCAGAATCTATCCTCTGCAACATGGGCCATTTTCGCTCCAAACAGCGAGTTAGTGAGTTTTCAAGGGATTTGTATTGGTAGATTGACGAAAAATATCGCTGAGTATAGTGCGTTGATCAAACTTCTCTCTGATGCCATTTCATTTGGTATTAACCAGATAATCATCAGGTTAGACTCACAACTTGGGGTACTACAACTTACTAGTATTTATTCTGTTAGAAATCCAACACTTCTTAGATTGTTCCTAAGAGTTCAACTTTTGGAGAGACATTTTGATTTCATTCAATATCAACGCATTTCCAAAAATCTGAACACTTTAACTGATTCATTAGCTAATCAATTTTTATACATACATTTGCGACATAGGTAAAGAAAACATTCACATCATTAAATAGGATTGCACATTAAACATAGGAATAATTCTGAAAACATATAGATAGATAGTTATAGGTTTTTTACAAAAAAAATTTCCCAAGACACGTTGGTCATCTGACATCAAAATGTATGCAAAAATTCATAAGAAAACTAGTGGTGCTCATGATAGCACACTATAGATCTATCAATCCTACGGAGCAACCACATCCAACGGTTAGGAACCCCAATTGTGTGTCGTTTCAGTCGCATGGGAAGCTCTTCGATCCGGCAATCCGGAATCCTGAAGGTCAACCCCTCTATGTGCTGTTGGAGCTCAGCAAGAGTCTCAACCATATCAAGGTCCTGAAGGACTGCTCTCCCAACAGCCCTCTCTGTTCGCGCATCCGCTTCACGCTCTGGTTCCTCTAATAGTTGAACACGACCGATATCTGCATTACATTAAAACATTTTGTTTAGACTTGGAAAGAAATCAAAACACAAAAAAAATTGTATAAACCTTATAAAAATAAAAAAACATGGTCAAATCAATCTTACCTATTGCACCCCACTGAGCGCCTTCTGGTAAAACTAGATCTGGATCTCCTCGGAAGTCGATGCCTAAATATGCATACTCATCGATGGTAACGATTTGTCACCTGAACCAGGCGAAGAATTCATTCAAGAACACAACGGTCAATTGGCCTGCATGTCGACCCATGAGTTCTACCCATCTCTGCATTCGAGGATCTCTAGGACTGGATATATCAAATGTTACATGTTGTGGCTGCATCAGTGGAACCCGTTCCAAAGAAAAGGAGATAAGGATGGAACCATAACTAAAAATTTTCTTCCTTCCTCTCTTTGCTTTATTCAGTTGTTCCTTTATCTGAGATAGAACGGTTTCAGACCAGTTGAAAACTATTGGTTCTAAACATTCCAGTGCATACTGCATATATGATCTGTTTTCCATATGGAGTGTAATGGTGCCATCTATTTTAGAAATCGTGAATAGGATGGTTCTCAGAGGAAAATCCCTGACATCACGGACGTTTATTTTCCCATATTTTCTAGGTTCTGACCTCGGATCGCAATACTGCATAACATAATCCCTTACTGTTTCTCCTCCAATAGTAGATCCTGTGAGTGAAATGGGCAAACCTCTCCTCGAAAAACCTGTGAGAAAATACACATCCTCAACTGTTATGGACAAGAATTGATTTTTTATGTGAAATTCCTTTATCACTGGATCCCATTCTCAAACAAGGAACTCCAAGAGTTCTATTTGTTGCCTCATTCCTGATAGTTTGAAGTACTTAAGTAGCCCGCAATCTCTTAGAGCTCTTACAGTACCCAGATCATTCAAGGCAATCATATCTTATTCTTCATGTTCTCTTTCTCTCCATGTAATTGTCATTATAATCCAATGGAAACCTGAAAATCAACCACAAGAACCATTAGATACCATTCATTACAGAAAACTAGGTAAATTTTGAGCACATCTTGAAAATCAAAAACATGAACTGCGCCCAACACACTCCCTAGGTGAAGATAGTGCGTTGCATATGTAGGTACCCTTCACTATACCTGTTATGCAACACAGGTTTCGATGTACAAGGGTTCATTGCCCTCATTTTGGGAAAAATTTACCCTATAGGCCTCAAAACCCTAAAAATATGTAAATAATGGAAATGAAATGACTACTGAAAGAAAGAGGAGGTTTTTTCTACTGACCTGTATCTAACGGCGATGAAATCCGTCCACTGAAGCGACCGCAATCAACGACTGAAGTTCGGGGGAAAAATCAGGTTCAGAGCTCCAAAATGCAAATGGTAACTATGGAATGGTAAAAATGAATAGTGAAACTGCTTTATATAGTCATTTAATTACTTACAAGTTAAATTTATTGCTATGACTATGGTTTTATTATATTTGTTTTATCATGAAACAGGTATTTTTAATCCATTTTCTATTGTTCTAAACAGGAAATACAACTGACGAACATTTTAGTCGTGCAGATTTATTTCAAGAAAGACTTAACCACAAAGCATGCTTTTCCTCCTTATTTTTTGAGCTTTGATAAAAACGAAAAAGGATTTGAAGCACACTTTTATCTCTTTTTTGAGCTTCGATAACAGTGAAAAAGGAACCCCTGGAGTCTTCTTTTAGCTCTTTTTAGACTCCAATAATGTGAAAATATTGCCGAGCACTTGTCATTTCGAGCTCGTTAAAGTAAATTAATTGATATCTACTCAGTATAAGTTTAACCCTTTTCCGGACTGAGATGGATTATTTACAATAAAGGAATACCTTGGTTAAACATGACCAAAGAGGTTCTTTCAGATATCATTTTACACTTTTTTGGATCTGAGAGACAAATTTACGAAAAATTAATTTTTGTAGTCCTCTTTCGTCCTCTTTTTCAGACTCTCTAAACATGAAAAAATATCGGGCTATCACTGTCTTTAAGCTCGTTAAAACATAAAATAGCGACGGGCTTGTCAATCATGGAAAGAATCGAGTTTCATTCATCGCTAGACTCATTAAATTATTAAATAGCAATACTTCATTCTTTGTTCACCTGAAGGGTTGAATTATAGATCAAGCAAATGTTATCCTCCTCAAGCTTGTTAAAAAATAAAGAGGTACTCGTCGACAAATGATCGGGGAAAATTTGGGAAAAGCAAGTAAATTTTATTTTTGGTAGCAAGTCTCTCTTGAACATGACACTTCTTTCACTCCATGTCCGTGACTGTTTGGGTGGGGTAATCATCTTGACGATTCATTCACACCTATGGTTCATCATACCTTCACTTCGGTTTTTAGGTCAATGCTTCCAACTCATCACAGTGTCACCGATATGTTCAAGAGAATTCATCCAGTGATTTAGAACTCATCCATCTACAATACTCATAAACTTTCATTTTCATGACCGTCATCCCTGACAATTTCTATATCGAGTCATACCCTTGTCCTCCGAAATTAGTAACTCCGGCGAGATAAGTGACTTCGTCGACTAAAAAATCAATATACGTGAAGTTCACTTTAGAAACATCGTATCTTACATCATGAGGAAGCTTGTTACAACATCGACTAGATCCTCGTCTTGACTTTTTGACCGAAATATTTTGTTTGGCGTTTGACATCAAATCATTCATATCTACTTACGAAATGTACCGCACTACCTCGGTGGGCCATTGATACACATTTGTGTGGCTTCGCTTGTTAATAGCTTTCATTATTGGCTAGTAATCAAACGATGTATTTCCATGTTCGACGACAAATCATATATTCGCATGGCTAGACTTGTACCGTGTAATGATCGAGTGAATTAGATAAGAAGACTCAGATCTAGTTCAAATTTATCCTTGCTGAAATTTCATGATTGTTGTACACATCATCTATATGGTGACCTTTATATACAAATTTTCATCCAAAACATGGGCCTATATTCCGTAGGCAATGTCTGGTGATTCAGGCAACATTCCAATGTAGACGACTTTCTCTCGAATTATGTACATGTTATTAGATTGTTTTTATGTGCCGACTATGGGAATGCCTACCTAGCAATTATGATCACAAAGGATTTATCATGATGTAATGTATTGTAATATCGATGGCAGTGTGACCGTTCCGCCTTGTTTCTAGTCTCATCTTGGGGTGTAAAGCATCTCCAATCAAAATGTTCTTATTATTTGGATCTCATGCTTTAGGGGGCAATTGTTATAGGTCAATTTGGGCACCATTCCCAATGACCTGGGTTAACTGTAGCATTCCAGACTCTGGTGATCAAAGGCCTAATTTATCTCTATCATCTCAATTTCTATATGCTCTAAGACGTAGTAAAACATTCATGAATCAAACAAGATTTTCATCAAAGCAAGGTTTTCCATGGTTCGACGCTTATTATTAAAACATGTGGAGCTCACCAACGCCAGGCTCTAAGGGGCCTAAGTGCGTTGCATATGTAGGCAGCCCCCATTCAAGGCTGCTTGTGCCACTTCCCTGCATTCAAAGGTGCGTTGGCCACATTGGGAGCGAAATTATCATTGTTTCGGTGTATCTCCACTCGCCGTTGTCTTCTAGAAGGGTTCACATGTGTCATGCTTCGATCCAAGTGTCCATTTGACATCTACATGAATGGAAATATGTCTCATTTATTTTTGAATGATATTGATTACAAAACTACCTATAGTTCATTCATAAATTGAACACAAAGCTAAGTGTTCAAAGAGGAAGATTTTTGAGTAGAGAAATGCTGCCGGAGAATTTTCACAGAGAGTTTGATTTGTGGAGCCGCCGGTGGAGAAAAGTTTGCCGTGATGAGACGAAGGAAACTCTGCCGGAAGGCTCATGGACCGCCTACCAGTTGTAACCTCTCCTTCTATCATCAATAAAGAGTACTTCTTGTTTTTCTCGTTATGCATCTGAAGATATGTATTTTCTTGGATTTCCATGCTGAAAAATCTTTGTTGATGAATGTAGTTTATGTTTAACTGATTTGGCTAATTAACTTGAATAAATATATGTATTTACCGTATCTCTCCGCCGTTTCAAAGGTTTCATGAAGCATTTAGCTATTTAAAACTACTTGAAGTTGAGAAGGAGGGAAGGGATGGTAAAAAGGAGCTACTTGGAAATGACTAAATGGAAGTGGGGCATCCAATCTTCTCAGAGGATTGTTCTGAAATAGGGAAAAGGGTAAAGGCTCTTCACTCGTTGTTCTGTACTAGACACCTGGCCTAGGGAAGCGTAGTTTATCTCAGATTACAATTCTCGCCCAACACATATTCATTTGTTTTTATGCAGTATCCAACGTTTTCTCGTAACGATTTCAATTCTCATTTGAATAGACTACATTTACGTAATTCCTCGTGTATGCGTAGATATACAATGATTTTACAAGTCTCTCGTTTCCTCCACCCATTCTATGCATATCTACTTTTGTACCGATGATTTTGACAACAATCTTCTCCAAAAATTATTCTCCCGACATCGAATTCATCATTCGATATTTCATTCCCACGAGGTTCTACATCCTCTCGACAGATTTGCGTATTCCCTATGCTCTATCTCTTCCATGCATCGATTTTAAAGTTTCCATAAATATAATAATAGGTCTTTGTTATATCAAGTCAATTCAATCACTAAAAGTGTAGCAAGCCAGGATTAAAATAATCATATACAACTCATAAATCTTACAAATGATGCATCACATAGAAACTAATTCAATTTTCAAGCAGACAATGTTATGCATGTATACCCGTTCTTCAAGGATCGACCTCATTCATAGATTCATTTTTTAATACATCATCGACTTCCATATAAGCATACAAACCGGAATTCATTACTCATATTCATAGATATAATGAAAAAAATAATGAAAACTTCCTTTCATTAATCAAACTCTGCATATATACTACAATCCCTCGTTTAATTCATCTCTCTCCATGACCGATTTTTCTTCGGCTTGAAGTGGCTTCTAGTCTGAGGCCTACAAATATATACAAAAGGATTTTTTGCAACCAATTCTGTTAAGATCCACAAAGTCTACTCAACCATATCCCTAAAAATCTTCTAAATCCACTTTATGACTCAACTAAATCCCCTATTCTAGGACTTCCTAATCCCTAAGATATTTATGAGATCTTCGGTGAGTCTAATATCTCTCTCGTATTTTCTACTCATTTGAAATATTTACAAAAACCCCTCACACACATATTTCTCACTCAAATCATTTAAAAATATACATAATTTCTATTAATAAATTAAATTCGTTATCAAACATTAGACTCTAAGTCAACCAAAAATACAATGAATTTTTCGAGTAGGATGCTCCCGCATCACCTCATGAAGACAAAATCATCACCATCGACCATAATCACATATTACTGAAAAGAAATCCCATGACCGCTCTAAATGTTGTACTATCGTACATAGATACAACAATGGCACCACTCACAGCTATACAAAAAATAATTTGTACCCGGCCAATTTAAACCATCTTACATCCTAGGAACATTGCCGAGAGATTCCCCTATCATACCAGTGGAAAGCCCTGGAATCACTGATGACACCAGTAGTATGATGAGCTCATCAAACATCGAAACTAGTCCAAAACCCAAAACCAGGACAGCATGGATGTTGTCGCCTGATTCAAAATTCCTACAATCCGGCTATCTCCAAACTCCATTTTTTATACCCCAACCCGTTTTTTTGTTTCAAAACAAGTCATGGAAACTCTTACATTGCCAAATATGGTATTCAAAAATACCAAGATCCAGGATCTGCCCTCCAACCTGAGTTAGAAGCCCAGGTATTACCTCTATAGGCATAACTCCTATTACCCCCCAAGAGGCCATAATATCCAAATAATACCCATGTAGTGACACCATCTAGTACTCACCGCAAGAGATAAAAAGGAAAGGGAAGAAGGTCAAAACCCCCTAGGTTACTTAAGGAATTGAAACCTCTGTGCAATATCGTAGGTCATCCTACTAACATTTTCCCTCGAATTAGACGAGCTAAAATATCTTCTACATACTGGAAAGAAATGACTAGACCTTAACGACTCATAAAAGGGAAAAAGGTCATGAATACTCAAGGGAAATCATTACGCGCCAAACATGTGTGCGCTATATATGATGAAATATATGCATTACACTCACTATTGCCCAAAGATGCCTCACTATAGGGATGCGTTTCAAGCCCTAAATTAATCCAATCAGAGGATCCCCTCACAAATTCCATGGAAATTGAAGAGGGATGGGTCCAAAACCATCTTGAACGTATGAGAAGAGCCTCGCATCATGCTCGTACTCATCAAGGCTCGATAGCTGCAAAAGAAGGAAAACAAAGGCTACACCACATATCCTCAGCTTTGCGCATCGTGAGATGAACTCCGATCACTTGATCATACAATGGCCCAATTAAGGGCGTTCAACCATTGATACCCAATTCCACACGTTCCCCAAAGCAACTTATCTCGACATACGAAGACATACATGTCAAATCCGTCTAAAGCAACCATCATGTATGCCATTGTCCCGACATCCATCGCCTCCGATCTATGTTCGCATTTCATGCGATGTTTCATCACCGAAAATATTGACTTAGAAAAATCTGACATAAGATCCATAAACAACATTACAAATCAAAGGACCGAAGCAATGAGGACCATATGATAAATATCGAAAAGAGATGGTCACTAGAAACAAACCACCTCTCCCCCATAACCATCCCTCAGCCTCAAGTCCAGTGCTCAGGCATTATGCGATCGAATGATTATTTGATCGCTCAATGCTACAAATTTTTGGAGTTGTTTCAAAAGATGGTACCCGATCAAACTGTGTACTCTTAGTAAGGTTATTACTCGATCAATATTCTTATAAGATATGTTAAGATAACCACCACCATCGTCATTGTGCCCCACATTCCCCTGATTTGAGTTAGCGTAAGATTCTCATACGCTCGCCATAGCCAAACTCGCCGACTTGGACACGATAAGATTCAGAGTCCGTAGAAAGTTCCACAACCTAGAGAGAATGAAGCAACTAGGTCCATCCTCTATGTATCTAAAGTGAAGAATCCACCAAAAGGAAAAACTTCCTACCCCCAACCACCATCCACGCCCCATTCCATCCCATGTAGTGAATGTGGATAATGTGGCCATTTAATCACTCAAAGGCTCCGCATTTAGTATCTATTCCGAAAATGGTACCCCTAATCACCCCCTATGGGTCCAAAGGGATTGGAAAAATAAAAGGAGCGATAGTATTGTCTAATTTTCTAAGATAACCACCATGCTTGGAATTGTACCCTATGTCCTTTCGATTTCACTAATTTTATATTTCATGCGCTCATTCGTCACCAATAATGAAACGTCCACCAAAAAGGACAAATTCCTACCCGCAATCCCCATCCATGCCCCTGTCTCAACTCATGATTGTGTGGACAAACGTGACCATTTGATCACCAATGCCTAGATTTAGTATCATTCCGAAAATGGTACCCAAACACCCCTGGGTGGTCCAAAGGGATTGAAAACAAAGGAGCGATAGTCTTGTCTAATTTTTCCAAGATCAACCACCATGCTTGGCATTGTCCCTCATGTCCCCCGATTTCGACTAATGCTAGATGTCATGCGCCCATTCGCCACCAATAATCCATACGTAGTTGGTTTTCGAGTTACCACAATGTAGAAGTCAATAGCAATGAGGTCTTCCCCCCCCATTGTCACCAACCACCTAGAAAATGTGAAGGGCACCCATCCGCCCCAACAAGGTAAGAAGCAAAATCGAACATCTCATGTGCCATATGCGATAAAAATGACCACATGGTTGTAGTCAATGAGTTCACTAACATTATTACATGGTCACACATCACCCAACATTCACCTCTCTAATCAAGAGAAGATCACACACTACTATTATCTCGATTTTCTCGCAATTGCACCACACAATCGATTGTAAATACCCGTCAAGGTTAAGAGTGCAATAAGAGAAGCATTGAGTCAAATATTCCCAAAGAAGGCATACCATCCAATACCGAAAAATAGAGGTGGAAGAAGTGTATAAATGCACCAATGCACAACTACATAACCATGCATCAACATCTTGCATGGAGATTAGTACTAGGTCACACACCATCTACTCATTAAGTACTTTTACCCCATGAAAACATTTGCATGATCCATGACCATAAGATAAAGGCATACCCTATAGTCGCAAACATTTCAACACCTCTCGCATCCATCAAAATATTACAAATATAGGAAGATACATGTACTCATTGTATACCACCAAGAGAGCATGATATCCCTTCCTGATAAAAAACAAAACAAACATTATGAAAATTATTTCACCATCTAATGCTAATGACACACAACACCATATACGATTCATCTCATCATCTATGGGAACCATGACTCATGTCAGATACTTATCATTTCTTGGTGTCGATACCACGCAACTACCACAATAGTAGTAGTTCCTTTGACTGGTGCGACTCCACCCCCGTCCTGCTCCCTATCACAGCCCATATGGTTCCACGACATCAACCAAAAAAGCATATTCATGTTTTTCAACCAACACTATTAGGCCCGAACCCATTCCTCATGGCCTCAGCACTAAAACAACTCCCCTTATGTTGGGTGTGTGTTATATTTGTAGGTGTAGACCCCGCTATGGTTTTGTGCATGGGAGTTGTACATGGTTTTGGAGGTATGATGGTTTTCTACCCCCTGTATTTTGTCGATCCGTCAATAGCAACTACTAAGTATATTCTAATCCAGTGGTTAATGGATTGGTGTGTATGACGCTCTTAAATATATATATACATGTTTTGTAACACTCAAAAGGAATATAATAAAAATTTTAAGCCGGTAGTTCCCAATTTTGTGGATTCAGGGAAAAATCTTCGTGTATATCTATTTCTATGTTTTCATGCTCTCGTTATTGTTTATTTTCTCGCTTTTTTAAGAATTCGTTTGAAAATAATTTTTGTATAGGGTTAAAACCTCACATTATACATGACTTGTTTCACTATTATGAGGATATATTAGAGTTCATGAAGAAACTCATATTTCTGTGGGATGCTATGCATCACCGCTCATTTTTTTCTTCCGTAAAAGGCGTTCATGCATAGCAAAGACAAAAACTCAGTGATATTTATGCCATTGAATCAAAAGTACATCTCACATCGAGAAAATTATATTGGTTCGAAGAACCCTATCCCAAAGGCCTCGATGCATTTGAGGAAGGAAATATGTCTAACATTTCCCCACCTACCACATGAAGGCAAATATTTCGAAAACTGTGCAAAACCGAGGAAATCTCGTTGAGGGGGCAAGATGCCTCCCGTAAGAAGTAACTGTGATACACAACCCTATTACAAGAGTAGCAGGGACATGATCGCTACCGGGATTATTCTATAAATTACGTGTCTGTGCTCCAAGCTCCCACCATGGAGTTCATCATATTGACACATGGATCGATAGTCTCACCCGCCCGCCACACACAACGCTGGGCTGACAGGCTCCGATCTAAAGTATCAACCAATGCGAAAAGAGATAGACAAGTTTCATAAAGTCGAATTCACATCTATCCGATTTGCTTACACATATTAGTTTCCAACCCCTGTACCCGTCATGAAAAAATAGGGCACTATTCGAGTAGCACAATGATCAGTGGACTCTCAACAAGCATTTTCCCAGCAGAAACTACTCCCACTCCATTCATTGGCCAAGTCATCTATGCTTGCGCCGGTCATGAGGCCCTATTCTTCATGGATGGATTCTTGGGTTACAATCAAAGCTCGGGGATCCCGACATACGGATTGGTACAAAGACTCGCATACACTACTCCTCTAGTACATTTGCATACAAAGTTTTTCCATTCGGTCTCAAAAATGTTGGAAACCACCTTTTCATACTATGCCATGAACTATATCTTCCATGACCTAGCTCATCTCATCCCTCGCCTATCTGTCAAGGCTGACCTCAACATGATCGATGAAGGGTTTGAAGGATGGTTTAAGGTATAAATGGATATAAATGGAAGTGTTCACAAAGTTGCTAGAAGAAATATTCCTAATGGAGACAAGTTATTCCATGGAAAGTCATGGTGATAACAAAAGGAATGTGAATAATATTTAGATACTCTACTCAGGTTGAAGATCAAACCATATCCAAAGATCGATATGTGAATTTTGACGAAAAGGCTTTGTAATATCAACAAATTGATCGTATAGTAAAGGCCCTCGAAAAACTGCATTTTAGATCAGAATGTATGCTGGCAAAAAACATATTAGCCTCTTGGATCTTCTTAGATATGATAATATAATATCCAAATCCAAGAGGAAATCAGAAACCAAGAAAACTAGGTGAGATAAACAATCCTCTCACACCTAGAATGGCCGGAAAATGCCCAATAATGGGACTGCAGCAATATGTAAACACAATTATGGAGCTGAAGCAAGCTATTCACTCATGAAATGTGTGAATAAACACATTATCATCAGTTGGTGTCTCAGCAGCAACTTGTACTTCATTTTATGATCCAAAATTTGGGGAAAAGCAACAAAATAAGCCCCAAAAATGTTATTCCCAGCTATTTGCGTATTAATAGAGGAAAATAAAGGTGGGACCCCTTATAATATGTCATATGGGACTCACATACCAAATTTGAGCAAAAAAAAATCACTCTAGCTAAGTTAAATAGATCTCCCGGTCCCGATATGGCTCAAAAAGGCCCAAATCCCATGACTTAGCTTATGAAAAATTTACTGAAGCATTTATAGCATGATTTTATGAGGGTTTATGATGAAATATGATGGAAATAACATACATGGAGAGTATTACATCAGATCATGGAGAAAAATGGAGGAAAAGCCTCTTTTACACATTATAGAAATGACCCGGCAAGGGTTTCATGAAGGTGCAAGTGCAAAATGTCAGATCTGCAGATCTAGATCTGAAAAATGTAGTCTAACTGAAGCTCTGAGTATATATAGCTGAAAAATACAGAAAATGAAGGAGAATCCTTCTTACAAAGTTTCTGGGAGAAGGGTTGGCCCTTTCCCTGAGAAACAAGCTCAAGATTTAGGGGATTAACCCTCACACTGCAACACTGCAAGAAAAGATGCAATTCTTGCAAAGGAATGCATTGTAGATGTTGGGAGTAATTTTTCCAAGTGCCAAGATGTGAAAATCTACTTTGGAATGCTTTCTCACTTATCTCTTAAGAGAAAGAGAGCTTCCTCCTCTGAAAAACAAGTGCCGGAAGTGGTGTTGTGACCCCTCACTACAACAACCTGCAACACAACATTATTCTGCTATAGAAATAACGTTGTAGCTGAAGGAGGATGCTTGGCCTCAAGCCTGGATGTGAGGCAAATCAGTAAAAATCCTTCAAGAGGCTTCTCAAGAAAGGAGAAGGATTCCTAAACAGGAAATCCTTGTGCTAAGCAGCACAACAATCTCGACTAAACAGTTGCAGAAAGAAAAATAGTCTTCTAGAACAAAATCAAATCATAAGCATAAACTTGTTATGGCTACCTTGCCCTCCTTTTAAACATGTGTGAGCCTTCTTGCCTTCGGCCCCACTCATTAGGGTTTCCTTCACCAAGGAATATTCCTCTCACTTGCACTGCGATGTCTCTATGGATGATCTCCTCCTCTCATATCTACACTGTTGACTTGGTCAAACTTGACCTTTTCCACATGCATTTGTCCCTGTTCACACATGGGAGTGTAAAATCCAGCTGCTACCTTGATCCATTTCCACACCATGAGGGATTTTATTCAGATTTTTATTATGCAATGGGTCTCCTCACCCATTTATTCATCTCTTAAGTGAGATTAGCAAAATTTAATATTCCAATTTGCTGCATGCAAATTTTGGAATATTACAGTCCTCCCCTCCCAAATGTTGCTTGTCCTCAAGAAACTGCAAGGATAGAACTGAAGAGTTGCCTCCAAGGCATGGAGACTGAAATGTGTTGGGAAAACACCTTTCCCCAAGTGGATCCTCCATCCCCAAGCAATCATCCATACAAAATGAGTCACCTCCCACCATGGCAACTCCAGGAAATTTTCCTCCACCTTGAGCTCCTGCAAAGTAGGTGGGCTGAAAATATGCACATGGTAGATAAGATAACATACCCCACGCTGTCTTCCTCTCCACTTATGATAAGTGTAGAGTATATGTTGATCTTGGGCTACAACACCATTTCCCTCAAGTGGCAAGATGAAGACTAGATCTCCAAAAATCTCCTCTCCAACGCTGTGAATCAAGCTGGCCCAAATCATCCCATATGTGATGGATAGGAAATCATCACCATATGGCATCCCATCAATCACATGGCCCACCTCAAAAATAAACAAGTGTTGGATTGTGGTGGCCATATATCCTCCCATGTTCCCATTAGAACATGCAATGCAGAAAATGTGTGAATCCTCTTCCCAAAAGGACACATCCATCCCATGTGTCTCTCTCCCCATCATGCTCTCAATAGAGATAAGAACAATATCAACAAAAGAGATCATGATCAACATCAATATGAGGGAAATATTGAGTGTTTCATGTGGTGCAAGGAAGTACCAACAGTTTCCCATGTAGTTACAACGTAGTTTCCCAAACTGTTGCTTCAGAAAATAGTATGGCAAGTTGTTTTTTAATACATGGATAGTTATGTATGTCATCAAGTCTACTGATGAATAGTAACTGGTTAGGTACAATAGCTGATCATACATGTAAGCAAAACATACTTTCCCAAGGTCATATAAGATATGGTTGTCTCCATCATATAGATTGGCCCAAAATTGACCATGAAGCCAAATGAAAAGCTTGCTCTCTTGTGGAGCAATGCACTGCATAGAAATGGTAAGAGTATGCAAATATTGTACTAGACAATCAATAAATGCAAAAGAAAATTTCTCACCCCCTCCTTGTTTACCAAGTGCATCAAATGTGAAGCGATCCTGGGGACACTCCATCAACAGGTCCAACCCCAAAGGTGACAGCGTTGTTGGCCCATGCAAATAGGCTCTTGCCATCTCATAACTCCATTCTTTGACATGTACAATGTCAAAAGCATCTCTCATAATGCTGCTACACATAAGAATATCCTCCCAAGGTGGAAGCACCTCTTGAACATCTAAGGCCAAGGAGTAGCCCCTTTGCACCATGATAGTGCCACCTCCTACTCCTGCAACATCATGCAAAGTGTGAGAGAAAATATACCCTTTCTCTCCCAAGAATAACCCAAGCAACAAAAGTTTTTGCTGCCTCCTCATACCTCCATCATACAAATCATGTAGTGAAAACATGGTGAATAATGTCATATCAACACAATCCATCCATACTCTTTGCTTCTCCATGATGCAAGTATCCTGCCACATACCCTTAGAAAGAGGATGATGACCAAACTCTTTCAAGAGCAACCAACGCAGCCAAGCCTCCTACTGCCCAGTATCATAGATTTTCAAGTAGCTTTCCAGCTTCTTGCTCATCATCCACACCCATCCATCCACATGTGGGTGCCTTCCATCAGGTTCTTCCTTAGCACTCTCCCAAGGAAAACTATCATTCTCCCAAATCAGATTTCTGCTCTTGCATTTCATGGGATGTTGAAATGCAACTCCTTGGAGATCTTCTAGAGAATACCTCTCATCAGTGTCCCTCTTGAATCCACAAATATCCAAGTGTGATGGGGGAAACACCTCCTCAAACTGTTGAAGAACCTTGCACTCCAGGATGTGTTGAAGTGCACCTTCAATGATATCTCTCTATGAGACCTTCTCTTCATCAATGGCCTTACAAAACCAATAAGGTTCTGGATCTGCTGCAGGTAGAAATTTCTCTTTGAGCTGGGGAGTGCTCATTGAGAAAGTGTCATCTAGAAAGGAGAAAGTGTTTCTCACTTCAAGATGTCTACCATCTATCTTTTCTTCCTCCATTTCTTCATAAATGAAGCTGCCATTTGAATGCTCCCATAAAGAATGGGTCCTTCTTTCTTCATCACTGCTCTTATACAACACAGTGTAACTTTGTTGCTCTAAATCAGCAGTATACAATAATGTAGATCCCTCTATAATATTTGCTGAAATGACAGGAGATGGAAACTTAAGCATACCTTGGTGAAATGTGGAAGCAAGAGTTCCTCCCTCAACTATGCTGGCTTCCTTCAATGCTGAATATGAAGGCTGCTCCTCCAAGGTTGTGACAGCGTTGGTACATGCTCCCTCAAGTGGTGGTGAGGGTTTCTCTTTTCCTGATCTTCCTTCCCCAAATATCCTGATCAATATTTCAGAGAACTCAACAAGAGTAGACACTCTTGCATGGCTCAAATGGCTGAACCACCAAGTGTTTGCTTCACCTTCAAGGTGCAACGCTGCAATTTCTACAGCCTCTCTCTCTACTACTGGATGTAGTAGGAATAAAGCCTCTAGTTTCATCACCCAAGCCCTTGCTGCACATGTGAGTGATCCATCAAAAGTGGACAATAGGAATCTATTGCCTCTCATCATTCCATGGCTGTAGAGCCTCCTTTCTTCTTCTAGCTAAATGTACCGTGGTAAAGCTAGAGTCTCCTGGAAGGCTCTAGGTTTAGCTTGGTTCTTAGCAAGGTATTCACTTAGAATTTCATATTCCAAGTGTCCTTTATGTCTCTTGTATTCCCCTATTTGAGAATAGGAAGTGCATGGCTCTTCCACTTCTCGAAACCCTCTAGGAGTTTCATTGCAACTCTTCATCTGCTTAACCTCCTTGGGGAGGTCCTTCTTGGATATGAAAAATGATGAGATCAAGCTCATCCTCTTCATCATTCTGATCTTGCTTCTTCTGATATCTGGAACTCACAGGCTGAGCCAGAGATCATGCTCTGATACCACTGTAATATCCCCAAATTGGGATTGTTAGCAGGGCATGCCTGAAAAATGCATTTTTCAAGAATTTATACTACAAAAAACAAGATTAGCCCTTGGATCTATTAGATCTAATAATATAAGATCCAAATCCAATAGGAAATCATAAACCAAGCAAACTAGGTGAGATAAACAATCCTCTCACACCTAGAATGGCCGGAAAATGCCCAATAATGGGACTACAACAATATGTAAACACAATGCTGGAGCTACATCAAGATATTCAATCATGAAATGTGTCAAGAAACACATTATCATCAGTTGGTGTCTCAACAGCAACTTTTACTTCCTTTTATGATCCAAAAGTTGGGGAAAAGCAACAAAATAAGCCCCAAAAACGTTATTCCCAGCTATTTGCGTAATAAAAGAGGAAAATAATGGTGGGATCCCTTAGAATATTTCATATGGGACTCACATACGAGATTTGAGCAAAAAAAAATAACTCTAGCTAAGTTAAACAGATCTCCCGGTCTCGATATGGCTCAAAAAGGCCCAAATCCCATGACTTAGCTTATGTAGAATTTAATGAGGCATTTATAGCGTGATTTTATGAGGGTTTATGATGAAATGTGATGGAAATAACATACATGGAGAGTATTACATCATATCATGAAGAAAAATGGAGGAAAAGCCTCTTTTACACATTATAGAAATGACTCGGCAAGGGTTTCATGAAGGTACAAGTGCAAAATGTCAGATCTGCAGATCTAGATCTAGAAAATGTAGTCTAACTGAAGCTATGAGTATATACAGCTGAAAAATATAGAAAATTAAGGAGAATCCTTCTTACAAAGTTTTCGGGAGAAGGGTTGGCCCTTTCCCTGAGAAACAAGCTCAAGATTAAGGGAATTAACCCTCACACTGCAACACTGCAAGAAAAGATGCAGTTCCTACAAAGGACTACGCTGTAGATGCTAGGAGTACTTTCTCAAAGTGCCAAGATGTGAAAATCTGCTCCGGAATGTTTCCTCATTGATTTCTTAAGAGAAAGAGAGCCTCCTCCTCTGAAAAAAAAGTGCCGGAAGTGGTGTTGTGACCCCTCACTGCAACACCCTGCAACACAACATTATTCTACTACAGAAATAATGTTGTAGCTAAAGGAGGATGCTTGGCCTCAAGCCTGGATGTGAGGCAAATCAATACAACTCCTTCAAGAGGCTTCTCAAGAAAGGAGAAGGATTCCTAAACAGGAAATCCTTGTGCTAAGTAGCACAACAATCTCAACTAAACAGTTGCAGAAAGCAAAATAGTCTTCTAGACCAAAATCAAATCATAAGCATAAACTTGTTATGGCTGCCTTGCCCTCCTTTTAAACATGTGTGAGCCTTCTTTCCTTGGGCCCCACTCATTAGGGTTTCCTTCACCAAGGAATATTCCTTCCACTTGCACTGCGATGTCTCTATGGATGATCTCCTCCTCTCATATCTGCGCTGTTGACTTGGTCAAACTTGACCTTGTCCACATGCATTTGTCCCTGTTCACACATGGGAGTGTAAAATCCAACTGCTACCTTGATCCCTTTCCACACCATGAGGGATTTTATTCTATTTTTATTATGCAATGGGTCTCCTTACCCATTTATTCAGCTCTTAAGTGAGATCAGAAAAATTTAACATTCCAATTTTCTGCATGCAAATTTTGGAATATTATAGATTTTGTTATCACTCAGAAGTTTTCCTTGGCTGTGGAAGGAAACTCATTGAGGAAACCTTCAAACAACTTTTGGATTGAAAGTTGGCCCTTCAATCTGGAGAGGGATTTATCCTTAACTATACTACTCAAGGTAACTTTAGCGACAATTCATTGAGCTCATTAGACATATTTGGTTTAACAAAAATAAATTCAGTTTGGAAAGAAATGAAAGGGGCGCAATTGGGCATGTACTCTTTGAAAAAATACAAATACTTGCTAAACAAAGATTACATGAACCGATATACACAAAGGAAATATGACTCATGATTTATTTGACATGTTATCATCAAGGTATGTAGAACATTATAGAAGATAACCATCAAAACATAACACTGATATTTATGTAGTGATATTTAAGTTGAAAAAACAATTAAAAATTCGAATAACATGAATTTGAGAAACTACACATGAATTCTAATCCATCCAACTTTATCCAAATACTGAAGACAAATGTTCAAAAGGTGTGACTAATGAGAAGTTTAAACACTATAGAAAACAGACAGGAAGTCATTCATACATGAATCTATGAAAATTGGATAAATAAGATTATTTATAGTGAAATATATTAATCTCAAAGTCTACAATAATACACAAGGTTTTTTCCAAAAAATTCCAATCTCTAAGCTGTTTTTTGGAATAACTTTATAGATAACTACTTACAAACCGAATTCATAATTCTGGGAGAATTTAATTACAAACTATTTTTAGAAAATATATCTTATATCTTATGCTATATCTAATGTGCATATACAAAATAATTGATAAGTTGTCTCTTGACTTCAAGATAAACTATTTGCAAAAAAAACTGGAGTTGTAAATGATAGATTGTTGAAGAAGAGGAATGAAAATAGGTAACTGAAATGTTGCCATAAAATTTGGGTATCCCCTATTTTGTGACTCAGAATCCTGCTCAAATATTATCACTATGCTCCAAATAACTTTAACAAAAAATATGTTTTTATCGTTGTCAAAATCTTGCAAAATATCTGGGTGCTGAAAAAATAATTGGCAATATATATCGAGAGGAATCTTGTAATGCGCTACCAAAATAGAGCAAAAGTAGCCTTGACAAAATAATTATTAGTGTTCAATGAAAAAAACTAGTGTTGACAAAATAATTGTTAGCGCTATGTGTAAAAATTGTCAAAATGATCACTTACAAAATAACTCGAAACATGTTTCAAAAAATATAATTTGATTTGCTATGGTGCCCTCAGTGAATTTTCCACCTCATTTGTTTGATTTTTTTTCACCTTCTTAGTCTTATTTTCCTTGGCCTTGGATCCCTTTCCTTATTTATCATCATATCCTTTAATGGAGAAGCATCTAAATCAATAACCTGGTTTAATAGGGCATGATCTTGCTCCGGTTTATGGGTTAGTATGGGACTTTCGAATCCCATAGATTTCATCCAAGATTGGTTCCTTTTCTCTTTTCTTCTACACTGTGTCAAATTTACCCTCCCTTGTTTCACTAGGTCCTTCCTCTGCAACCTCAACTAGTTCATTTGTAGGAATTTACTTCAAACAGGCTGTATTTTTAGATTGCTCTGGTTCCTGGGGAGGCGATAGGGTTCTCTCTCTCATATATTTTTTTCCCTTTCTAGTATAATTTTTTTTTAATGTAGGTAGAGGATCAGGGGTTTCAGGAGGAAACACACTACCCTTACTTTTAGTTTGAATGGAGGAGGATTCCCTTGAGGCTTTAACAGTTTTCAAAACACCCTTTTGTCTCCTTCGCTTGTTAGTTTTAGGCTTAGGGTTTACTGTCTCAATGAAACCTCCCCAAAGTAAAAAATGTTCCCAATTTCTATTTATCCTCTTTAATTGAACAACAACCAACAATTTAATAAAATATTTATGAAAATAGAGGATTTTTTCCTGACTCGAACCTTAACAGACATTTTCTACAAGCTCATCAATAAGAAATAAGGCATATTCATACGCGCTTTCCCAGAAATGTGTGCTAGAAATTTATGGCTACAACCATACAAAAAAATGTCCCTCAAGAAAGTTAAGAAGGATAATAAATTATTGCCAAAGTACTGTGGTCCTTACAAGGTGTTGCAAAAGATTGGTACTATGGTATACAAATTGGAGCTTCCTGCTTCTTCCCGAGTGCACCTAGTTTTCCATGTTTCATGCTTAAAGAAGGTTATAGGTGACAAACTTCTAGTTCAAACAATATTTCCAGAACTTGATGTGGAAGGAAAAATCATATTAGAACTTTAAGCTGTCTCGAAAACAAGAACTCGACAGCTACAAAATCGATCAATTTCAGAGTATCTCATAAAGTGGAAGAACTTACCCACTGAAGATTCCACATGGGAGGATGAAATTTTTATACAAAAGCATCCATAACTACTCAAGCATTGAGGACAACACTTTTTGGAAGGAGAGGGGCATGTTAGGTCCCTATATTACTAGTGTAGTCCCTTATTGTTGTTAATATATAGCCCCCTTATTGTTATTGCTGTATCCCTGTAGTCCCCATATTGTTATTATTGTGCCCCATAAAAGCTCACTATTGTTATTGTTGTGCCCTTAACATTATTATTGTTAGGTAGCCTAGGATTATATTGTGACCCCATGGACTCCTATATATATAAAGGAGATTTTTTCATTTGTATCATCCAAGAATTTTTCATTTATGTAATGTAAAGGAGGTTTCCCCCTCGAAGTGGATGATTTCTAAGGCATTGATCTCTCTTTTCTTCTATTTTGGGAGTTAGTTTCATAAAAATAATCAAGAATGAAAAGAAAGCATGAAGTCTAAACTAATAAACCTTAATGTTTGGTATCTAATACATAATGGCAACACCAAAATTCCTCCATCAGATGAGGAAGTGCAAAATAAAAGTAAGGAATTGAGTAACATCACTAATAACATAAATCATTAAACATTAAATAGAGTTATGCATTATACAACTGCAAATCAAGTGTGGGATAAGCTAAAAGAAATCCATGAAGAAAACCCAAAGGAAGGTTTCTCATAAGGAGAACTACCAGGTAATCCTATCTCTAACAATGTGCCAAAAAATGAACATGATGACAAAACAACCTTCGTTATGTCAGATGGAGTTACTGATTCACAAGAAGACATGTTAGAAGAAATTTTTGACGATAGAAAAAAACTTTATCTTGCTTTGAAAAATATTGTTAATCTTAAAGAAAAGTTGCAAGCATATGATAGTAAGGACCATATTAAATATGTAAATGTTGTTGTGGAAACTAAAAAATATTGTGAAGATCTTGAAATTGAGATCGTTTCTCTGAGAGTAGATCTTGAAAAATCAGTTAAGAAGAATGAAGAACTACTTCAAGAATTTGAAGAAAAATAAAATGGGTTGAAGGAAGAGATTCTCAAATTAAAGGAGCAAGTGGAGGAAGGAAGAAATGTTGAAGAACATATGAAGAAGTGATATCTAAAAAAGGAAAATAAATATCAAAGAATGGAGGTCGAGGTTAACATTTTAAAAGGTAAATTGGAAGAAAAAGATAAACATTTGAGATTTCAAGATAGTACTAAGATTTTGGAAAATATTCTTAGTAGTCAAAGGTTTCCCGCCATTAAATATGGTCTTGGGTTTCATGAAATTGTTGAAGGAGAATCCAGTTTACAAGATAGTGCAAGGAATCTAAAGGGTAACAATGAAAAACCTGAAATTCTCAACAAAGAGATAAGAAGTCAACCTGATCAACAACCAAGGAAAGTGAATATTCAAAGAAAACTATTTACTCCTAATTATAGAAATGTTAATCGATTATCTTTTGTGATCAATAATGTTGAATGCTTTGTATGTCATAATTATGGACATGTTGCAGCAAATTGTTTCAATCAAGGAATCATCTAACAAGAAGTACATTAGCTCCCAGGTACTTAGGTTTCTTGAAGGGATATTGTTTTACTTGCAACATATTTGGTCAAAAATCTATTGATTGTGATATAATGAATATGAAATAGAGATATTATGGTTCTTCTACTCATTTTTTTGTCATAAAAGATGTTATGCTTGTAAAAAATTTGGACATTTAGCAAAATAATGAAGGTACAAATCAATGAATCACCACTGACAACATGGAAGGAAATCAAATAATGTAAAAATTCCTAAGAAATATGGATCGACCAATATTTCTCATAATAAGCATAAAGAAGAAGAACATATAAGGTGTGGTCTTTCTCTCTGCTAGTTTAGAAATTAAGATGAATGGTACATTGATAATGTATGCTCTCATCACATGATTGGATATAAGAATAAGATGGAGTCTCTCAGGGAAAACCAATATGGTAAAGTTTTTTCTTTCAAATAATGCTCTAGCAAAAATTTTGGGAAAAGTTAAAGCCAAAAATAATAAATATATAAGAGAATCTAAAATGTTATTAGTGCAAGGGCTAAAGAAGAATATTCTAAGTGTAGGTCAAATGGCGGATAAACTAAATGTAATTGTGTTTAAATCAACGAAATGAAAATTTATAGATGAATAATATGGAAAGGTCATAGCAAGAGGCTATAGAAATCCAAAAAAATTATACGTGTTTAAGGATCTAAATACTTGAAGAGATGAGGAGGATTCAAACTTAGAATAGAATACAATGGTCTATTCTGTAGTACATTGATCTTAAAAATTAATTCTCTTAGTGACTGTAAAAGTGATGTGAGGTACATGACCTCATGAGAGCAGAAGATGATTATCAGGTCCTTAGGATCAATGATGTATAATCTTCGGGGTTATCTTGATGATGATTCCCATGGTTTTTTTATATTCATATTTCTTATATTACTGACAGTACATCCGATGTAGTAACAATGAACATGTACAAACAGTGCAGGCTCAAGGGGAGCTGTGGCTATGAAAAATTAAACATTTTAATTTTTATACGCAGATACTATGAAGGAGAGTCACGTATATGCACGAGTTATGATCTAAACAGTCACGTATGTTTCTCATTAATGAAGAAATGCTGGGATGAACTCAGGAATTTTTTTTGATATGCTTCAGACAATTATTATTTGGATTTCTTGTTTTGATGTTGATAGTTACAGTCTTTGGTTTCTAATTAGAAGTGGTATTGTATTATGATGGTTTATGAGTTGCTGCAAGATGGCATTGATGCTTTGATGAAATGATTGATGAAGATGATTTGATGACCTAAATATTGAGGGTTGAGGCGGTTTCGTCTTGGGATACCCTTGGTGCTGATATTGAGGGAGGAGGTGTTTTAGTCTCTGGATTCCCTTGTTGCTTAAAGAGAAGGCACTGGGTGCTTCTTGGGTTTGGAAATTGATTCAATGTGTGTACAAAAATGATAAACAACAAAGGAAGTAGCAAAGAACCATTTGAAAGATAAGTATCAATATTTTATTTCAATTTTAATTATGCATGTGATCTATGATTCTGATTATGATGGTTTCATTTGAGCTAACCAGATGTGATATGTTTATACAAGATGGTTTGGTTAAAGAGTTAGTTTGACTTGTTGTGACAGGAAGTAAACAAAATTTCAATTGTACCTTATTGACAATCCACCAATGAGGTATGGTTTGAATTTATTTGAATTCCTTTTTAGTATAATGGAAATTATGTGCTTTCTACAAGAAAGCATGAAAGTTCCCGGTTTTGGGGTGGTTGAAACTGACTGAAAGGATTAGTAGCGGCAATGGGAATTGAAACAAGAAGCTTTATGTTGGTAAAGAATTCAGGAATAGATCCATTGTGGGAAATTGGTACCCAAAAGTGTCCATTGATTTCCTTGAGCATGATATGACCAATATGATGGTTTTGAGGCAGGAATATGCCTTTTTTTTTAGGCAGGGATATGCCTTGGTTTTGAGGTAGGGATATGCCTTGGTTTTTAGACCTTCGGGTGCAAGGAATCCTTGCTAAGGGATGGATCGCCTAAGATAGAGGATGTCGGGAAACTTGGGAGGTGAGTGACTGCACGGAAGGGGGTGACCAGATTTCCTGAGGGACTGTGTAGCAGAGAAGGGAAGGTCGAGTAATGTATTTGTTTTGGTCATTAGCATTTCCAAATGGAATCAAATGAACATTGGGAGTGTGCCCTGGAAAAATGAGTCGGTAACTGTTCACTGAGAGGACATCAACACGAGATTATAACGTTGGACATTGGATGTGGGTTTGACTTTAGCAGTGGATTATGGATTTCCTGGGAAGGAGGTGAGTCTTGGTACTACTTTTTAGGGTGAGGTATGAGCCTCTAGACTCCCTTGTTGCAGATGCAGGCATCATATCCTTTCATTTGTTGGTTGATAAAATGTGCATATGTGTATATTATTGTAAATACCTAATGAAGATAGATTTATAAATTTCCATAGACAGTATGATTATTTTCTGGTTGAAGCAATTGTGCATAAGTATATGTGGTTGTTATTGTAGATTTTGTAATGAGTTGTGTTATAAAGTTCTAGTACACAATATTATTTTCATGTTTTTAGCAGGTTGTTCATTGTAAATACTGTAATGAGATAAGTTATAAATATCCATAGGCAATATGTTTTATTTTCAGCATTTTTACTGAGGTATAGGTGAATTTTAACACTGAGGATGGTGTTCCCCAAGGGGGAGGGTTCTGTAACATACCTGGGTTAAAATTTCATGTAATAAAGGTTAATAAAGGAAAAAACAAGACCACGGGAAAGGGAAACTTATTCCAAGTTGAATGTTGGTGAACACATCATAGTGGGTGTTCATTTCGGTTATTTATGGCTAAGGGGAAATCAACAAAGGAAATGGAAAATGAATTGAAAAGGTAAAGAGGCATTAATTGACATTTTATTTATGAAAATAAAGGAAATTAGGAGAAAATGAAGGTGAAAGGTCACAGGTTGCATGTGAGGTAGAAATTGAAGTAAAATAATGGAAAATTGAAAAAATTAGAGGCATTAATGTTAAAAATGATGCTTGGGATTAATTCACAACCTTTTGTTAGTTCATTTTGAGAATTACACTTAGAGATGAGAAGAGAACCAAGAGGAGAAAGAGACCAAGCAAGCAAAGGAAGGAAAAGAAAGGAAAGAAAGGAAAAGGAAAGGAAATGAAAGTAAAGATCAACCAAGGAAGAGCAAGATCAAACAATTTCAACAGGAATACTTGTAGGTAATAGATTGCATGTATGATTTCCTAGCTGCTTTTGACATGCATGGTATGTGCATGTTGGTATTTGGTTATTTTGTTTTCAGTGGCATGGTTTTTTTGGGTTTTGGCAATGGTTTTCATCCTTCTCTTGCCTTTTTATAGATATCCATGGTGTGATGGGATTGTTCTCAGTTTCGAGCTTTGGAATTTTTGGATGGTTTCAGAATCTGGAGTGGAGCTAGTCTCAGGAACATTCCCAAAGGTCTAGGAATCCCTTAACTGGTTTTGGCGGGATACACGATAAAGCCTGAGGGTGGTGATGGAAAATTCCTCAAGGATATTGATGAGATCTGGAGGCATTCCAATATTTATTTGGTTTTGTGATCTCAGTGCCAGTTTAGGTGAGATCATGGTTTGGTGAGGGTGGAGGTGGTTTAACCTCTAGATTACCTTGGCTGTTTTTAGCTTGTTTTATCCATGAGATCTCACATTCATGCTTGGAATATGGCATGAGGGTGACTAGCTGAAAGAAATATTTGGTTGAACCATTCATATGGTTAGGTGGTACGTGGAAGTCCTGAATCTGGTTTTCTCTCGCCTGTGTTTAATGAAATTTAAGTTCACATTCTTTATACTTGTATTTATGTGGCTTTAATGGTTGTTATCCTATGGTTATTTTTGTGGTTATATGATGGTTATATGTTGGTTATAAGCATGGTTATGTGTTTGGTTCTAGTCATGGTTCATTTCATGTTTTTACTTGTAGCTGAAAGAATAATGGATGCAAGACCTAATTAATGTTAAGACAACTAATGGGAGAGGGTGGTGATCCTTCTTGATAAGTTTCATATGAATTTCTAGCCCCTTATGCTCAGAATTGTATTCATGACTTGTAGATTGTATTGTTTCCAAGTGTTTGACAAAATTTCAGTCCCAGTTGGGGATGGTCAGATCTAATCCCGGTGTCAGTTTTTTGTTTACAAGAATTTCCATTGTATAATTTATGAATTCTGAAAGTTACAGGGATTTCTAGATAGTAGTGTAGCCCCAACCCTGGAATCTACCCTTAAAATCCACAGTTGTTGGCATAACATTGAGTAAAAAATTCCACATTCGCACTGATGCAGGCTTGTGGGAGTGACTAGGGGTTTCCAGTTGCACTGATGCATTGGAAAGTGAGCAACTGAGGGTAAAACTCATGGAAAATTTAGGTTGGCTCACGAGATGGACACCTGTATGGGTTGGGCTACTCTTGGAGGGTTTTGTGGCACCTGAGGGAAGTTAGTAAGGTTTTTTTTTCAACTCCATTTCTTTAAGATCACCAAGGAGGTTAAGTATGGTCATAACTTCCCCTCATCTCATGTTTACCCTGCGTAAGTTGGTGAAAGTGGGTATATGTGAGGGGAGGTGTATGTTACAAGTTTAAAATGTTCATATTCAACAGATTATATCTACAATTCTCATCTATAAAAAGGAAGAAAGAAGTCTTCATTCAACATTGGTTAGCCCTTTTCCCTTGATGTCAAAGGGGGAGAGAAGCTTGGTGTTTGGAGAAGAATATTGATTGGAGATAAGCTTGGTGACTTCGGAGAGAAGCTTGGTGTTTGGAAAAGAATGCTTGGAGAGAAGTGTGGTGACTTGGGAGAGAAGCTTGGTATGTTTACAAATGTATTTGTAGGTATTTACAGATGGTGGTGACCAAACACCAAAGTGGTTGCCATCAATTCCAAAGGGGGAGATTGTTGGAATTATGGCTAACGTGTTATCCTTGATGGAAACCTACTTGATAAATATGTCAACATGATGGTTATGAAAATGCTATGGGTGATATGGAGCAAGTAATATCAGTTCAAAGACAAATGAATGATAAAGAGAAAGTGTGAGAAAGTATACATAGGTTTTTTGAAGAGCGTACATACGCAGGTATGGTGAAGAAAAGTTGCGTACAGTTTCTGCACCATGGTATTATCAATACCAGGGTTATGTACCATGGTATTGGCCCATAGTAATGAGCACGACAATGAATATTTTATCCCATCAAAGAATACCATCGACATTACTAATGGATTGGTCGAAGGTATTGGCTAAGGGTTATGCTATATAAGGAGATTGAGATCAAGTGTTAGGGTGTGCATGTGATGGATTATTTATGAATGACTTGATATGAAATAGATGTGCACCAAGGAGCATGGAGGTGGACCAAACATGATAGATCTGAAATGAATACATATTGGATAATTTTTTTATTATTTGATATATCTGTGATGATGGTATTATGATGTGTTTCTTTACAATGTGTATGTCGAGATTTGGGTTTGACAGATGATGTGTTGTGCAGTTAAGGTATGACTTAGTTATTACAAATATGTATGCTAGTTTTCCATTGATAAGTCACATATATATGTGGATATGCTTCTGGGTAGTCACGTATACATTCTACAAAAGTTAAAAATCTATACTTGGGTGTCGTTAGTGTCAGTATATACAGCCTGTCACCAGTGATCAAATGGGCTCTTATCATGTCTTGTTAGGGTATCATAGTCAAATTTTTGTCAATTAATTAGGTCTTCAAGTAAAAATTTCATGACTGGGTAGTATGTATAGGACTATTTCCACTCCTTTCAAAAATTTCACATACCCATCCTTGTCATCACTCAGCTGAGTGTACCATAATTCAAAGGTCATCATTATCACTTCAGTCATCATTATCATGATTTCATTCAGTTCAATGTCTCCATTAGGTCATTAGGGTTTCAAGGTCACAAAATTTGTCATTCCATGGATAAAATATGGCATTTGAGGAGTGGTAATAGGCAATTTTGTTCAATAAAGTTTGATTTCAAATGTAATTCATGTTTCAATACGTAATAAGTTCATTATGTTCCTAAAGCTGCAAAGAAAGTTTCAAAGCTACAAGTTTACAAAGCAAAGTGAAAAGGACATATAGTGGGCTATCCCACTACCTTGAAGAAAAGTGACCACTACGCGCTATAAAAGGCCAATTCAATCTCATATGTTCATTCAAATCATTGAAGAATAGCTCTCATCCATCACTAAGTGCAAATTCAACAATTTCAAGTCAAAAACACTCCAAATTTGGTGCCAAAAGTAGCCATGCTGCACTTTCTGCCCTCCATGCTACACTTTCTTCCTCATGCTGTATTTTCTCACCTGGAGGCATAAAACAAGTTATGAAGGCTTATGAATGATATAATAGTGTCAAGCATCAATGGACAAGTAAGTTGCAACTAATTCAACCCCTCCTTGCAATTCAATTTCATTAATTTAGTGTGAAAACCCTCCATTGGCCTGTACATTGTGTTTTAGTGGCTGGCCCATCTTTTCACAGTTTTCAAGGTAAATTCACTCCCCCCTAGACTTTTTTACCTCCCACATCATTCCTGCAGTCAATCGGAGAAGTAAGCTTCCATAAGTGTATGACTGCAGTAGGGTCTGAATTCCCTACGTTTCTGATCGGTCCTCCTTCTTTTTCCAAATTTGCTTGAGCTTTCCAACAGTGTGCTGAAAATTGTCCACTTTCCCAAATCTGTTCATCCTGCATTCTTTTTCTACATGTCCATACTTGTTACAAGCATAACATCTCATGTGGCCAGAGAAATAAACATAAGAATCATAATGAGTATTTCTAATCTTCCTCCTTTTACAATCAGCTGCTTTATGTCCATACTTGTTACATGAGAAACAATATCCCTTGAAGCTACCAGAGTACCTTTCTGAATAGAATCTGTTTGTTTGTGGCTGAATTGTTCTGCTTCTGCAATTTGTTGCAACATGCCCATAGTTATGACATTTAAAACATTCAACGTTCTTGAATGAATTCTTTTGAGAATTCATGATTGTTGGTTGATCTTTTGACTCTTTCAACACTTCAGATTTTGCATTGATGTCCTTTGATTCTTTAGCACCTCCTTGTGAGCTAGATTCTCCTTTAACAGTTTCATGGAAACCAAGACCAAGTTTGATAGCAGGAGACCTTTGATTACTCAGTATATTGTCCAAAATATTAGTACTATCATGAAACCTCAAAATTTTAATCTTTTCTTCTAATTTACCTTTGAGAATGTTTACCTCAACCTCCAAGGCTTGACATTGCTTTGTCATGCTTTCTTCTTTCCTTCTTCCATCTTCTACTTGATCCTTCAGATTTAGGATCTCTTCTTTCAACCAATCTTCGTTTTCTTCACATGTTTGTTGTAGCTCTTCATTCTTCCTTTTTGATTTTTCAAGATCTTCTTTGAGAGAGATGATTTCTGCTTCAAGGCCTTCCTTTTCAAAAGTTTGTAGAGGTTCCTCACTCTTCTTACTTGATGCTTCAAGATCTTCTTGCAGAGAGATGATTTCTGCTTCAAGTTTTTCACCTTGATTGGTTGCATAAGCGTACAACCCTTGATACTTGTTTATCTGACCATTTAGTGTTTCTATCTTTTCATTCATCCTAGAGATCACATCTTTGTAGATAGATTCCTTCCTTTCAAATTGATGCCAATCATTACTTTCATCATTTGCTTCTAGATTTTCACTCCTTTTAGATGATTTCTGCTGATCTTCAACTTCAATCTTGACAGCTTCTTCTAGATCCATACTGTTACCTTCACTATCTTTGCCTTTGTTTGCACAAGGACCCAAATCACTATCTGATTCATCTTCTTCGATTTCTGCTATACCTGTTTTCTGAGCTATCTTCTTGTTTCGAGTAGCCTTCTTCTTTTTCTTCTTTGCCATGAGCACTTGTAGAGCTTCGTCAGAATCTGTTTCATCTTCTTCAATTTTTGCTATACATGATTTCTGAGGTATCTCCTTTCCTCGAGTAATCTTCTTCTTTTGCTTCTTTGCCATGAGCACTTGTAGAGCTTGGTCAGAATCTTCTTCATCTTCACTGGACACTTCATCATCATCTTCATTTGCATAATAACTCTTCCTCTTTTCAAATTTTTTCCCTTTACCATGTTTTTCTCTATAAGGACATTTAGCAGCATAGTGACCAGCTTTTCCACACTCAAAACATTTGAAGGGAAGCTTACCTTTGAATCTTCCAGTACCTAGTTGGAGCTTTCTCACGAAATTCGCTTCTTCTTCATCGGATATATAGCTGGATTCTTTGACAAATTCCTTTTCTTTTCCTCTTGTAGATGCCTTAAAAGCAACTTCTCTTATTTGAGAAGGACCTCCTTGTCTCATTTCAAAAGCAGTCAGAGTACCATGTAATTGAACAATAGTAAGAGTTTGCAGATCTTGCCTTTCTTCAATAGTTGAAACTTTAGAGTCAAATTTTGAAGTCAAAGATCTTAAGACCTTTTCCACCAGAGTAGTATCAGTTATGGTTTCACCCAAATTTCTCATCCAATTTACAATATCATCTAGACGAAGAAAGAAACTGGCAACACTTTCATCACTATGCATCTTCAAATTTTCATATTCAATTCTAAGAGTTTTGAGTTTTGCACTTTTTACCTTTGTGTCTCCTTCATAGCTTAGAATGATTTTGTCCCATATTTCTTTTGCTGAATGTAGCTGCATTACTTTAGAAAATTCTGATTCAGACATGCTTCCTAACAAGACATTCACTGCTTTGGCATTGATTTCATACTTCTTCCTTTCTGCTGCATCAGTAGGAATACTTGCTAGGTATTGATAACCTTCTTCCACGATTGCCCATACATCTGCACCAAGACTTTGCAGATATGATTTTGTTCGTACCTTCCAGAATATCAGATTGCTTCCATTGAATAGAGGTGGCTTTATAGACATTACTCCTTCTTGACTTCCCATTGCGACGGATCTCCTTTAAGCGATCAAGCTTCTGCACAAGGACCTGGCTCCGATACCAATTGTTGGGAAAAATACTGAGAGGGGGGGGTGAATCAGTATTTACTGCATATTCAAAACTTTTTACTTTTTCATTCCTTAAAACCCATACGCTACTTTGATGAAGCCAAGTAGCGTATACACGTGGATATCCTTCATAAAACTCGCGTATACACAGAGATCTAATTATGCCATTAGTTCTTCACTTATATCATTCCATCATTCATTCATTAGATGTTCTATAAATAGTAAACATGTGCAGTAAGAACAGAATAAACCATCACACAAAGCATCACATATGAACACCAGGATTTTTAGGTGGAAACCCAAGTCGGGAGAAAACCACCGCTGCAGTTGCTCAGCCTTCAATATTTTGTTATAGAGAAAACATCTTACAACATGTATGTTTGGTACGGACTTGACCGACACGCGGGCACCCTGGCGGCTGCGGTTGCCCGACCTGCGGAAGAGGGGCTACGACCACCGGCTGGTTACACCGACCTCTCCTCGGAAGGGCTCGACCCCGATCTCGTTTGCCGACCTCACACGGAAGAGGCTACGACCCCCCGATCTCGTTTACCCGACTTCACGGAAGGCTGCAACCCGGCCCGAAGGCTCCCCAGCCCTCAGCACCTCTATGGACCACGTTTCATCAATTTTCACACTGGATCCAACAACTTCAATAGAACACAACTTGCGGGCCACGTTTCATCATATTTTCAGACTGGACCCTCTCCATGCTGCCCAAGGTACGGGTCAGCAACGGGCGACGATACATATAACTCGCGACGGATATGGGAAACCCCAGCCGAGCCGGATGGATATTTCGCACGCACCGCCCGGCTAGCTAGTTTGCATACGCGCTTTCTCTTCGCTGAAGCCGCGTGTATACGCGCTTCCTCCGCGGCGAAGTAGCGTATAGATCTTCAATCATTACGTGCATACTTAGGATCGAGATATTCGATTCGATTCAACCTTTAACTCAGACAGATATTCGCCTCATCACAGATCTAATCATTCCATAAGAAGATCTAGCAAATACAAGTACATTTCAGATCTAGATCCCTTTCTTCATCATTGGTGCATCATACGCTCAGATCTATCATTCAACTGTAACCCTTTCCATTCAGATCTACTTCAGAGAGAAGTATTCATTCAAGCTCAAACATCTTGCACCCACACTCCTTATCTTCACAAATGAATTTCTTCTCCTTATATAGGTTTATCCTTTTTCAATACCACGGGCCAAAGCAATACCATGAGCCTTCAATACCACGGGCTAAAGCAATACCATGAGCCTTCAATACCACGGGCCAAAGCAATACCATGAGTCTTCAATACCACGGGCCAAAGCAATACCATGAGTCATAACAATACCATGAGCCTTCAATACCACGGGCCCCTGTTTTTGCACTTTATGAGCACTTTTGCCCATACGCGACTTGGAACGTTTATTCCCGCGTGCATACGCGACTTACCTTAGGAAAATCCGCGTATTCCTAGAGACATACTCTTTTCATCAAGATTTAGCACATGCTGAATTCCTTTCTTCATTGCCTTCTGTACACACTGTAGATACATCATATTTTCTTCATCAAGAACATATTCTAGCAAGCACAACTTCATCAAGTAAGTTGCCATCATCTTTATCAAGTGGGTTGCCTTTCAGGGACAACACTCAACATCATAATATCAACAAGCATCATATCACATCAGATTTACATCATTTACCAAGTCCATCAAGTCAAGAATAACTTCATCGGGTGGATTTCCATCAAGGACAACACATGTCAACAGTCGCATGTCTTCATCTTCATTCAGTGGGTTGCCATCAAGGACAACACTCTGCATCATATTTCCAACACTCACACTCTAAACCATCCCCCACATCCTTCACATTCCATCATTTCCATTTCCCAAGTTATAAACCCTAAACCCTAGCCCAATTCTACAAATTTGTGCAGTTTTCCTAGCTAGGATTGTGTTAAAATTTCCTAGCTCATTTCCCTCACTCATTTCACTCCATTTCACTTCCTTTACCTCCATAAGACCCCGGCCCATCTCCTTAAATTTTCACACTATCATCTCCCTTCCCTAGCCCACTCATCCTATCCATTTTCTCCCTTCCCCTGTTTTGACATATTAGGGTTTTTCCCCTTGCAAACAACCAAATGGAGGAGAAGAAATATTATAACAAAGGAGGCCAAGTGATAAGACATGAGCCCTTAAAAACTCTTGAAATGATTTCAACACCACTGTCCAAGCACTGTTTTCAAGCAGTAGGGTGTCTTCCTTTTTTTCAACTAGTTGAGAAAATCAAATACAATGCCACATTGATCAAATTGTTTGCACTCAACTCAAAAGGGACAAAGTGAAAATTGCATGGGTTACTTTCACTATATCAACTGATATAGTAGCTAAGGCCACAAGGATGCCTAATCATGGTGGAAAATGGTTTAAGAACCAATATCTAGTACTTAAAAATTATCAACCCTATCTCAGAAGACATCATCAACAACACATGAAGAAGATTTTTCCTGTTGGACATCAAAGGATTGTACCCTTGTAGCTTGTACTTTCACTCTCATTTTCAGAAATCAAAGGACGCAGTTGCAGCTATTATCTAGGAATTCATGTGTAGTGAGTTTATGGTCATGTATATTCTCTGTTATAGTCTTTAATGAACAATATATAGCTCCTTTTTCATATCTTGTATCTTTAGCGGTTTTCCTTACAGTTCACAGGCATAATTCTCTTGAATTAACTCTATTTATATGAAAATGTCATTTTGTGTTTCATGCTTCTAGTTTAATGAATTCATGATTGAACATGCTCATTGAATCCCTTTACTCTTTAAAACTCACCACCATACCTAAAAAACTATAAAGACATCATAGATCCACTTCTACCTTGCTCCTTTATATCTTTGCAGCTATAAGACATTTGATCCCTAGACCTAGCTACTTGGTTTCATCCCTGATCCAACATCAAACCCTAAATTTCTCAAAACCTACCTGAAACTAGCATATCTAGCCTAATATATTTCATGTCACAATCAATCCTTGGCTGTTATCTCATTGAGAGAGCCCTCTCAACCTGGTAGGGCTAGCTACTAGGTCAAAGTGGTATGTGGTTACCTTTGCTGGTCTCCTTTTCAGCCTTCAGAGATCTCATGGAGTGCTAACAGGTGTCAAGCATGCAAAATCGTGTACATAGGCATATATGTTTTGTAAAAGGCATGTATATCTGCTAGGGTTTTGCAGTATGAACTGTTGATGATGTTTGATCAATTTTGTTATGTTTGTTGTTGTCTGTCAATGAAGTCTCTCTTATGATAATTTGTGTTTGACAGTACTGGTTGGGTTGAATTGTTTATGTAATGATATGTTGACTAGTGATGATGCTACTGTGTAGTGATCTATATTTGCACCAGTACAAGATTGTAGGATGTTTTCCTTTATAATAAAAGATGAAGACAAAGACGACAGTAGCGGTGGTTTTATCCCACATTGGGTTTCCACCTAAAAATATTGGTGTCCTCATGTGTTTTGTGTTTCTTACATGTGATGGTTTATTCTGCTCTTACTGCTCATGGTTAATTTTTAATTAATGTCTAATGAAGTAATGATGCACTGGTTCAAGTTGAACAAATGATGAAATGAAAAAAAAATAGTTAACTGGATATATGTTATTTTTCTTCAACACAATTGCGTACATATGTAGGTTTACTTAATGATAGTACCACACAGAAATATGAATAAGAAATTGAAATATTTAAGTGACTTTTAAAACACTGATTCACCCCCCTACCCCTCTTAGTATTTTTCCCAACAAATGGTTTCCATCACCACCATCTCTAACAACACTACTATATTTCTGCCTGAGGTTGATCCTTTGAGGTAGAGGTGCTCTTTAGTGAATGATGAGGAATGGAGCTAGCATTCATGATAAAGTGTCTATGTTTTTTATTCAACAAGTTAGTGCTAAAAAAGACACTAGAGTCTTCTTGAAAGGGATGTGAATTATCAAGCATGGTCTAATTATCTCCAACACCTTCAACATTTTTTTCTTGCAACGGAGTACCATATCCACTAGGATTAAGATGCAAAGAAAATATAAATCGAAGGTAAAATCCTTCTAAGAGAATTGTTGTTTCATGTGAAAATTCCACTTTTCCTCCATAAGGCCACGACCTTCTTGGGAGCACCTTCCAACATGAGGACTAAGAAACATCATTCTAGAATTCAATAGAAAGTATTTTTTCATAGGATAAAAGTGAAATTTATCCTTGTTTCTCCAAAGAGATGGAAACTAGTATTGGATGAGATCAATGTCAAAATTGGAGTGTTGCATCGTTGAAAGGCCTTAAAATAATTTACAATAGATGACAACATCACTATGTTTGAACTCATGAAAAAACTCTCTGATTGTTTGAAACTTCCTCACTGATAACAAATTACTATAGATATTACATGAGCCAAGTAAAATATGAACCCCTAATGCACAAAATAATGTAAAACATATAAAAAATATTTAGGAACATACTTTGTCGATTCGAGACCGAGAACTCAAGCAAACAACTAGGTAGTTTCTCTGTATGGATTGTAAGTGCATATACATCAATTATGTTGGTGTTCATCCACTCTTTGGTTGGGATCTTTAGAATTTATTTAAAAGCTCCATAGTGATTCACCAGAAAGGGATCAACTTCATCCACACTGAAATTCTATTCAACTTTTGGAAGCCTAAGCATTTTTTTATAAACGAAATGGGTATAGGTTTGTATTATTAAAAAAATATGGATTACAAGGCCATAACCTTTACATATTCCGATATTCCTTGTAGGTTTTATATTGAGCATAGACTCTCAATCCAAACCCTCAAGCAAGTTCCCCATGACACAAAAACTTAAGTCCCTTTCCAATAAATTATTTATTTTTTAATTTTTAATTTTTTTATTTAAATTTTTTTTGAAACCCCCAAAATACAAACAAATTTACATTCCATTTTTCACAATAATTTTATTTTGATCTAGTTTGACTTCTTGTTTTTATTGGTGAAAAACTTTTTCCTTTCTTCCCAACTTGAATCCAACCCGCATTTTCTCCTAATTCTGGTGGATCGTTCTTTGGGAGGTGCACGATAATATTCTTGAAATATTCCTCATCCACCTAATCTTCCCAAGGATATTCCTTTTCAATGATATTCCTTGTGTTTTTCAGAGGGGATCCATTTTTAACAAGGGTTTGTTTCTTTTCCACTAACACTACATCTGGGGAATCGTTACTGGAAATCAAAGGATCCATATCAGCAAGCAATTTTCCCTACTTAGATTATGTTGTTACAGATGCAATTTATTTGAATATATTTGTTTCCTTCTTGTCTTCTAGATCTTTCTTGTCCTGAATTTCTTCCTCTTTGAATATCATATAGTGATCACATTTTTCTCCTTCCCACCATTTGGGCCTTCGATTTTTTATTTTTTATTTTATTTTATTTTATTTTTTTTCTTTTTTCGGTATTTCCTATTCTGAGAATGTTTGGGCCATTTTTTAAACACATGTCTTGTTTCATAGCATGCTCTATACTGAAATGAAATGTTCTCATAGTCGATATTTTGAACCCAAACATACTTTGGAGCCATCAAATTAATATCCACGGGAAAATCCTTGTTGAATTCCATCTTCACATAAATGCAGGCATAAGCCTAACTTGTATAAAAAGAAATTGTTTCAAGACAATGAAGATAAAACTTTCCTAGCACATTCTCAATGGAGGAAAGTGATGTATGATTCCAAAAATGCGAGGGAAGGTTTGGAAGCCTTACCCAAATAGGGGCTGTGGATATTGAAGTCATTAACGAGTCAAAAGTGGGAGTCCAAGGCTGCATGAAGAGGCTATCACTCCCCCAAAACCACGACGCAACTTCATAAATGGCCTTCTTGTCTTGAATATTATAAAAAACAATAGTGAAGAAACCCTGAGCCATAGGGGAAATATTCAACTCATCTATTAAAAGGGTCTTCCAAGTCTGAGAGATCGATTTATGTAGATCGACCAGCCATAGCCAGTAGCCATCAAACCTAAAAACTGAGCCATTCTCCAAAAAATATTTTTCACAACAAAAAGCATCATCGTCCACAGGAACATTGAGGAAAGAAATTTCTTGTACCACCGGAAGACCATAATCAAATTTTAGCATAGATTTGTACGAAACCAATGAAGAGCTAGCTTGACTGACAATCATACTTGCAAAAGAAACATATTTTTTACCAAAACATAAGGATTCACCATTGAATGATCTACATAAAATCCATGCAAACAAAGCAAAGATTGAATGGCTAGATAAAAACCCTAGTCATCACAAAGGTTTCTAGAGCTCCTTCCATCTCTCTGTAACACAAGCATACCTATTTTTTTAATATTTTAAAATTTCAATGAATCATATTTTCCCATCCAAAACGAATATCTTTATCAACGATAACCTAAGAATTTTCTTAAATACACTTGGAGTAAGAGAAATATGGATCCTAGAATAATCGATGAGAAATATATGCGTTTTCTTGTTGTCAAATCTCTTTTTGTACCAGAAAATAAATTTTGAGAAAACAAAAACCTCGGGCATACACCCACCATGTGAAATTCTTAAATTCCAAGCCTTTTTGATTTTATGTTCTTCTATAGTGAGACTTGACTATCACCTATAGGTTGTCGACGACTGAAAATATGAGTGTTATCATCTAAGAGTGTTAAATGGCTCTCTAATTTTTTTTTCTCATGATTTATTTAGTATGTATGCTTGGTACTATGAACTCTTGTTAAGTGAGAGAACGAATCACAGATGGCTAATTTTAAAGGTTTAATGTATTAATTATATTCTCAATTCTAGCCACATAGATTCATGCGAAAGAGATGACTCATAAATACCAAGTATTGTCGTGATTTGGAAAGAATGAATTCTTAACGAGAAATGCACCATATTTAATACCAAAAAGAAATTGAATTGTGTGGTGGATGTGCTAACACTTATGATTAATGCGTCTCAATAGTATGAAGAATAGATAAATAAGAATGTAGGATGTGGGATGCAAGATATGAGAATATAATTTTGATGAGGAGTGACTCTTGCATTCGCATACAAAGTAAATATTATTTTTAAATCATATAAGTGTAAGTCCATGCAAGAGTAATTAGTGTGGGAGTGATAATGGATTATGGAAGGTGTTCGACCTACATATAAAAGAAATGGCTAAGTACGAAAACTTAAGAGTGAAATGTGGGATCATTTCATGCAGGAAAAATAGCAAGGAATTTTTTTTTTAATACATGTAAGGATTATTTATAAATTGTCATGGATATTTTATTAGACAAATTAAATATACTCAAATATATTAAAAAATATGAAATATATATTATAAGGGTTTATTTCTCCTTATATTTATGGATTTGTTAATTACTTTTTATTTTATATGCATGTAAATTATAACTATGCATAAAATAGAGATTAGCAAAATAAAATTCACAAATCACAAATTAACACAAGATATAATTTGGGAAACCCTTTCCAGAGAAACCCCAGTTGGAAGGTGAGGTCGCTCTTCTCTCTTTATCTAGATGGAAAATGGATGAAAGTGTAGAAATTATATAAATTATGTGTTATATGTCCAGGATTCTCCTGATCTCACACTATTTTAACTTCATGCAAAATACAAAATCTATTCCACCATTGATCATTTTCGGAAATTAAATCAAGATTGCAATGCACACATGAAACAATAAAAATTCACACACATTAACACAGTTGTTTAACGGGAAAGCTTGAAGCTGAAAACCCCAACTATCTGTATACAATATATGTCTTAGAGATCATGTAACAGTCCTCATACAAAGGCAGAATCATGTCAAGCTCTCAATACAATAAATGCCGCTACACATAATGGGGCCCAATCTTGCAAATCCGCACACCGTGTTGCCACTGCTAGCACACGCCTCTCTTAACGTAATCCTGTGAGAATAGCTGCGAATGAATTCGAATTGCCTTTCTTCTTTAGCAATCTCATTGGCATATCACCAAGGTGTTGGGATGCAAGGTCAACCTCACTATAGTCTGGCTTGATAAATTATCCTTGCTTACTATATCTCCACTGGTCTCCACTGAAACTGCCATGCACTGTAGTTAACTGATGTATTCTTCAGTTTATTAATGAGTTATTATTAAGTGAATTAATTAACTAATTAATTCACACCACTCTCACTAGTGTATCAATCGGTTAGACTAGATACAACTAGCTCAACTGAGTCTAACTGAGTTAAACTGAATACAACTCCACCAACTACTTCTATAACTCCACCAAACTCTGTCACATGAGTTCTAACTGAAGTCCTCATGCATTAGCTCCAGTAAACCCTCGGGAATAGCGTAATTCCTTCTGTCAGCTACTGTGCCACATCTGTGCACTTAACTGAAGTGCTCCAAGAGAATAAGATAATGTTTAGAGTCCAAATATTATTAAGAGCTAATAATATTCGACATATCTATTTTTAGACTGGCAATCTAAAAATAGATTCCACCCAATATGTCTAAAAATAGAAGTCCATCTATTTTTCCAGCTTGACCAACCATCCACAAATAGCATCCTGCAACTCATAGAATATGATCGACATGTCTAAAAATAGACATAGTCTAAAAATAGACTTTGCGCCAAAAATAGCCTGCGGGCCCACTTAGTGAAGGCGACTCTTTTCACTAAGCTCATCATCTTGTTGAATCTCAATAGAAAGTACAAAGAAGTGAGGCCTATGGGCCATGGGCTACTCTAGTACAATAAACCTCTCTATTTTCTCTCTCCCTATCCACTCTTGGCTGCTTTACGCATTTGTGGAACATGATGCACTCAAATAGAATGGAACCCCTATTCCTCCTAGTGGCACAATTATAACACGACCCAATAGCCTACTAGTGGTTAAGTTTGAATCCCTCAATTCTTAACTAGAGTTACAATATGGAATTTTCTAGCATCTTATTCATCATGATCACATGGTTATCCCCTTTCCCTTGAATAATGGGAGCTAACATGGCATCCTCTCAAATTATGGTGATCAAAACATGAAGGTAAACTTTTGAGCGGCACAACTTTTGCATACAAACTTCAATTCAGGTGATTATTATGTCATTGGAAAGGAATTTATATGTAAATTATCATGAAAATATGTTTCTCTTAAGTTCCTAAGTTTTACCCACAAAAAACACTGTTTTATTCTTTAAACTACTTCTGAAATATTGTAGACTCCAATTCTCCAAATTGGGTCCTATTGATGGTGATAGAAATTCGTTAACCAATGGGGTCTCCCCGATGTGAAGTACCAATTAGACCTCACACTATTTGGAGTAGGATCCCCATCTAGAGTATCGGCTTGGACACCATAACTTAAAGGTTTTCCTCAGCTACAATGAATAACATAAGAGAGTGTGCTCATAACCTTTGAGATTAGCAAGTAAGTTGACACTGTGAAACACCAATTGAAATATGTAAACAGATACTTTCACGAGAGGGAAATAATTGTGAGCCTCTAGAAGGAAAGTAATAGTACTATCCTAAGAGAGACACACAAGAGAAATGAAAGGCTAATTTTCTATCTAGTGAAACATTTCTAGACACAACAAACATTAAATCAAATACAACACACCTTCAACAAGATAAGCACCAAAGCCATCGAAATAGTTCAATTTCTTTAGTATAGATTAGAACAAAATATATGGCAAACATTAAAAGAACAATCTTACAACATTTATGACATACACATGAAAATGTGTTAGCTCAAATGAGTTTTTGATTATTAAGTGAAAGATCCAAGTACACAATTACAATGGCGAGCCACTAGCTCCAATAGCGGAACATTGAGTCACTTATTTCTTCTCCAAAGAATGATACTCTCTCATATGCTAAGCTAGAGAAGACAAGGCTAGCTATCCAAAGGCTATGCCTCCAAAATCCATTTGCTTGAGTTATGAGAGTTTATTTATAACAAGAGGAATGAAATTTCATATCCCCATGACTCTTGAGCTTCCCTCATGACTCTTACACTTCTAATGTGACCTTTGGACTTCTATATGAATTTTGGAATTTTCCTAAAGACTCTTTTTTCAATATATGCCTATGTGACTTTTCATATTCCACATATGATTCTTGGACTTATACACATTACATTTTGTCCTTTCCTCTTGATAATTACATCATTACATCCACAAATGATGTGGCAAGACATGGACACACATAACATTGTGATGGCACTAATACAAATCACAACTTGAAAATGAGGATATGAACTCCACGATGAAGTGGCAATGCCAAGTTGTTTCTCTTTTTGATTTGTCGTCAATCATCATGAGAGGTATGTTCAGTAATTCATCTTTGTGAAAGATCTACTTTGTTCTTCATCTTCACCCCCCAAGGGGATGATTGGTATGGAGTTTTCATGTTGTCCTGATCTTTGGTTTCCTGTCATAAGCTGGTGTTCCTTCCATTTTCTTTCATAATGACATGTTCATGGTTTCAACTTCATAAGTGTATTTTAGCATAGTCTCCTTCTCCTCCTCTCTGCGCATCATCTTTTCATGTCAGGATATAGTACCTGCAAGTGAATTCCACTCATGACAAGATGACATTGGTCCATAAACATCCTATTCTAACTTTCTTCATGAAAATGTTGATTGCGATGGAACTGCGAGTTGGATTGAGAGGCAGACTTAGGGATTTTGTAGTGCACAGTTCTAGGGGGCCTAGGCAAGATGACTATGCAATTGAGAAGCTTAGTGAGGAAATATTGAGCCTTGAAGTTTCCTAATGCGCATTATAGGAGAAATATAGGCCTAGGGATTGCACAATTGTGTAGCTCAAGGAGGTAGGATGTCATCTTGAGGCTTTCCCTTGCGCAATGCACAGAAGGAGGCAAACTAGGAGGATGAACTGCACAGTTATGGAGGTCAAGGGGTCGGGGTTAAGCACTGAGACTGCATAATGCATAGTCCTTGGAGGAAATGCAAAGTTCCAGGAGGAGAGGGTTCAACTTGAGGCTTTCTACTGCGTAATGCACGGTTCCAGGAGGCAAGGGATCAACTTGAGGCTTGCTACTATGCAATGTGTAGTTTAGGGACATTGAGTGAGGTCAAGTTTTTCGGGCAAGGGATATTCCGTAATTTGGTTGTGGGATCAGTGAGGTAAAGATAGGACTGATATAGGACTTTAATATGATAAAACACTCAAAATAATTGATGACACAACATTAAACACTCAACACCTAGAAACAACATGATCCCCTTAATGCGACGGTGAAATAATACTCTCCTCTAAGTGTGACACTTAGGGTACACTTTGCGATGACAGTGATGAAACTTGTACGGCAATGCTCAAGACCTGGGGAATAAGTCTAATGGATTACTTTATTATGAATAGGACATAGTAGTGTAGGAGAATGGATCATAACTTCCCTTTAAGAATGCACAATTGACTCCCTTCGACTAGGTGTGACACTACTTTGTGATGATAGTGACAAAACTAGTACGAAATTGCATGAAAATTTGGGAAAATTAGAGAAATTTGTTTTAGCCACAACGACAAAAGGACCCGTAGGTAAAAGTGGTTTTGTGAGTTTATTGCTCCACTTTTTCCATTATGAAAGCATCAATATGGATGAAAAATAATATAATGATCCAATATGGATCACACCTCCCCATTTTTGGAGGATTTTGGTCCCCAAAGGCTTCTACTGAATGAGGTGAGGAAATTTTTCCTCCACTTTCTCTTAGGTGTACCATTTAGCTTTACTTGGAAGTTGTTGTTTTGACCCAATGGCTTCCAAAGGTCATGCTACCCATTTCATGTATTTATTGATCTATTATACAAAATTGTATCCTCTATCAACTCTTCCTAATCATCTAGTGCCAAGTTCTCTACAAAAGGTAGGACATGCTCCTCCTATTGATATACCAAGGAAGGCTTATAGAATTTAAAATTCTCTCGATTCAGCACTGAGTAAATGTGGACGAGTGAAGGTAGACTAAGTCTATACGCATTATCTCCCACCTTTTTCAGTATCTCAAAGGGATCCTATCATAGAGCCTTTATTTTTGTACAATGAGCCTGTTGTAGCTCCTTGTTCATTTGTAATCATACGATGTCTCCTAAATTGAAGGAATTATCTGTTCTTGTTAGTCATGGAAGGCCTTGTATTTATATTGTGGTTTCTACAATGTCTCTTATATATTTTCCTGATCATCTCAAAAAAAAAAAAATTCCCCTTCAGGCATCCCATGCAAGATCCTTCCTCACTCCCCCTTGTTGCCCATATTCAATATCCAAAGGTGAAGGTGGTAGATATCCAAAACAAGTTTGAAATAGGGTCTTACCATTTGAGGTGTGGACTACTATAATATAAGAGTGATATATACGTATATATATATATGTATATATATATACGTATATATATATATGTATATATACATACATACATACATACATACATGTATGTATGTATGTATGTATGTATGTATGTATATGTATGTGTATACATACATACATACATACATACATACATACACACATGTATGTATGTGTATGTATGTATGTATGGATATGTATGTGTATGTATGTATATATATATATATGTACGTATATGTATACATATACATATACATATACATATACATATACATATACATATACATATACATATACATATACATATACATATACATATACATACATATACATATACATATACATATACATATACATATACATATACATATAGATATATATATATATATATATATATATATATATATATATATCACTCTTATAATATAGTAGTCCACACCCGATGGTAAGACCCTATTTCAAACGACACAGACTATCTACCACCTTCCTCCTTTTGAATATTAGTGTAGGCAAGGGGTGGGGACTCGTCTCCATGGATGCCTTTATATATATATATATATATATATATATGTATGTATGTATATACATATATATATATATATATATATATATATATATATATATATATATATATATACGCGCGCACACACACACACATATATTTGTGCATACATGCATATTAGATATTTGTCCCAAGTCTTCATATACTTCTGATTGTATCCCTTCAAAAGTTGCATCAAAGTCCTATTGACTACTTTCATTTTCCCATTTTCATGTGGATGGAAGGTTGTAGTTCTCTTCAACTTTGTGTCCATCTTCTCCCAAAATGTAGTCTAAAATGCACTGAGAAATCTTGTATCCCTATCTAAAACGATGCTCGTCGATATCCCAAAGTGCACCCATACTTGTCCAAAGAACAATTTCATTGCTTCTTGGCGGCTAATGGTATTTTTATAAGGAGTCAGTACACACGTCTTGTTGAACTTGTTAACTATCATGAAAATGTATTAATTTCCCTTCCTGGTTACTGTAAACCTCCCATAAAGTCAATGGGAATGATTTTCCAAGGATGAGTGGGTCCACGAAAGGGATGATCCAGACCATGTTTCTTGTTATTAAGCTTGTTGGTACAATAAAACATGCATCCTTTTATGAACATACATACCTATTATTGCTTATTATGCCAACACACATACCTATATATGCAAGTTGGATAATTTCTTCCCTACACCAAATTTCCCTTCAACCTTGGAGGTGTAAGTATCTCTAATCATTTTCAATCACTCACCTTTAGGAACACATAAATTATCCAGCCTATAGAGTAACCCATATTGGAGATGGTAATACATTATTTTGTCACCATCATGCACACGAATCTAGCTTTGTAACTGCTAAAACACCTCCTTGAACTCCTCATCCTCTAAATATGCCTCTTTGTATGCATCATGTGTGAATGGATCCATGTACATAAGAGTTTCAAAAGATATGATCTTTGATGTGGGTGGCCTTGAAAGAATGCCAGTCAAATTTATTGTGATTACCTTCTTGTACTTGATCACTAAATGAAATAGTTGTAGAAACCCCATCCACTTGTAATGCTTAGTCTGGTGTGGCTTACTTTGGGCCTGTAGGTACTGTATTATTTGGTGATATGTGGTGATTATTGTCTCCTTTCCCATTATATAGTGTTTCCACTTCTTCATAGATTGCACAAGGGCATAGAGCTCATTGTTGTAGGTAGGATAATTGAGAATTTCCCCATGAAATACTGCATAATGGTAACATACAAGTCATCCTCCTTGCATCATGAAAACCCCCATAGCATACCTACTCGCATTTGTCTCCACTTGGAAGGGATATTTAAAGTTCGGTAATGCAAAAATCTATGCTTAACTAATATTTTTCTTTAACCCCTCAAAGGTGCTTTATTTACCCTTTCTCCACTATAAATTCTCATCACTCATTATTATGGAATGGAGTGGTGTTATTACTACTGAAAAAAAGTCTATGGATTTCCTCAAGTACTTTGTTTCCCAAACAAAAATTATGACCTCAAAAATACTAGTACGAATCGACCACTTCATGATGTCCTCCATCTTGGCAAGATCTATATTCATCTCTTCTCAACCTATCACATAGCTTGGATACACCAAAGACTATTGTGAAAATTCACACTTCTTTAGATTTTCTAATTGTTTATCCTTCCTTAATGTCTCTAGCATATGCATAAAATGTGATATGTTCTCCTCCAAAGTAGCACTATATAATAATATATCATGTAAGTAGACAATAAAAAAATGAATCTATAAAAGGGTGCAGTATATCATTAGTTAACCTCAAAAATCTAGTTGGTGCTATACATAGGTAAAACAATATAAATAACTGCTACACAACATTTTTTCACTGTCCCTGCAATCCCCAACTCACACATTGGAGGGTCATTTCTATGATTAATAAGAAGTGTCATGCCTTGCAAAGACCATCATTGCATCCCTTTACATGAGAGCAATATTCCTCCTGTTGACAATTCCCTGAGTAGGACTATAAAAACCCTTGTTTTTGCATTGGTGCGAGTAGCCAGTTACACTCCCGCGCCGAGATGGAAAATTAACACTGAGCTCACTCCAGTTAGTGATCTGTCCCAGTTAAGCACCCG